>JARYHS010012519.1:2496750-2841386 GCA_031002005.1 Vandiemenella viatica
TCTATTATTACTTACTAGCTGACCCTGCGAACTCTGTTCCGCCTTAGAGGCAATAATAAGCAGATTTTTTATTTTATTAAGTTCAATTTTTATTAGGAAATACAAATAAAAAATTAAGTATTTTAATGATTCTTTATTGTTTATGTATTTTGGTGCATATGTTGCACTCTTCATTTAAGCACCTTGTGATACACGACATTTTTTGTTTTATTATCAGGCTCAAGAACAAACACGCAGATGGTCTTCCGACCCGTGAACATGCCACATATAATTGACCATGGGAAAAACGGGGATTTTGTCATTACCCATGCCAAAGAGGCGTTTTGAAAATATTTCTTCAGATCAATCATTTTTCAATTCCAAAGATAATCATAAAGCGCCTTTGTTTTGTTTTGATTGACTGGCAGTAATATTATTTTCGATGATGACACGGAACCCTTTTTCCCATCGAACTTTATTTTGGGCAGGCATAGACTAATATTCATACAGTCTAATCAACTTGCAGGCATACCATAGATAATCCTTACGCATCTTTGTTTTGTTTTGATTAACTAGTTTGTATGGGAAAAGAAAGTGTTGATTTTACTATTTTCTCTCGCAATTTTTACTTTTTTTCTCTCCATAAGAACCTTCCTAGTGGATTAACGAAATATGGGGGGAAAAATTAGCCGAATTGGTCGAGCCATTCTCGAGTTTTGCGCTTAGAAACACATTTGGTAATTTTTCATTTATATAGACTTTAAAAGTAAGAAAGTATTATTACTCGCAGCCAATTCTGTCATCGTGAATTCTACCTAAGCATACTTTAAAACGAATGGAACCCATAAACACAAGGCTTACCAGAACTTTGCATTCTTAAAATAATAGGATAAGTGTGGTTCGATCGTCAGACGCTACCGCAATATCGCTTCTCAATCAAAATACCAGTAATCGATTTTGCTTTTTAGGTATCCTAGTTATTGCATGCTTTTAAACTGATGCATTCTATTTTCATACTCTAAACTTTCCTGATTGGTGGCATGGGTCTAAATGTAAACACACTGAACAAATAAACACACAATTGGTTTTCGAGAGAATCGAAAATTTAAAAGCAAACCAAGAAAATGCCACATACGGAGAAAGGAATGGTAACACGTACTTTAGTGGTATTATTTTCGCTGATCACAGGCAGGCATAGATCAATATCCATCGAGCCTAATCAACTTGAAGGCATACCAAAGATAATCCTAACGCGCCTTTGTCTTTTTTTTGAATGATGGACACGAAAAGTGTTGTTTTTTACTATTTTCCTTCCAATTTTTACGTTCAACCATACTTAACCATAGACAAAATTACGTTTAGCTGTCATTTGCGGTTTATTATTCCAAGTCAGATGAGTTTTTTGTTATTACACGTTTTATAGTGACTTGTATTCTCTTTGACGTTTTGTTATTCCAAGTCAGATGCGTTTTTGTTACACCGCGTTTTATAGTGACTTGTCACGTCACATGGGAACGCGGTCGAACAGGATAAAAAGTATCCTATGTCCGTCTCCTGGTTCTAAGCTACCTCCGTACCAATTTTCAGCCAAATCGGTACAACCGTTCTTGAGTTATAAATAGTGTCACTAACACGACTTTCTTTATGTATATAGATGTCAGCACTTTGTTTACATTAAGCACTTTAAAAAATTGTAGGCTATACTAAAGCAACGTACCCAGTCATAAATTTTATTCGTCCTTTCCGTTGTATACAGAAATCCCAGAGGAGTAGGACTGTTGATTAAATCCCCTGAGAAATATGGAAAATAAGACACCTCGTGACCGTGACGGCGTCAACATGGAGTTATTGGAATATGATGGCCTTCTGTGTTACTTTATATATTAGATCTACATATGAGTGCCGGTAAATCTACAAAATTGTAATCGGCTGGAGAGCGACAGAGCTTATATGTATTTTTTAAAGGGGTACAGAGAAATGAATTTGTAAATTATAGAGGCATTAGTCTAACGAAAGCAGTTAATGAAATATTAACAAACGTAATAGATTCCAGGCTGAAGGTCACAGCAGAAGTCAAAATACAAGAGTAACCAGGAGGAACGGTCATGCAATGACGTCTTTAGCATTAAAAGGATTCGATGGAAGAGACATGATGTCAATATGGAAACTCATAAATCTTCCATCGACTTTGAAAAAGCTTTGGGGACATAATGGCTAAAAATTGATACCCTTATCATTTAATTGAAATCACCATCCGTTTACATAAAGATATAAAAATAAAGCTTGGTACAAAGAAATTCGAAGGGATATTGACTAAGGAAAGCCTTAAAAGAGGCTGCAGCTTAACTCCAACTATGTTCAATGTATATACTGATGATATTATTAGAAAATGGAAACAGATTTCCGGTCTGGGAATACAGCTGAAAAAGAATAATCATCTAAATTTTTTCCCTTATCATGAAACAATAATACATGAAGAGCCTTATACAAACTACAACAATTAGCAGGAAAAGAATACAACCTCGAGACATTCAAAAAGAAAAATGGTGGTGGTTCATTATGGTAAACACCGATTTAGCTAAAATATGGCAATTAACGACACAGTGATAAAATAGGTAATATGTTTTAACTACCTAGGCTGTAAAATCAGTTATGACATAGATAATGAGACAAATAACTACAAATTTAAATCAGTACGTGGGACCATTAATAGAACACTTCAGAGCAGAACAAGAAAAGACACAAAAATGAAATTCTGTAAGTCGATGATATGTGGCGTGAATCTAGGACGACTAACGCAAGAGGTAAGGCTGCAAACGTGAGCCACTAAACAAGGATATATAAGAAATTAAGAAATTTGGGAAAAACTTGATACATACATACAATATAAACGAAAGCACAGAAGAATACAGAGAAACATGGAGGACCTATAATGAAGGAAACCACTTTTGGGGATTCAGTACAACCCTCTGGGACGAAGAGACGTCGACAGACCAAGGCAGACATGGTGCAAAAGTACAAAGTGAAGACATAACAGGCAATAATGCCTAATCCTTGCCTTGAGGTGAATAAAAAGAAGAAAATTTAAAATTTCTAGGCGAGAATAATAAAAACTAGTGGTCTGAGGCTTCAGCTTCCAAAAGTTGAGTAACCGGTATGCGAAAAATTGTATCTTTTATTCTTGCTAATAAAGTCGTTTCACCGAAGTAGATGCGAAACAACGAGATAATGATCATGTATCCGTACAGCCGGATATTATCTAAACAGAATGCACGCCTGGGAGGCGCCCTTGCACGTGATGTGATCATTGTGGCGTGGTGTCTCGATGGCGCCACGATATGTGCACCTGGACTCGCCTTAGCTCTGGTCTTATGCTGCTGCAGGTTGCTATCTATCGCATGGAGTGTCAATGTCCCAGGGAAGTTTACTAATCTCACTCCATATATTTCGTTCCCATTCATTCAACAGTACATCACGACACTTATCCAGTAATATGAGCACGTGCTAAGTAGGAACATTTCACCGTAAGGACACGGCCGCTGTTCCACCTGATAGCAGACCTGCGTAGTCACAATTTTAAGCACTTCAGATTTCAGACTACGCAGGGGCCTGACATTAAGAAAGCTACGACACCGAAACATTTACCCCGCCCACTCCTTCAAATCAGTAGTCGCTTTCGACAGTTTACATTTTTCCATCAGTTAGATGCAGATTTTTCGACATTTGTGAGAATGATTGGTTGGTTACAATGCTTTTGAATTCCGCTATTCTCGTTCTTCAGTTAGACATTAGTCCAATGAACTGAAGGAAGCATCCCGGCATTAGCCTTGAGTGATTTGGGGAAACCATGGAAAACCTAAATCTGGATGCGCGGACGGGGGGGGGGGGGGGAGGGATTTCGAACCACCGCACCGTTCTCCCCAATGCGAGGCCAGAGTGTTAACCGCTCACCCACCACTCTCGGCACCGAGCGTGGTGGTGTAACGGATAGCGTTCTGGCCTCGCATTCGGGAGGACGGCGGTTCGAATCCCCGTCCGGGCATCCAGATTTGGGTTTTCCATGGTTTCCACAAATCACTCCAGGTGAATGCCGGGATGCTTCCTTCAAAAAGGCCATGGCCGAATTCCTTCCCATTCCTTGCCCCCATCCTTTCCCGTCTCTAAAGACCACGTTGTTAAAAAGGGACGTTAAACTGTTACAAAAAAAAAAAAAAAAAAAAAAAAAAACCACTCTCGGTCCAATGAACTGGAGATATCAGTTATTTTCAACTTGATACCACTTTACTTTCAAATGAATGCTTGCAGCCCTAGTTGATTGGTAGTAACAAGTCTTAAAATTCCTTAATTCTACGGACGAGTGCAGCCCTTACTGTCGCTGTTCGGCAAGTGTTTGTTCTCTGTCTTATTTGCTCGAAGTTTATTGTTTTCTGATACACCCGTACCCTAGGTATAAAACATCATCCAAATGGTCAGTACCGCCTGCAAGGGCGTGTTGTTAGTAATATATTCTTCCGCCTCAGTCACTACAATAACAACACGCCTCATTTTTGAAAGCTGTGGAGAAACGAATAGTTTTCTCTCATAGTTCACTGCGCGGCTCTAATCCACTTTAATAAAAAAAAATTTTAATTTTAATTTAATTTAATTGCAATGGAGCACAGGCTCCGGTGGCAATTTCCCTACACAGCCATCTTCCCCCTATCCTGCACCCACCTACATTTGCCCTCTACAAATTTTATCTTTAAATTCCTTCAAAGTTTTCGGTAAATTATTCATCATTTCTCTTGGTAACTCATTCCAATCCCTGACACCCTTACCGAAAAAAGAGAATCTTCCCACACCCTTGTGCCTGAAATCGAGTGCCAGCTTGTGGTCATGGTCATCTTTTCCCTTCCATGCACTACTTTTCAGACCTATTGCAATATCTTTCCATGCCTCATCACCAGTATATGCCCTGTACACTCCCATGACCCTCCTCATCCTCCTCCTGTCTTGCAATGAATCCCATTCCAGCTCCTTTATCATATCCGTCACTGATTTCATTCTGCTATAATTTCCAGAAACAAATCTAGCTGCCCTTCTTTGCACCCTCTCCAACTCCTGTATTTGATACGTAAAATGAGGGTCCCATACTACACTACCATATTCGAGCAATGGTCTCTCAAAAGTTTTGTAACCCAATTCCTTGACTTCTCTCGTACATCCCCTCATAACTCTCTCCAACAAGTGCAGAACTTTGAAACCTTTTCCTACCACCTGTCCTATGTGTCCTGCCCAGTTAAGTTTGTTATCAAAAGTAATTCCAAGATATTTGCATTTCAAGTCTTCAGCAAGCAATTCTTTCCCCACCTTATATTCATAATTAACCTTTTGTTTTTTATTTGTGTATCTAATAAGCTGACTCTTCTTTGCATTTATCTTCATTCCATGTTTACCAACCCAATTAGATATCCTGTCCAGATCACCCTGCAACTGTTTACAATCCTCTATCGTTTTGATTCTTTTATACAGCATTATGTCATCTGCAAACAATCTAATTTCAGATAGTAAACAATCAACACAATTATCCATTAGAATAATGAATAGCAATGGTCCCAATATGCTACCCTGTGGCACACCCATTTTTACTTCCACTTCTTTTGATACTACATTTCCTACCCTAACTTTCTGTTTTCTACCTTTTAAAAATTCCTCTACCCAGCAAATGCCTTTCTTATCCACTCCAATGGTTTTTACCTTATTTACTACCATTTTATGGCTTACTCTGTCAAACGCCTTAGACAGATCTAGTGCTACACTATCAATTTGGCCTCCCTTGTCCATTTCATCTGAAATATCTTGCATATATCCCACCAACTGAGATTCGCATGAATATCCTTGCCTGAAACCATGTTGCCTGCTTGAAAACCAATTACGTTCCTCACATATATTTCTGATGTGGTTGCATATCAATCTTTCCATTAATTTACCTACCACTGATGTCAAACTGATTGGCCTGTAATTCTCAACTCTATTTCTCACCCCTCCCTTATGTACCGGTACTACTATTGCACTTTTCCACTCCTGTGGTAAGCAGCAAGTGTCTAGACTCAATTTAAATAATATTTCAAGATAAGGTACAATGTCACATCCGGCTATCTTTAAGATATCTGTAGTAATATAATCTTCACCAGCCTCTTTATGTTTTTTCAGCTTTCTTATTTCCTTCATGATTTCCTCAGGATGGATATCAAATTTTTTACTATCGTCATTTCTAATTGTGTTGTTAAGCTCGTTCTCCGAATTAGACCCTCCTGTTTCTGATTCATTGTCCCTAATGCTTTCACTGAACCAGTTACTTAAAATCTCTGCCTTTTTCAAATCATCAGTAACTTCTTCTCCATCCTTATCTATAAGTGTCTCTACATCCTCCCTTCCCCTCAGTTTCCTGATATAGCCATAGAAATTTCTAGATGCATCAGTCAATGGTCCCCCTGAACTGACAATACTCTTCATAAACCCATCTTTAGCCATTTTCTTTGCTGTTATTAAGTCCTTGTTTAGTTGTTTTAAATATTCCCTACTATCCTGCTGTCTCTTAACTCTGTTATGTTCTTTTCTTACCAACCTCTTTAACCTCCTCACTTCCCTATTATAGTACATAGGTTCTCTCTTCTCTTTATTTTTTGCTTTGGAATAAATTTTTCTTCCCCCTTTCTTATTATTTCCTTGAACTCTTCCCACCTTGAGTCTACTGTACCTGAGCCTTCCTTCCATTTGCTGAATTGTTCTCTGATATATCTCCTCAAATTTGAAACCTGTGCCTTTTTATAATTGTACCTATTTCCCCCTTCAATTTTGTCTGCTGGTTTACTATATCCTCTAATATCCATCAGAACTGCTTCATGATCACTTATTCCTTCAGTTACTTGATACCTCAAAAGGTTTTCATCGGGCTTAATTAGAAATATATCCAAAATATTTTGTCCCCTAGTGTTTTGCTCAACCACTTGTGTAAATCCTCCTTCCCTTATTAAGAAATTTGCAAATCTTTGTTCCCCTGTGTTATTTATCTTATTCCCTTCCCAGTTTACACCTGGTAAATTTAAATCCCCGCCGATGATGATCATTCTATTCTCACCTCTGAAATCTGAGTTTGAATTTAATTTCTCCCCAAGAGCCTCATCCTCTTCTGTCATTTTTCCACTGCGGTAAACAGCCAACACTCTGATTTTTTCTTTTTTATTACCCCAGAAATCTACCCCAAGTAACTCATGGTCTTGATCTATGAACGCCAGTGAACTGTGGTAGTTTTTGCTAACTAGTATGAAGACTCCTCCACCAATTGCTCCTCTATCTCTACGGTACACTCTGTAACCATCAGGAAAAACCTCACTGTCTAGTACTTCTTCTTTTAACCAACTCTCTACCCCAATTATTACTTGTGGTTCATGCATCTCTATTAAGTTTGCAAATTCGATTACTTTGTTCATTATACTTCTACAGTTTACCATTAACACCCTTACTACTGGCTTTACATTTTCAGGATTTATCTCCTCTTTCCCACTTTTACCGCAGTCAGTTATTGTTTCAGCCATTTCATCTATTTCTTTCCCCATCGCGAATCTGCAATCAGTGTCACTTTGATAATCTATTTCTGTCCCTTTACCAGCAGCCCCTAACCTAAAAAAGGCACAGTCCTGACCCCGACATCACTGGAAACGGGCTCCCTCACTGCTTTAGCTAACAACTCAGAAAGTACTCCCTTCCCCCATCTATTTAGGTGTAGGCCATGCCTAGTGAAACCCCACCTACCAATGGTGTTCACAGGCACAACCCCCAACACAGAACTAATGCCTTTCCTAAGTAGCACTTCCGTTTCCACATTAACCCGCCTCACAGCATAGTTCAATTGTGGCCGGTCATGGCGACTTAGGACCTGCATGAGCTCCACCCTGGTATGCTGTGCCTCCTTCACTACCTTCCTCAGGTCACTCTCTATACTATAACTCGCGTTTCTATCAATACTATTTCCCGCACCTCCCACTATCACTACTCTATCATCCTTACTGAAACTCCTACAAAGGAAACCTATATCCTCTATTACCTGGCCTAATGTTGCACTAGGTTTGAAAAAGCTTGTGACCTGATATCCTGTACCTAACTGATCCTGCAGAAGAGGGCCTACACCTCTCCCATGGCTACTACCTAGCAGCAGAACCCTTTTTTTCCTATTCTTGCCCTGCACGCCCTTATTCCTAAAGGTCTGCTGCATCTTACCTACTCCTACTCCTACATCTACATGAGGCTCTTCTCGTCCTGACTCTGGCAACAGGTCAAACATATTTTTTCCATGATTCTCCTACGACCTGTTACCAGCTCCCACCCATCCTTATCAACTTCCTCCAACCCACTATCTCTACTTTCTGCCTCTACAGCTTGAGCCTCGACAAGCTCAGCCCCCACAGGCTGTACCTGTGCAGTCTGAGCCTCCACAGGCTGAACCTCCACAGGCGAGGCCACCACAGACCACGCCTGCAGAGGCTGAGCCTCCACAGGACGAGCCTCAAGAACCCTGATCCTTTCACGCAACTCCCTAATCGTTTCGCCCATCTCCCACATTCTATCATCCCTAAGACACAGTGAACAAAACCATGGGAGAGCCTCATTTATTTCCCCCGTTTCCTCTTCCCCACATGCCCAGTGAAACCACTTCTTACACCAACTACAACCCATCCCCTTCGCAACGTACCTACGACAGGCGTCACAGTTTCCAGTCATGATTTTCCCAAATACTTCAACCTTCTTCTAAACAAACCTTAAATTTATTTGATAAAGTAGTCTTATAAAGTTTATACTATATTTTTTTTAACGTTTTTTACTAAATATGATAGGCGCTATACTCGACTAACTATTGAATTGTTATATATATTTAATTTGATTGAAGTTTTATGAAAAACGACTAGGTAATTAAACTACTTAAGAACCAATGAATAAAACTTAAGCTAATGGATTTCGAAACAAACTTAAGATGGTAGGTCGATACTATTTAGTGCTAATGTGGATAACAACTATTTTGTTACTTACGATGGTTAAAAAAAAAGGTTAAATTTTTTATAAATATATATATATATTCGATGGCAATTAAACACTATTAAATTTCAGACAGAACACGTTAATTATTAGAACGTACGTTTTTGTTATCGTAAGCTTGATTTCGATATCGATAGTCGATCTTAACGATGATGTAACCTATGCTAACCTATGTGAGTAACTACCATAAATGCTATATACGAATACTTATGTTTATTATTTACGATTTCCAGTTGATTTTATTGCTATTCCGGAACTAATTAATTAAGACACTGTGTTATTTTAAACCTAATAATGCCTTAATATACGACAATTCAGAAAGCTTTAACAATCGAAATTCAAACTAGTGATTTGAACTATTTTTGACGGTATATAAGAAATTTAACACTACAAAATAACTTAAACTACTATTTTTACCTATGCTATAGTATTATAGTAATCTAACTATCAAGCTTATGCTAAGTTTAATCCAATGAAACGTGCAATAACTAGCAATAACGTTAACAACAATGACGCGAAATTTAAAAACTGATATTTATGGTGTAATCTTAAATAATTCTTCTTGCTAGCAATAATTCTAAGTGTTTAGATGATAATTAAAGATTTTAAAATAATTTAGTCTACAAAAACTTAGCTGATGAATGCAAAATCGCAGTTTGATGAGCAGCTCTCGACAGACACAGCCAATCGATCGCACAACCAGAGAGTTATAAAATGCGTATTTCAATAGTTCGGCAACCTTCGGCGAATCTCGAAATTTCCCGAAGTATGAGTTACACTGGCCGCCACAGCAGCTCTGCTTGACTAACCAAACATTGCTCTTCTATTGTTAAAAGCAAATGTAAATTTCAAATAATTAATCTAATTTGATTTTATTTACACTTACATTGTTAAGAAGAAACTGCAACTGCGATGCCTATTAAAATGCAACTGTCTGTTGTGCAGCCCAATTAGAAATTATAATTCAAGGCAGAATTAAGTGCTTTTAATGTGACGTTCGTTTAAATTTACATGTTGCTTTTTGTTTCTTTACGATGTCTGAATGCAGAAATTCATTTAAGGAGAACAACATCTGATGTTACAGTGTATTCTCTGTAGCACTGTCTGACACGAAGTGATAACATAACCCGAGAATTTTGTGACGAAAGATAACAAATGTCGAAGGTTGTTAAAACTAGGGGAAACTTTACACGAAATATATTAATCAAATAATAGTTTTCATTTTTGTAATTATACTTTGTCTAAAAACTTATCATAACGTTAAAAATTTCCGTTATCAATAAAAATTATATGTTTTTCCTTAGAAACTTTTCCAGAGTGAATTCCTAATATTGTCATAGGTGATTCTCGTCGTTTTGGTGAGCGTTTAGATTAGTTACCATAGCAAAAAAAAAAACTTCAGCTATTTAGTTCCCTCGTGGAAATTACAGCCGGGTTAAAATCATAACTTATTACTTCTGGAAAATAGGATAGTAGAAGTAATTAATTTATTTTATTTTCTCTATAGTACCCTCCTTTTGACTCGACTGGGCTGTCAGCATATGTTTAGCAGCTAAGATATTCTCTGAAGGAAAATCAGTTTTTCTTGTGTAAATGCTTTACACGTGGAAACTGCACTTCATTCTTGACACTTTCTCACCCGTCTTTGAAAGATTTTTTTCACTTCATAGACACTCGAGTCTTAATTTTCATTACAAAACCGTATATCCATCCTCATCCTTCTACTAATTTGGGGCTGTGATCCTCTCCTTCACTAGACAATCAGATCAAATCATAATTTAATTATAGGCTCCCTGCTACAATTTGAAAATCTGTATAGCAATTGATCAAAGTTTTCACTTAAGAGCATATCTACATGATCAAAAAAGGCTTGTGGCTTAAATAGGTTTCTAGTCCATACCTTCTGAGCTGAGATTGAATTTCATTTAAATATTCATTAGATTCTAATAATTATTTTGAATGTGATTCTCATGATTAGATCAACAAAACAAAAGACTGCCATTTTTTTCTTTGATAAAACTATTCCCAACATAGCACCCACAGTTTTCCTCTCTGTGATTTATCTTCTATATCTATAAAACGAAAACCGGGTATTTTTGTTCCAGAAAGACCCAAAAACTACTGCACAGATTTCGATGTTGTTTTCGCCGTTTTAAATATTACAATCTCACCTGAATTGTTTGGCATGTCTAATGCTTCAACGTGACATAACGTAGGAGCGGTAAACGAAAATCTGAACGTGCTGCCTGAAACAGCAAAGACGAATTACGGTGCCTACGTCATACATCGTAAAAAATAATAGCCATACCATCACATGTAATTTTTCATTTCTTAAATTTTGGTTTTTAGTCTTTAAACCCCATAAATGGCCGTATGGAATACAAAGAGGAAACTTTGTAAAGAAGATATATGTAGATTAATTTTAATAAAGTAATGAAAAAATCTTTCGATATCTTCTTTGTTTCTTGAAGTTACTATTGAGGTCGCACTGATACAATCTTTGCTGCTTGGAAGCGAAAATAATTTTGCTGCTAATAGTAAGTAATGCATATTTGATGGGGTTGAACACGCAAGTGAACTGTTCAAAAACTTTAGTGTAGAACGTTCCGAGAAATGTGTTGTTTTTTGAAAGTACGATCTCAGGCCACACAGCTACGAACTCTGATGTTTGAAAATGAAATTAATTTCGTTGTTAATAGTAAGTAATGCATAACTGATGGGTTTGAACGTGAAAGTGAGCTGTTTAAAACCTTTGGTGTTGACAAAATAGTACTTTTTGTAATTTATTGTTGAGTGATTCTATCCTTACCACAATCCCTCAAAAAAGTAATTGTTTCTATTGCTGCACGAACCAATGTGGTTATTATGATATAACTTGGTACACATGTCCGTGATAAGATGGCTAAAAATATCGAAGGAATACATCAACGCCAACCCCATCTCTTTTCTGCTACACCTTGCGTTAGCCATTTAAGTACGCATAGAAAATGGAGCAACTGACAAATGCAAGAAACTGACCATTGTTATGAACTTCAATAGTAGGTAGAGAACAACAGTGACGGCTGGAACCCTGAGCCAAAATAGTATATTCGATACACCGCGCAGCTGTCCGGTGTAACTGATAACCCATCCCCCTCCCCTCCTTGTAAATGATACCCCCCTCCCATGGTATTATTGTTAGGCCACTTGCCTTCTCTACTAACCCCAATTTCAGCAGCCTCCCCTCCTTGAAATCGGTAATACGCGAAGGTGTTCCAATGTAACTAATACCCACCACGCTGACCTTGAAATCGACGCCGTGGGCGGGTAGAAACCTGTTTGTTATGGATACTCACACGCAAGTGTTCGTGCGACCGACCTAGCGTCATTCTGCAGTCATGCATCGTCCAGTACTGTTGTTGTCCTCAGTGTATCAGCTGAACGCTGGTGATTCAAAACGACAGGTTTATCGTCCAAGCACGAATTTCAACCTGTGTAGTGCTCGAAAAAGTGGGACACAACAAAGTTACACTAACGTATCAAGATGGAACGTGCTGATCCAAGTATTGGGCGTAGTGTCTGATTTATTCAACGCCTGCAGCGTACCACTCGGCGACCACATCGTGTCATGCCGAACGTTAGCTGGGGTGAAAACGATGTGTTTCTGCGTTAATACCGCCAGGGGCGTCTTCTTTGGAGAATCAACATAGCGAAACCTGTTCGACGCGCAGCCCGCAGTGACCGTCACCTTGGCCACTTGGAGCAACAAACGGTTGGAAACATTCACAACCGCTTATGTGCAGTTTATGGAGCATCAGCAGTCCACAGAAGTTAGTCGCTGGGCACAGAGGGTGAGGCCATCTGAAAGCGGTTCTGCAGAGCTCCAAGATTTGCAGCGGTCGGGAAGGCCACCCACGGCTGTAACACCTGACAAGATGTAGCGTGCTGATGTGCTCATTCGCGAGGACCAACGCATAACGACTCGGCAGTTGGCGCGGGAGCTGTCAATCAGCATAGAAATGTGGGTGTAATCGTCAGCGCTCACGATTAAGCAAAAAAGTATTCACGATGGGTTCCGCGCCGTCTTAAGGAGGAACACAGAACTTTCAGAACAAACATTTCTTCTGAGTTTCTCCAACGTTTTGAAACTGAGGGGGAAGCAGTCTTCTCCCAGATCGTGTCAGGTGATGAACCTGGGTTCACCATTTTGAATGCGAAAATAAACGGCAATCGATGGAATGGTGCCATCCTGACTCTATACAGAAGAAAAAACTCAAAGCAACTGCTTCCGCTGGTAAGGTCATGATCACTGTGTTTTGGGACTGTGATAGTGTCATACTCATTGATGTGATGCCGAGAGGCAACACCATTAATTCTGAGGAATATATGAACACATTAACCAAACGCAAGAAGCACTTTCAGTGACTTGGACGCCATATCAACCCAGGTGATTGTTTGCTTGAACGTAATAACGCACGTCCTCGCACAAGTTTGAGGACGTTGGAACACATCACCAAACAGGGTTGGACAGTGTTACCCCCCTCCACCCTATAGCCCTGGCCTAGCTCCCTCAGACGTACACTCAGAGTAAGGGCATTGAAGAATGCCATTCGTAGGTGACATTTTGAGGATGACGAAGAGGTGATTCGCACAGTGAAGAAATGACTTCGTGAACAGAACAAGGAGTGGTACCGCCAGGGCATACACGCTCTTCTGTCTCGCTGGAGGAAGGGCATAGAACGGGAAGGAGACAATGTGAAAAATATGAAGCGTAGAAGAAACATCATTCTTTCTCGTGTATACGTTTCATTGTGTCCTAAAAATAATTGTCGAAGAAAAAAGTGTGGTGCATTCGTTTCTGGGCCACCCTCGTATATTTGAACCGTAGCTGTTACATAAAGGCTTAAAACTGATACTCAAAGAACGGAGAAACGCCTCCGACGGTAAAAATAGATAAACAACAATTGCTTCGGAATTTAAAAATTATTACATCAATAGAAGTAATTAATACCATGGTAAACAATTACGCAGAACACGTGATGTCTTCTAATTACAGAAATGTTGAAGAATTGTCAGACGTCCCAATGATCTACAACAGCTCTCACACAGAGTTCTAGAATTTTCTACCTCAAATACAAATTTCTTTTCAAATCCGATGAAGCTGGTAATAGAGTGATCTTACTTAGTTATAAAAATGGATCAGCAAAAGTAATGGTACAATTATATTCATGACAGGTGTTTGATATATTGGGAGATAGGTGCTGAGAGGGATCAAATTATTGAAAGCTTTGGGGTTCCAGAAGACCAGACTGTATATACCCGAGAGCTGCACTGTTCCAGTAAAGCCTTGACATCTGACACTTTAGCTTACAGGCCATAAAGCTCCAAATTTGACCAATACCAATGATGAGTATCATTCATCAAAAGTAGCCGACTTCTATTGTTGGGATAAGGTGGCGATGAAGCAGATTCGCGTTTCGTTATAAAACGCCTTAATTCACTGCATGCAGTATAAGGGCCGGTCAACACGTAACGCCTTGACTGACGTTCCACTTGATCAGGCAAGACTTCAGATAAAAGTGACCAAAAATTCGCGACCACACTCTTACGTTTTTAACTTCCGTCTTTGGTTCAGATTTACTAAAAACATTAATTTTAGTGGTTTTATCAGTATGTCTGATGCGATTAAAAAGTAAAACTGATCTAAAAGATGCTTGCTAAACAGGAAAAGGTTCTTATATCTGAATTTGCTTCGGGAATTACGTCATGAATCTGAAGACTGGCGTAATTATTTACGAATGTTTACGGGCCCTTATTTCAAATTGCTATCCTATATATTGCTAATTGTTTCTCTTGGAGTATCTTTATAATTTATGAATAAAAGAAGGTGGAAATTTCACAGAAAATGTTTGTAAATATCATCGGCGCCAGTACAATAACGTGGTGACTTCTGAATTTCTAGCAACCCTTTAAGAATTGATTATATTTTTACTATACACTTAGTTACAACTAACCAACCAAAGCATTTGCTTGATTTTCTTGTCTCGGTCACTGCACTCCTTTGGCGTCAACTTGCCGTGTTCAAAGATAACTAGGATACAATTCAATTATCTCCGTAAACAAATCACGTGACTATTGTCGCAGATTCGAAAAGTTCACGGTGTAAAATGTTTTCGAAAATAAAAATAAAATAACAGTTATTTTGCATGAAATGTTCTTGGGATACCAGCCGAATGAGAATGTTTGTATATCACGAAGTATCAGCGGTCAAAACTCTGCCGCCATTGACAAGGGACTGCTGTCTGTGGGTAACAGGGTCGCTTATACATCGCACGGAACCGTTAAATAATGGCGGGATCGTTGGCGCTGATTGTTGGCGTTCATTGTTGCCACAATACAGTAGGCTCGCCCCCTTCAAATAATTAACAATTTTATATAAAATTTATACTATGTATTTCCCTGTATCGAATACTATGTATATCGGTGAAGTTTTAGACCGATAATCGATTAATCGATGATTGTTGTTGGGTCCAGCGCAAGAGGAGAAAGCGGTAATGAACGTGCTAAAGTGTACGGTGTGTCTGGTTCCCGGGAGATATTAATTGCGGACTGACGGAAGAAACGGCGAGATTGCGTGGAGCAGTGGAGTGTGGAAGTGTATTGGTATAGACGGTTACGTGCAAGTGATTTGTGTGTGTTACTTTCACTCTTAAGAGACTGCAATTTAAGATTAAAGTTACCATCGGTTATTTTCCTTGCATACATTCCAAGTATATTTGTCCATAGGTGGCAGGGTACAGTGTACTATATAAAGCTGTGAATAAATAGTCGACTGGTAATTTATTTATATATGCGTGTGTTATCTGAAGAAACCCTTCCCTGTATATATGCATGAATTGTACCTTAACCAACCTATGGTGGCGACCAAGATTAATTAACTTAACGAAGTCTGATGGACCTTACCATAGGTGGTCGAAACTAACCATAAGGGGGACTAATTTGTGAGTCGGAAAGAAGAACTATTATCAATCACGTACTTTTAATTTGTTTTTCGACATGGCGACCGAGACAGGACCCGAACCTGCAATCTTCCGACAACCCCAACCTGACACCTAGAAGTTATACTACCAAAGGTAGTGGGACTTCACCAACAGCCGCTGAGGCAGCGGTAAAAAAAATAGCTTAGTGTAGGTACACTGTTTCAGTCGCTAGTCGGTTAGTAACACAATTGTTTATTTATTGCTGTGAACTGAAGACCGATTGGTTTTGCGATGGATAATATGAGCTTTCTTTAGCAAAAGACGAAGAGTTGGAGACGAAATTGACCACGAAGGAACTCATTCCTCAAAACAGATGGAAACACAAAATACAATTGCCAGTTCTAGTACTATGGAAACAGGTTTGGTGAAACATGTTGGTAATGTTACCTGTAGTATTACTTCCGATATTGAACAAATCGATGAACCGATAAAGCAAGATATTTTAGATGTATATCTAAAAGCAAATAATAGGACCTTTGTAGCGGACTGGTTCAGGTGATATAAATAGCTGCATTATTCAGTCGAGAAAGATTCTGCTTTTGCTACTCTTGTGAGCAATTGTTACCTCGTGGAAGCAAGCAGACTTTGCACACTTTCACAGGATTCAGGAACTGGAAAAAAGTCACTCATTAAAAAACTAGTTTCCAAAACACGAAAAATCCATTTCTCATACACAAGCCATGGCGATGTGTCAGGACAAATTTATTAGAAAATCTATTTATACAACTAGCAGTGTTGAAACATTGATATGTCTAAAAGTATTAGAAAAAAATAGGTTTTGCGTAAATTCTACTATTGAAGTAATAGAATTTCTAGTAGTCAACGAATTGAGTTTGCGTGGAAATTATATTTCGGAGGAAGAAAAAGAAAACAAGGATTATTTCGGATTTTTTTTTGAATATACGTCCATGAAAGATCCGAATTTGAAGGAGGCTCTCAGTCATATAACACAAAACCCAACATATCGTTCACCTGAAATTCAAAATCAAATAATTCAAGCAATGGTTTAAGCAGTGCGAGGTTCCACTGTTAAAGATATTGAGGAATCTGATGTGAACTGGTTTACTCTAATCGAAGATAGGACGAAAAATAAAAATGACAGCGAAAATACTGAATAGCAATATGTTACATTACGGACAGATTCGTCAATGAGTCGTTGCTGACAACTACTGAAAACCTTCAAGCAACCACTTTCACGGAATTAACATCAAATACGCGAATGGAAAATAACATTGACCTCTCCAGTATGATATGGTGGAGCAAGGGTAATGTATGGGAAAGTTTAGGGAGTTGCGATCAGAATAGAAAATAAATTTGACCGAAAAATTCCTTATGTCCACTGCTACAACCATCGCTTGCATTTTATGATCATCAGGAGTACCTCGGAGATGACTTTATTCATCTATTTTTTGATCAATACATCATGTTAAATAAATTATTTCACCATGGAAAAATAGCTACCTTGTATGGTGGAAAAAGGATTTGCTGCCTCCTCGAACAGCATTGGTCAAGTTGTAAATAATAATTATTCATCGATCTTGGTGTCTTTATATGCAATTAAAAATGACAGATTTAATGGTGACTCCACTTGGAATTTCGAATGGCCATGGTTGGGAGAAAAAAAAATCGTTATCCATGTTTCAGCTTGCAGACGCAGCTTTATAAGCCCGAATGGCAGGATTGAAAGACGCCATAACAATCGTAAAGTGCGTCCACAATCAAAAAACTGAGATCAGATGAAATGTGTCATGTAGATATCAGTAGCAGTAATTTTTTTTTAGTGCTATCTGTTCGCAAAGGTTGAGTCATTATGTACAAGTGGAGAGCACACCACGCTTTTTTTGACATTAAAGTTAATTTTTTAATCAGAGACTTTATTCTTATTTTCAACTTATTCAAACAGTTATACTGAATTGTGGGATATACTAGCGTTGTTGACCAGAATTTTTATGTTTAGTTTTTATGTTTTGTTACAAAAGCGTTTCTTTTACTTTTTTGAACTGTAGTTTTTTTTAACTTTTTAGTTCACAATGGAAATTCCAGTACATAGATGTGAAATTATTATATTGGCACTGATCTTAATACGTGTGCAAAATTAAAAAAAAAATTAAAAAATCGGACGTCAGGAGGTGGATGAAAATTGAAATGAGATATTTCATTGCATTGTTACTATAATGAGAATGTATTGTCACCGGTTCTCAAATTGTGTGCGAAATTTTGAACAGTTTGGACACCTGGAAATGGGTTGAAATTCAGTTACAAGATTTCATTACAGCCAGCCACTTCTGTATAGTTTATTTATTTATTTATTTCTCGTGTCCAGGACATAACAAGTTGAAAAAACAAATAACATTAATTAATTAATATTAAACTATAAACACAATTATACAGAATGTGACCAGAATTCCGCAATCTTGATGGCCTTCTCGTTTGCCCTGTAAAGGTAGTCGATATTGCAGGTTTCAGGGAGATTCCTGCATATCAGAAGATGTTGTGGGTTCTGAAGCTCACCACATTCACATAGATCGTTGTCATTAGTGTACCCCCATTTTTTAATATTATATTTACATCGGGACACTTCAGTTCTTAATCTGTTTAGAGCCTTCCCTATAGCATATGGCTGATTACATCCCGCAGCCTGTGCCTCTTTGATGTTCCTCCACTGTTCTTCAGGCAACGAATTTCGCCATAGTTCTAGACGGCGTGCTCCAGTAGAAGATGTTATGGCTGTAGTTGATTGTACGAAGCTCTTCCTTGACTTCAGCATTGTGGGTTGAGGTTCGTGTCCAAACAAAGGGTGTCTAGGGTCTGTTTCTTGTTTCCTCTTCTCCCTCTCTGCAGCTGTTTTCCTACGAATGTCAGGTGGTGCTATACCCATGATTTGGTATATTTTACTAATAGGAGTTGGTTTTAGGCAACCTGTTACAATGCGACCAGTATCATTCAATGCTATATCCACCTGCTTAGCATGTGCAGAGTTTTGCCAAACTGGTGCTGAGTATTCTGCTGCAGGGCAGATGTACGAAGCACATTTGGATGTGCTCCCCAGGAGGTACTTGTAAGTTTCCGGATGATGTTGTTCCGGGCAGATACTTTAAGTTTCAGATCCTCACAATGGGTTTTGAATGTGAGAGATTGATCAACCTTTACTCCTAGATATTTAGGTGTATCGCAGTGTAGTAGTTGTTGCCCCCTCCAGTTGATGTTCAACTTCCTTCTGGCTTCTCTGTTTTTGAGATGGAATGCGCAGACCTGTGTTTTTCCAGGGTTGGGCTTCAAGTGATTAGCATCATAATACTTGGCCATATCTTCAAGAGCTGTTGTCAGCTTCACCTCCACCGCCTCAAAGGTTGTGCCTTGAGCTGCAACTGCTGTGTCATCAGCATAAATGAATGCTCTTGTTCCAGGAATAATTGGTTGATCATTTGTATATATGTTGTACAAGAGCGGGGCCAGCACACTACCCTGAGGGAGGCCATTCTTCTGAGTTCTCCATCGACTCTTCTTATTGTGGAGGGTGACGTAAAACCTTCTGTTTTGTAGTAAACACTGAATGACTTGTGTTAGATGGTAGTCTTTTGTGATGGAATATACCTTACTTATCAAAATTTTGTGGTTGACTGTATCATACGCCGCTGTGAGATCGATGAATGCCACACCTGTAACCTGTCCTCTTTCATACCCATCCTCTATATACTGTGTGAGGTTAAGAATTTGGCCACAGCATGACCTACCAGGTCGAAAACCAGCCTGTTCCTTTATAAGCATTTTGTCAATGCACTCTGAGATGCTCTGTTCTCAGGTCATCTAAGCCTGCAGCTTTGTTAATCTTCAAAGACTGCAAGGCGGCTTCCAGTTCTATCAGTGTGAATGGATTCCCAAGATGGTCTTGCTCGTCAGAGTGCCTTTGGAACTTTCTTTTTTCAGGTCTTCTTCTAGTCTTTCCATTCAGTAGCAGTTGGTGTGCTATTTGATTTGGACTAATTTTAAGGAGACTAGGTGGAGTGCTACTTGGATCACTATTGAGGTTTTTCAGTAATTTCCAAGCCTTACGACTATTCTGTTTCATGTTTAAATCTGACATTAAATTGCACCATTTATCTCTTCTTGCAGTAGACACAGCGCGTAGGAGATCTTCACCTGTCTGTATGGTTTCTTCAGAAAAAGGATCTTCTTCGTAAAGGTGCCCGTATCTCTCAAGAAGAAACTTGGAGTCATTATCCAGTCCAGCGATATAAGTTGTTCTACAGCCTCGAGGAATATGTTTCCGTGAGATGGCTTTAACTATTTTAATAAATTTTTCGTATGCATTTGGAGATGGGTCGAGGTTTAGCACTTCCTTATCTAGTTCTTGAGAGAACTTTCCCCATTGTGATTGTTTGAAATTGAATCTTCTTTTAAACTGAACAGACTCTGGCTTCACTACTGCTTCAGCAGTGCAGATAATTGATCTATGTTGGGTACGTGGGATTGGCTCCATAACATTTCTGTATAGTTACTGACAAAGTATGAGAATATTAGGAGACAGCTATTAAATTATTGAATTGTCATCGCTTCTCAATAGATGTGCAAACTTTAAAACAATTGGGAACTCTTGACGTGGGTTAAAATTCAGTTTGCAAGATTCCCTCACATTCAATCATTATTCTATTGTTTCTGTCAAAGTAATGATAATAGCAGGAATTTGCTATTAAAATATTGTATTTTTGCAGGTTCTTAATGTGTGTGCATAATTTCAAACAATTTGTATATCTGAAAGTGGGTGAAATCTAATTAACTCATTCCGTTACTTTCCTATTGTTACTGTCAAAGTAATGAGAACAGAAGGACACAGCTTTGAAATTATTGCATTTCCACCGATTCTCAATATGTGTGCATAATTTCAGACAATTCGGATTTCTGGAAGTGGGTGAAACTGAATTAACACATTCCATTTCTTTCGTATTGTTACTATCAAAGTAATGACTATAGCTGGACGTTGCTTATAAAATTATTATATTGTAATCGGTTCTTAATATGTATGCGTAATTTCAGACATTTCGAATTTCTGGAAGTGGGTGAAATTGAATTGAAACTCTCTATTACTTTTCTATTGTTACTATCAAAGTAATTATAATATCAGGACATAGCTATGAAATTATTGTATAGTCACTAATTCCTAATATGTTTACAAAATTTCAAACAATTCGGAAATCTGAAAGTGGGTGAAATTGAATTGACAGATTCCGTTACTTTCCTTTTGTTACTGTCAAAGTAATACGAATAGCGTGATGTTGCTATGTGGTTATTAATATGTTACCAGTTCCTAATATTTAATTTAATTTAATTGCAACGGAGCACACGCTCTGGTGGCAATTTCCTACACACCCAACTTCCCCCTATCCTGCACCCACCTACATTTTCCCTCTACAAATTTTAACTTTAAATTCTTTTAACGTTTTCGGTAAGTTATTCATGTATGCATATTTTCAAACAATTCATATATCTTAAAGTGGATGAAATTAAATTAACAGATTCCGTTACTTTCCTATTGTTACTGCCAAAGTAATGAAAACAGCGGAGCACAGCTATAAAATTATTGTATTTTCGCGGATTCTTTATAAGTGTGCAGATTTTCCAAAAATTCCAACGGCTGGAAATGGGAGAACATTGAAATAAAATATTCCATTGCATTCGAACGGATTTCTGTTGTTACTGTAAAAGTAATGAGAATATCAGGACATAGCTATGAAATTATTGTATTGTCACCGGTTCCTAATACAAAATTTCAGACAATTCGGAAATCTGGAAGTGAGTGAAAATTGAATGGAATGATTCCGCTTCTTTCCTATTGTTACTGTCCAAATAATGAGAATAGAAGAACGTTGCTATTAAAATAATGTATTTTTACAGGTTCATTATATGTGTACATTATTTCAAACAAATCGAAGATCTAGAAGTGGGTGAAAATTGAATTGCGAGATTCTATTACATGGATACATACATATATACATACATTTCAAACTAATATAAAGCGTGGAAAAATTGAGATCAGATGATGTGTATCATTAAATTTTGGAAGAAGCTAAGTCTAACAAGCGGCAATTCCGGAAATAGGGCCTAGAACCAGAAGAGGGTCAAGAAACAAGTCAAAAAATCAAATTGGATGGATGTTTACTAGACGATGGCTCTTCCTGTCCCTCCGCAAGACAAAATATAGACGACCAGGATGCTCAGCCTTTTAATCAGATTATTTTGAAACACTGGACATACTATTTGTTGAGTTAAAAAGAAAATTTTCGGACAACGACTATCAATCAAAATTCATTAGCGAGCCTCAATGAGTTCGATGTAGACAAAATGCAAAATTGAAAAATTTAGGTAAGTGGTGAGAAAATTAAACAAAACTATGTTGATGCTTGTAAAGTGTTAGTATTATGTATTTATGTCCAATTCACAATTTCAACTTTGAATATATTTTTATGCCACATGGTGTTGAAACTTTTGGTTCATGTTAATTGTTAAACACCTTACCCCAAAATCAGTCGACGGTGCTGGTGACAAAAGAACTGACTAATTCCTCGCACAGAAAATTTCATTGGCCATTCAATTTGGAATACAACCAGCGATGTTTTTTTATGATTTTTAGGTTTTTTAGGTAGTTTGGATATAGTAGGTAGATATTTAAGCTATTTTATTCTTTTTATTAATGTAACCTGTAAGTTTTTATGTAGTAAATAAATTAGATTTTTCAGTTTCAAATGATTTTTCAGGTCTAACAATTCCATCAAGGGAAGAGGCTACCGTGGTGGCGTGGTCAAAGCTTATTTGAGTCATCGCGAGGATAAAAGGAAAACACAAGTTCTGTACAGCAGCGAGAGGCGTTCAAAGATATATATGAAGTTTTTTCATCTGTGGCGACCATAGGATGTAGTACTGCTGTTTGCGAATCTACGTTTTCAACTTTGACTGCAATCTACAGGCCTCAGAGGCTGTCAATGGGTCATGAAAGAATGGCAAGCATGGTATTTCTCGCCTTTGAAAAGAAAAGAACGAAGTCAGTGATCTGAATGAAATAATATGGCACATCGAAGAATTCAGCTGTCTTAAGGAAGAGATTTTTATTATTATGTTGAATATAAAATGTTTGTGGAAATAACATAAACCTGGATAAATGAATGTTTCGCTCTTACCAATCTATCACCCCTCCCGACAGACCTCACTCACTCACAATCACAAGTACGACAAAATCGATTCACCAGAGTAGATCAAGTAAAACTTTAACTTCCGTACTATCTGATACCATCGCTGCGCTACCTTAAATCCAAATCAACCTACGGCCCAGCAGCCTGCACTCACGAGCTCGGAGATGATTAAGACTGAGGGGAAAACGTCAGTCAAGACCGTAAACAGTCTTCGTTCAGTTCAGTAAAAACGTCCGTTTTGTTGCCCACACACGAAGTTTTGTCTGCTACGTTTTACCTGACCAAGTAACTGCGCTTTGTCACGATATTATGAAAATAATTGCGTTGTGTAAAGACTGGAAGTTGCAGTTAAAGGCAAAAATGTGCCAAGTCACGCGTATCATGAAAATATGACACCACTTACATTTGTATGTACAATTAATGGCACTGTCCTTAGAACGGTTGATTCCGCTTAGTACTTAGGGGTAACAATTCATGATAATTTATCGTGGAATGAGCATATCGAGAAGGTAATTGGCAAAGCAAATCGTATGCTCTGATTTCTAGGTCGCAATTTAAAACAGTGCACACCGGAAGTTAAATCGATTGTATGTAAGTCACTAGTGCGTCCTCACTTAGAATATTGTTGATCTGTATGGGACCCCCATCAAAAGCGGTTAATGGAGGCATTAGAGAGGGTTTAAAGAAGAGCCGCCCAATTGCTGACACGTATATATTACTTGGAGGGCAACCTGTCGATAAAACACTTCGCCCATACTGATCTGGGTTTTCCACGGTTTTTCCAGTTCGCTCCAGGCGAATGCCGGGATGGGTCCTCACAATAGCCCATGGGCGCCTCCTGCCATATCGCTTAGGGTGCGTTTATGTTGGAGCTGCGATAAACGATGAGAGCGACGATACTAGCGAAGCGAAGAAAAGTGAAACATTGTTAACAATGGAGGTGTTTATACTGGAGCAGCGCGCAGAGCAACGCATAGCAGCAGAGCAGCGATGAGAGCGACGATAATCGCTGCGAGCATTTTCTTCGCTATTATCGAGGGTGGCTGCGACCGTTTGATCGGTGAAGTTTTTAGTAGGTCCCTTTTGTGGTACAGTAAATACAAAAATCGCCATAACAGATTCGTTCTAGACAAATTGTAGGATGAAATGGCCACTAAATATAATAAAACAAACAATTCTAAATGTTTTTAATTACTGCGATTTCCGTAATTTAACCTCATTTTAATGTGTGAACACTACAAACTGAAGATTAAAGTAAAAAATAAAATATTAATACAGCCAAAAAGAAATTGTACATAATTTACTGAAAAAATATTTTTCTATTAAAGGTAATTTAAATTATAAATATCAAATTAAATGCAAAATATGTAGAAATTCGTATTAATTTATTTCAAATTGTAACAAAAGTAGATTTTATATAAGATGCCGGTATTTTTTGCAGATTGGTTTGGCCTTCCAATATTGGTGTCAAATTCTTAGGAATTTAAGTGTTAGTTTCTTCGAAATTCAATACCTTTTCAGTCAATAATATTAAGGAGCAAACAAATGGTCTTCTTAATACTATCAGTTACGACTACAGAAGTATCTATTGTTGTGGCTAAAATTCTCCATTTAGAATAAATAAGGCACATTTGACGGTTCCTCATGTTCACGATAACCTAGCATTGAGGTATCATCTACCTGCATCTAAATATTGTCCATAAGGATCTAGTAAATTATTTAAAAATGGATAAGCCTCGTCACCTATAAAAAAAACACGAGGTTCAGTGATTTCAGAATTTGGCAGAACTATTTGGAATATTCTGTCTTCCATCTATTAAAGATACATACAGAACTGCAGATCTAACTGTTCCACCGTCACTCTGTTTAGCATTACCTCCAGCTTCAATGTTTATAAATTAATAATTAGCATTGAAAATAGGAAAAAATCTTGTAATTGTGGAACATGAAGCTAGAGTGTGCAGAACAAGTAACTCTGAAGTATTTCCCGTCGACAGCGCCCACGCAATTCGGAAAATTAGAAATATTGTAACAATCTTCGGCTCTTTTTTTACGAAATCCTGATCCTCTGGAATCGTCATATGAAGTAGTTGAAGTATTTTTCATAATTATTTCTCTTACAACTTCTAAAACTGTTGCAGTACAACTCCTATACGAAAGAAATAAGCTAGATTTCTTCTACATGTCTGGCCGGTTGACAATTGCGCGCAATATAAAACACGATTCTACGCTATTATCGAAGCTCCAATATAAACACTGCACGAAGAAAGAAATTGAGCGCCGCTCTTGTCGCTGCGTTTATCGTCGCTCTCATCGTTTATCGCAGCTCCAACATAAACGCACCCTTATATACATTCCAAACTTTTACACTTTCGGAATGCATCCTACGCCACACACTTTTAGTGAATTGCAGAATAATAATAATAAATAGTTTATGTGAAGGTAATCAGTGATGAACGAGGAATGTGGGCAAAGGAGTGGAAAGAATAGCCATTATTAAGTAAGAAGACTTAAACAAATGGTTATAGAATGGCGATTGATTGTTAAAATTCCCTTCAAATGTCGATCTCAAAATTTGAATGTTTCTAACTAACACGTCAAGCCGAAAGTGTAAATTGTACCCACCTATTACACCTGCGTCATGTTTGAAGTCGTTCGTAATGCAGACCATATTCAAATCTGTCTTTTCCTAGAGGGCTGAGACAATTACTTAAAAGTACATACCGAGCGTGGTGGATGAGTGGTTAACACTCTAGCCTCGCACAGGCATCCAGATTTGGGTTTTCCATGGTTTCCCCAAATCAATCCAAGCGAATTCCTTCAAAAGGCCATGGCCGAATTGCTTCTAGTTCCTTGTCCCCGGTCCCATCCCGCCTCTAATGACCTTAGCCGTCGACGAGGCGTAAAGCCATAAGTAAATATAAATTAAAAGAAAAATCCGTGGTCTAATTATATGCGAGTTAAAACTTTCTCTGTGGCACGACGGGTAAACCAGTTCTGCGAATGCGTGTGTGCTCTGATAATTCTGGTCCTCTGAGCGTGATCTCGCCATGAAACACTAAACACTACGAAGCACTGGCAGACTAGTAAACACTGCAACCACCTAACAGAATCTCCGCAATCACTACTCGCGGCAAACGAAATGATGGGAGTATGTTTAACGCCGCACGCTAATAGCGCTTGTCACATTAACAGAAAGTTCAAACCAATCTAACTTGTCAGTATAAAATAACAGGGCTGCCCGGGGAGATGGCAAATTTTTTAACTACATTTTATTTTTCTCTTTGATGTAAAAGGAAACAAACAAGAGTTGCGTTGTAAAACCTTTCACTCAACTAGACTTTTAGCAATTCCATAGTTTCTGAGATTAGAAGAAACAGTCCTGTAAAGTTTTCTTTTAGAATCTGTGAATTTTAACATAGTACTGTAGGAAAGCAGTGTCTCTCGTAAAGTTTCGACCATCGCAGAAATCTGAACGGTGTTTTCAAATGTTTTGAGCTAATGGTCCAGATAAAAATCTGCGTAAATGGATTATGACTTAAATGTTACGAGTAATAGATCATGTTCATTTCGAACTGAAAGAAATATGCGCACAGATCACTCCGTGTTTAAGAAGAGTACTCGTTTGAAGAAATATTGAAAAAAGATTACACTACGAACGGGAACAGATTCAGCTTTAATTTTTGACTAGACGACCCTTGCGAAAATTTCGCGAATAGAATGCTATGAATAGTGAGGTTGAATGCTTGTAACATAATGAAAAGTAGAACCGTACTTTTGTGGCAAATATTCATTTTTTAGTGTAATAGGTAAGTATCAAAATACTTACAACATATTACGAAACAGTTTGGAAAATTTAAAATACTCTGTATTTTCGATAAACTGTCACTGACCTCAACAGAATACAACCAACCTGAACAAAGTGAACACAAGATATCAACATCTCTGTGATATTTGTTGCTGTGCGAATAAAATATTTACATTGGAATTGTATAGCAAAACGAAAGTGTCTAGATAACAGAAAAAAAATCCGCTACTTATTGAATGAAAATAAGTTTATTGAGATCTCTGTGATATCTGCTGCTGCAATCTAGGGACTCAGCTCTGAACCTTCTCATACGAACTACCACTTTAAGTACCAAATTCCGAAAAATTCTTTCTGAATTTATGACTTTACCTAACTGGAGACCTTAATCTTTAGAACGATATGATATTTATCGATTTCGGCTAGGTATCGAAGAAGATAAATGGCTTGTAATAAAAATAAAAAAAACACGCTGTAGAAATAATATTGATACTTTTTCCCTTTAAGGTTGAATTCCATAAAAAATCTTATATAAAATATGGTGTGACCAAGGCAGCCAACTTGGTATTTAAAATGATACCTCATTTATCGATTTCGGTTAGTTATCAAGTGAGGTAAAAAAAAATGTTCTAGAAATAATGATATTTTTGCCTCTTAAGGGTTGAATTTGGAGAAAGTGTTTTCTTAAAATATGATGTGACCAAAGCGGATAATTTAATATTTAAAACGATACCTCATTTATTAATTTCGGTTAGGTATCAAGGGATATAAACAGCTCATGACAGAAAAATGCGTTGTAGAAATATCAATACTTTTGCCCTCTAGGGTTAGAATTTTGAAAAAAAAAATTCTTAAAATGTGATCTAACGGAATCTAAGATCTTACAAAGACCTCTATATTGAAAATGATACCTCGTCTAACAATTTTGTTTAGTTATCAAAGGAGATAAATGGCTCGTGACACAAAAACGCAATGTAAACATATTGATGCTTTTCCCTTTAAGCGTCAAATTCCGATAAATTTTGGTTTTAGTATATGACTTCGCTAAAGCGGAGATCTCAATCTTTTAAATGATACTTCATTAAACGATTTCAGATAGGTATCCAGGGAGATAAATGGCTCGTAACACAGAAAACTGCATTTTAGACATACTGACATTTGTGACCTTTAAGGGTCGAATTCCGAAAACTTTCTTTCTTAAAATATGATGTGACCAAAGTGGAGACCATAAGCTGTGAAATGACAGCTCATTCATTGATTTCGGTTAAGTATGAAGGAAGATACAGGCTTGTGACAAAAAAATACCTTATAGAAATAATACATATGATTACTTCGTAGCCGGTACTGTTATCTACAATCACTGCTTTTCACAGATATCTAACACACTGCACAGAGAGGTCGTTTCAACATATCCAGTGATTTGTTCCGCTTAAATGCGCGAACATTGTTGATATTATCAAAGTTCCGGAGTATGAAATATTAATCTTTTTTCAAGTAAAATGGTAATTATACGTCTAATATCTTTGAAGCGCGTGAGAAATAAAGGTTAGAATACAGTGCTCTGGCGATTTATTTTTCGCAGTTGCTTCATAGAGTAGAATAGATCTTACATAACGCTCATGATCCTGATTTTGTAATGTGCGTTTTAGGTTGTAGTTTATACCGTCTCACAGTTGTAACTTCTGACGCTGTGTGGCGATAGTGACGACAGCAATACGAAATCAATTAAATTAAAAATTACCTCTTAATCCTAACATTTTATGCTACATCACACAAATTATACAACTAAATCCATCGTGCGCTTTGCTTTTACAAAGCGTGTCATTTGTCATTCTGGTCCAGACTGCATTTCAACCTATTCATAACCTCCACTGATATTGCCGTTCTGAAATGCGCATTAATACACTCACTGTATCGCTATCGAAACCTGATCAGTTGGAACAGCGTACATACGGCTGAAATAATGACCTCAGTAATATGCAGTTAGCGAAAGCAAAGTCATTCTTCACAAACTTATGTGATACCGCGTAAAGATTAATTGCGATCAACGAACATTTCTAATAATTGGAGGAATCAGCAACTCGTCACAATAAAACCAGCATCCAAACAGCAAACAATTTTACTAATGTAGAATAATCATCTCTACCTGTTAATATTAACAATTTGGCGGTGGTCCAGTAACGACGAACCAAGAATTAATCGGTTATTTTGTCTCCAATTTGATACTAACGTTCCTGAGGAAGTAACATTTTACAGAATGTGCATATAAAAGCCACAAAATAAGTACTAATGAAGTAAACTAACTTGATTGTGGGTAGTTGCGTAGAAGGTATTAAACAAGAACTACACACTCTTACAAAAAATAGAGGTTTATTTTACATTTGTTGCTGCAGATGCTTTCGTTGGCGGCAAAGAAGTGTTTAGAGATGGCCGCGGACTGTACTACCAACACTATCGCATACGGTAGTTTTCGTATTCGCACGTCTAAGGTATTTTAATTGGAGGGTTGTGCTCAGCAAAGTGTGTTCCAAATATCCAACCATAGGGAGCATTGCTTCTCGGTGGGGCCTTATTGAATCGTTACTGATAATGTTAAATATAGCTTTAATTTCTTAGGCTTCACGCATAATATTGCGTTAAATAAGAAGTCCAACAAGAAAACTTTTGTACATCAGCATAAAAACCGAATCTAAAGCAATAAATAAAAGAAGGGAAAGCTTTAAAATAATATTGGCGTTTTTTGCTTCTCCGCGTTAAAATTTTGTACTGTAATAACGAGTGGCGGCGAAGTGATTTGCTCAACTAGTGACATCCCTGTCCGAAGGTTTACTGATCTTCGTTGTTGAACCGAATGTTGTCTGGAAAAACAACTCAGAGTTGAGTAAGAATGTCGCAACATAAAGATTTGTAGCATGTGAAAGTCTCAATACCTGCCTATATTGCCGCATTAAAAAAAATGATTTTGAAATTAATCAATGATAAATGTTTTAAAATTGTACACATGGTAAACATTGACTGATTAGCCATAAACCGACTAGTTGACCAACAGGCAGTGCTTGATTAATATTAAAAAATAATAGAAAATGAAATAATTCAAAATAAAACAATTAAAGTAATATGAAAAGCATTAAAATTAATATTTCTTCTTTTCTTTGTAGTGTACAATAAATAGAAACAATTTTCAAAATATCATAAATTGTAAAATTCGTTTGTTTAATTGAATAAAAAATATGATAAATTCAATTAGTCATCTATAAAATCTTTTCTTTCTACTTATAGAATACAGGTGTAACGATTCGCTAAGCTCCCTGTTACATATAACTTTTTATTGTATATAAAGTAAAGGAATAGAATATTTTTCCATTTCTTGGGATGTCTGTATGTTCGAAAGATGCACGTTGAAAGGATAAGAGGCAGGGATTTTACGCTTCAGTGAAGGGCAGACGGGCTGGCGCCTTTTCGGCAGAATGTTAAGAGGATTAGGGATTTCTGTCGAGCACGCGGTAAACAGAATTCCTTCCTCCCGAAGGAGACATCGGCTCCCGAGGTTTGCCGAAACTTAACGCGGCGAAGAGAAGCACAGATTCACATGACGTCAGATGGTCAGCCAATCACAGTGAACATAGTACTAAGATTCGGGGAATTTTATGTTCTATGTCGTCTTCGAGCCACAAGAGGCGGAGTCAGAGTTTACCTCCATGGCGGCAGAAAAAGACGAGACACTTCCTGCCTGACTTCCCTCCAGTTGGGAGCCCAGACAAGTCACTGGTGACTTGCGGTCCATGTGTGCTGGGCTGACTTGTGTCCTGGAGACCATCTGAGGCGCACTTCAATTGTAGCGTATCACCAGGGGGGGGGGAGAATTATTAATTAATTCTTAATATTTTACGCTATATAGGATACTATAATTGAATGTCAAAATGTAAATTATTTAAATGAGAATTGGATGATTCTGGGATTTGAAAACTGTCACAAAAAGACATTTTAATAAAGATTTTTACAATGGCATCTACAAATCTGAGCGTATTTACCATTACGTTAATAAACAAGAGGTTTTGCAACTTTCTAAGCAACGCTCAGACGTACAATGAGCCCTTTAAATGCAAGCAAACAAGTATAGTTGTACTTTAAAAATCTCACAATTATTCTAATACAAAGTATGTTACCAGTTATGATGATGGCAAACAATAATGAATTTTAATAGGTTGGGACGCCACGAATGATTAACCTGTCATTCGACAGTTACACAGTCTAGCTCAGTGGTTTATCAGATCAGAGCAAGGATCTTTATCTCAGATGCGCTTACGGGTACAGTTTCACGGAAGTTGCAGGCTGAATGGCTTCGAAGAAACACATTACCGTTCCACGGCAGGTAGCGCTGAGCGTCGTAACTGGCCACGCCAGCAGTATGCAGCAAGTCGCAAGTCAGAAGTGCGCCTCAGATGGTCTCCAGGACACAAGTCAGCCCAGCACACATGGACCGCAAGTCACCAGTGACTTGTCTGGGCTCCCAACTGGAGGGAAGTCAGGCAGGAAGTGTCTCGTTTTTTTCTGCCGCCATGGAGGTAAACTCTGACTCCGCCTCTTGTGGCTCGAAGACGACATAGAACATAAAATTCCCCGAATCTTAGTACTATGTTCACTGTGATTGGCTGACCATCTGACGTCATGTGAATCTGTGCTTCTCTTCGCCGCGTTAAGTTTCGGCAAACCTCGGGAGCCGATGTCTCCTTCGGGAGGAAGGAATTCTGTTTACCGCGTGCTCGACAGAAATCCCTAATCCTCTTAACATTCTGCCGAAAAGGCGCCAGCCCGTCTGCCCTTCACTGAAGCGTAAAATCCCTGCCTCTTATCCTTTCAACGTGCATCTTTCGAACATACAGACATCCCAAGAAATGGAAAAATATTCTATTCCTTTACTTTATATACAATAAAAAGTTATATGTAACAGGGAGCTTAGCGAATCGTTACATAATGCCCCACTGTTAATGAAAATTATTATGACATAATAATTTTATTTTGAGTTTTGTGATTCTACTTTAGTTGAGACCAAAACATACTAATTTAGCACTTTAACAATTACCACAGTTTTCAAATGAGATCCCAAAATCACCGCGATTCTCGATTTGTGAATTGAATTTTAATGGGCTTTCTTACATCTTTTGGCCGTCTTAGAATTCCTTTACTCTATATACATATGAATTCAGATAGCCATCCCTCATACAAACATATATTAAACACAATAATAACATATACATGAGAATATAAATTACACATAGACCTATTTACATAAAGGCTTAAAAATTAAAAAAAAACTTCTAGGAAACCTTAATATCTACAATATACGCAGAACATTGTCAGAGAAACTGAAGTAAGTGAGTGATTTACACAAAATTTTAGGAATCTAATTGATCATATCTTAATAAAAAATATATATATATTTTTTTTTTTAAAAAAAAACTAAATTTTCCCTTCAGGATTTTATAATCAAAAATGCATAGTTGCTACGAATGTAGAAATATGCCAAATCATTTGTTATTGTACACCAGCCGCCGGCAATTGCGGCTCTCTGCCTCTGTCCGCTAATGGGTCGTCTACCCGAGATAAGGATCTGGGTCTACCTTCCTGGGAGTAGCGGTTTCTTGTGTACCTGGTACATCTGTTGTTACACATACACCTTAGGCGGCGTGGTAAACCTTGAGATTCCGGGCATTGTGTGGTCCCATCTGTGAAATTCCATCCGTTAACATATAACAGTTGGTCGAAATCACCTTTTCTACGGCAAACGGACCATGATAAAGCCAAAAGAACTTCGAAATCAACTTTTTGTTCGCATTCGATATAGGATTCGCCCGTACCAGAACTTGTTGTCCGACCTCGAACCTTTGCGTATGTTTTTTGTCTTGTTTAATTTGTCTTTTTGTCGCCTTTTCCAACAAATATTCATGCGCTCTTTTTATGTCTTCTTCCCGATTTTTTCTTCCTCCTGAAGCAGGGTGTTTTATTACCCTTTCAGCAAGGAGTTTAGACCGCTTATCGAACTGTAAGTCGACCGGCCGGAATAACGTCGCGCAATTTACCGTAGTATTAAAATATTCTTCTATCTTCGGGATATGTTTTACCCAAGATGAGTGCTTTTGGCCTATGAGTGTCCTCATATACACGCTTTACGCAAATTTTCCGGAATTGCACGTCTGGTAATGCACTTTCCGTACTCACAGCTGCGATCTGCAGTGGTTTTTGCACTGAATCAACGCTTCTTTCATTCTTCACGCTATCCTTTTATGGTAAACCCTTTTGCTGGTGAATACACCATGAACATATGTTTCGTAATTCCTCTTTAATCTGCGCTTCAATATTTGCCTAAGTCATTTATTGTCTCCCCATCTACTGTGTGGAAATATGACCTTTACTTACACTTTAGCTAGGTTTTACTTTCACCTACCCTTTCCATTTTTATTACCTAGGCCTAGGCTTTTGTGTTACTCGGACGCAAATATAGCACAGTAAATTTCTATAGTACTGTGTTTGTTTTCTTTACTTCTTCACAGTACAGGATTTTATACAAATCACCACGTTATCTTTATGCCTCTAAGTTTTATCAGAGCAATTGTAACGTCAAAACATGTTTCCTATGTAAGCTGTTGGCGATTCCATTCATCGGCCTTCGCTTGTTAGCGGAAGCGTCCCGCTGTGGCAAGGGTGTCTACCTGAGGGGATCTGGATTAGCGGTTTCCGAAAGCCTGACGGTGTTGTTGCAAACACGTCGATACATTCAAGGTATTCGCGTTTAACATTTTCAAACTCATCCACAGTGTTTATATGACACGAGCTTCTTGATCAGCCATTTATTTCCTTATTAAATAAATTTTGCTAACTACTTAATTATGTATTTACATTCCACACTTCAACCAAAATTGCCTTTCTAGTTTTATTGCGGGCTTGGCGTAGTGTGGACAGTTTCTCGGTGCGTGTCTACCCTTGCGTTCGAATGCGTTACTTGTTCACTCGAACCAATTTTGGTATTTCTTTTTGATTGCTTATTCACAGCATTATTCTGTACACGCGCCGTTTTATTTTCGAAACGATGGTGATTCTTGTTGCTCGAATGCCCATCTTTCTTCGGATCTCTGTCCGGTTGATGGTCCCGGTAATTGTGTCGGTAATTATTCTTTATATACCATCGTTTATCCGTTACCTGACCTCTTTTGTTGAAATTATGACTTTGATCGACACTCACCGGATGATCCTGAATTTGATTTATGCCGATCCTATCCAAGTATCTCAAGGTTTCCAAGAATAGCTTTTGAGTGGTGATTGCGGGATGGCTCAGTCTAACCTGAATCTCTGCAGGGAAATGCTCAGTGAGGGCGGCATTTAGTTCTGTATCTGTCATGGGTCTGTCCAGATATTCCGACAGAGATGATAACCTTGAAGCATAGACAAACATTGACTCGCCTTCACTTGCCTCAAACTTTCCCTGACAGATCCGAATTCGGGTTTGCCTCTGTTCGGTCGCCGTCCAGAATGCACTTAAAAAAGCATTCTTGAATTCTGGGTATGCAAAGTCAATTTTACAAAAGGACTTAAACCAAAGCTTCTCCTCTGGACCAAGACATAAAAATGCAACACGAGTCTTTAGATTTTCCGGTGTGCCTTTGAGATCAAAGTAATTTTCTAATTCATCAATATATTCTTTTGGATTGATTCCCTTTCGCACTTCGAACTTTGGGAGTACCAATTCGTCTTGCGTGTACGTTCTGCCTTCAGAAATAATGGATAATGTTCTCTCATTTATACCGTTTCTGACCATCGCTTCAGTTGCCTTACATTTTGAAATAATGTCAGCCTGGAAGGTATTTTGCATTTCGCGCACTTCCTGATAATTTTGATGCAGTAATTTCACTGACTTATCAACTTCAAGCATACTCTCAGCAACCGCGAAGAGCGTTTGATGTGTTTTATTACGAAAATCTGAAACCAGCTGTTCCGTATTTAAAATACTTGTCATGTGTTTCGATTGAGTATCTTCCAACTTTCCACATCTCATATCTAATTGATTTGAGGTGCTCTGAATACCAGATATTTCCTTTCGAATCTTTATTTGAAAGTCATCAAATTTTTCGTTTACCTCTTCGCGAAAATCAGAAAACTTAGTTTCCACTTGGTTACTTAAAGTATTCAGTTTCTCGAGCATATGTGCATTCTGCTTGTGTGTTTCTGCTTGCTGAGCGTTAATTTGTGTTTTAATTACTTCCAGGTGTTGTGCAATTAACTTTTGTACCATTTCAAGTGTTGGCCCTTGTATGTTCTGGTCACCCGCAACGTTACGTGGATGTTCAGTCTCATTAATGCTTCTTTCAGGAACAACCAAATTGATTTTATCATGTCCTGTACTATTATTTCGCCTTTCCAAATGTTCACTTTCGTTATTTGCACTGATTCTGGAATTAACAGTCGATTCAAGTACTCGCTTAGCTGTTGTCCGATTCTCTATCGTTTCCAATATATCAGGCCCATAGCTCAACTTTAAAATAAAGCGAGATGTAGTTAATACATTATTCAGCCATAATCCATTTTTGTATACATACCCCGTTACAGTTACGCAACAAATAGCCAACGATCGCCAAGATCCGACTGGTACAAAATACTCTTTTACAGTATCAATTGAAATACCAGATATCAACAAAATTACAAGCAGCAAACAAATTAAACGCACCATGAGTTGACTGCTGTCCAGTTTCTTCGATAAACTATCTAATCGGTTCTCAAGAAATTCTTTGTTCTCAGCCAATGACTTATCAAATTTACTGCCCAAATCTGCGTGAGATTTCTGAAATTGTTCCATCATTATTTGGACTGGAGGTGTTAAATCCCCTTGATTTGCCATGTTATTGGTGTTAACCGCCATTTCAGTGCCTGTGTTTGTACGAATTTTCAATTGCAATGATCTCTAAGTTTCTGAAATCGAACTCGACGCAATTTTAACACAAATGAAAAAATTTCCGGTTTTCAAGAAAAATCATACATATACACCCCTCCAAAATTCAGCAAATGATGTACCACATATCAAACAAAAATTTCAAAAGACAGACAAATCACAAAAATCAATATCAACGCTGTAATGGATAAACATAGCAAGTGCATGCGGACAGAACCTTCGCACAAATTATCCATCAAAATTAGGCACAAACATGAGCACATAAGAACACATAAATTTTCAAAAGAATACAAACACAAAATACATGTAATGAGTGCAACATCAAAATGAAGTTATGCACTATCTATTTTCTACAAGAATAATAAAACTGCCAAAAGCCATTTGCAACACTCCATGAAACTTATTAAAAATTCTGGGTTTCAATACCACGTTTTACTCGTGCCCCAACGCTTGGGTTCGCCAATTGTAGCGTATCACCAGGGGGGGGGGGGAGAATTATTAATTAATTCTTAATATTTTACGCTATATAGGATACTATAATTGAATGTCAAAATGTAAATTATTTAAATGAGAATTGGATGATTCTGGGATTTGAAAACTGTCACAAAAAGACATTTTAATAAAGATTTTTACAATGGCATCTACAAATCTGAGCGTATTTACCATTACGTTAATAAACAAGAGGTTTTGCAACTTTCTAAGCAACGCTCAGACGTACAATGAGCCCTTTAAATGCAAGCAAACAAGTATAGTTGTACTTTAAAAATCTCACAATTATTCTAATACAAAGTATGTTACCAGTTATGATGATGGCAAACAATAATGAATTTTAATAGGTTGGGACGCCACGAATGATTAACCTGCATTCGACAGTTACACAGTCTAGCTCAGTGGTTTATCAGATCAGAGCAAGGATCTTTATCTCAGATGCGCTTACGGGTACAGTTTCACGGAGTTGCAGGCTGAATGGCTTCGAAGAAACACATTACCGTTCCACGGCAGGTAGCGCTGAGCGTCGTAACTGGCCACGCCAGCAGTATGCAGCAAGTCGCAAGTCAGAAGTGCGCCTCAGATGGTCTCCAGGACACAAGTCAGCCCAGCACACATGGACCGCAAGTCACCAGTGACTTGTCTGGGCTCCCAACTGGAGGGAAGTCAGGCAGGAAGTGTCTCGTTTTTTTCTGCCGCCATGGAGGTAAACTCTGACTCCGCCTCTTGTGGCTCGAAGACGACATAGAACATAAAATTCCCCGAATCTTAGTACTATGTTCACTGTGATTGGCTGACCATCTGACGTCATGTGAATCTGTGCTTCTCTTCGCCGCGTTAAGTTTCGGCAAACCTCGGGAGCCGATGTCTCCTTCGGGAGGAAGGAATTCTGTTTACCGCGTGCTCGACAGAAATCCCTAATCCTCTTAACATTCTGCCGAAAAGGCGCCAGCCCGTCTGCCCTCACTGAAGCGTAAAATCCCTGCCTCTTATCCTTTCAACGTGCATCTTTCGAACATACAGACATCCCAAGAAATGGAAAAATATTCTATTCCTTTACTTTATATACAATAAAAAGTTATATGTAACAGGGAGCTTAGCGAATCGTTACACAGGTAATTATTTTCAAAAACGGAGGGACCCAAGTTTTTTGAGTTTCTAGGGCCCCATACCTTCTTAATCTCGCACTGCTTCAATGACCACGAAGACAGTGGAACACATTTCGCTTGAAAATCGTTTCCTGTTACGTGCATTCATAAATTTATGTAATTCACCTTCATAGGAACTAGGAAATGCAAACAATATTGGCTCCTCGCATCGAAGATGCTGCTAGGGCAGCGTTTCTAGAGGACCAGTCAATTGTCAGAAATAACGCTGTGAACCACTAACGTACACGGGCCTAATTTTATTATCTATGTTATTATTAACAGCTGGGACGTGTACCACTTCACCATAATAAATACAAAACCATGTTTTTAATTCCTATTAAAACACAGTTATGAAACTGGTTTTGAACTATTAAACGTTAATTACATGTTAATCAGACTTATTTTTATTATATCGTTTAGCCCACTAAGGAGCGCGTGGAACCATTAATTTGCATTGTCCTTCTTATTCTTCTTGCTGTTGTTCCTATCTTCCCTAAACCTCCTCATCCTTTCGCTGTGGGCTTGACGTCTCTCTTGTGTCCATGCATTTCTGAGTTTCAGATTTTTTGATGTTGGGCTCTTAGGAGCAAATTTATGTGAGGTGATCAATTGTCTATATTTACTGCGTGTGGATGTCAATGGGTCAAGGCTGGCTTCTGCGAGGTCCTTCTGGGTTTCTACAAACCAGCGTGCTTTGTTTTGTCGGGGACCGTTGACGATGGGGAAAATTTACATTCGTGCTATATGTCCATAAAATTTCATGCGTCTTTTCCGTGCGAGACTTTTAATATTTATCAAATCAAATAAATAATAATGTTACTACAGGCTGGACGCTACAGTGTACCACCGGCCAACACACATAGAATAAAATAAAACACGCTAGGCCGTACACCTTTTATTTCTGCTTACTTCACCACTCTCATGTTACCAACCAAAACCGTGTACCGCGGTCCCTCATAACTGTTTATAACCCTCAGGAAACGGTCATTTACTTAATCCCCAGACATATGACGCTATTTCTGATGCCATCTGGAAATGAATATACTATTTTAGAAACGATGCTGTTCTATCATCATCCTGGACATGGCAAATGTTTGCCCCGTAATTGAAATATTCATGGCTTCTAAAAAAAAAAAAAAAAAAAAAAAAAAAAAAAAAAAAAAAAAAAAAAAAAATTGGGTTGTGGGCTTTATACAATACAAATATGATATCAAAATTTATGATATTCTGCCTGTGGATCACCTGAACTATCTTCACACACCACCTGGGATCCGCGAACCATTGGTTGACTAGCACTGTTCTAAGGGTATTCAGTTGAATGTTACAAAAATGGCAGCTGCTGCTGCGCTCTACTAGCTTTTATTTCTACACAGCCCGCGTGTCTCCCCAGTGCCCCGGGCACATGAGAGTTGTCTCCATTCGCCACTAACAAAGTGGACCTCCTCCCTCCCCCCCCCCCCCCCCCTCCCTACCTTGTAAGTTTCCGCGAAAACGCTGAGCGCATGCGCGATTTGTGACAACCCAATTGTCTCCACGCCAGTGAAACAGTTCACTGACGTGGCCAACAGATGGTGTTCAATAGTTTCCCTAGCTGTCATAATTTTGGTAGATAATGTCTTCTTCCGGTGGTAGACCTGGTGGCCTCTTACAGTTTCAATCCATCTTCTTGATGGTCTTCCTACATCTCTCCTACCTCTGGGATGGCATTTGAGAATTTTTTGTGGGGTGCGGTGCGTCTTCATCCTCAGTAGATGGTTTGCCTAAGATGGTTTGTAGGTTTGCACAGTTTGGAGAACTGGTTTGACTTTGAGTCCTTTCATCAGATCTCTTTCTGTCTCGTGACGTGTAGCCAGTTGTTCTCATGATTCGCAAGTCAGCCGCCATTAGCCTCCGCTCAACACCTTTCCGCAGTGCCCAAGCCTCGCTGGCGCTTAGTAGGGTCTCATTTACAAATCCTTATTTTTCTTTCACTACATTTATTTTTTAATTTGTTGATTCTTGATTAGAAGGTGGCGCCATGTCACAGTGTCACTACGCTTAGAGCCGTCACTGAAAATAACGATGCTAAAGCATTTTTATGCACGCCAACGTCAAGGCGAGCGAAGCAGCGGGCAGTCCATATGAGTTCTGTAGGTTTCGCTGTGAAATGTGATGTGGCTGGAGAGAAGCGGATATACGATCCCCGAGTGCTCCGAGTTCCTGCGACCATCGATCGTCACTACGTGGCTGAATCATTTAGCTGCCCCCAACAAGCCAACAGCGCTCCGGTATCGAATTCACCTGTAGTGCACAGAGAGCAGAGGACGTGTTTTCAATAAATGAACAAGTACTGCGTAAATGCAATCAGTACGGATCGGCCAAGCCAATTAAATGTAACTTAGTTTACAGTAGAAAAGTGTTTCTTTCTAATGTACGATTCGGATTATCCAGGTCAATATTTTCCGTAAACTAGATGTTAATGATAATTTCGTAACTGTTATAAACACAAATTGACACCAAATTCATTGCATATCAAATAAAAAGTTCATGTTACACTTCCTTACTACATTCAATAAAATTTTGCTAATACCTACTGAAATAATTAAAGTAATCCAATTATTTGTTGAAACGGCGGAAATTTAGAAATTTCCGTCAGATCTACTTGATATATGACATAAAGTTCCTTCCTGTACTTCTTGGATCATTTAAATTTCTAATTTTTATTTTTTACGCAAACCTCTTAGATTTATGCGTTTATAATACCGATTCTTGCAAATTACAGTACATTTTAAACTAAAAAAAGCTTTAAAAACCTGTCAGAGTAAAAGTTATTAATTAATTTCTTTACAGGAGTTCGAAAAAGCAATACTAGGGATTAATTACTAGGAGTAATTACCAGACCACGAGTCTATTCAGGGGAATAAGGGAGGGGGTGGCGGGAGAGCTGGTTTCCAATTGGCGAAACGTAGAAGGAAACAATTATGCCAGCAGCCAGTTGGACTACATTTAGTGAGTGTGCAAATAATATCCGCTTTGAAACATTACCATGGCCGAAATATGTATTCGCGGGAAAGACAATCGAATCGGAGACTTGTTATTACAAAAAGAGGAATATACGTATACTTTCTGTTCCACGTTTCGACGTCATTCAAAATGATGTTTATTTATGTTTTTGCCTGTGTTAACAAACTACTGGACAAATGTCTGATGGATCAATTGCTAAGGTGACAGGCCATGAAGAGGCCCACGGTTAAAAAACAGGGCTCAAAGTGACCTTCACTGCTCTCGCGTGATGTCAGCTAGGACGCTGTGCCACTTAGTCTGTCTCCTGCTGGTTAAAAGTAGGACAGGCACACACGGCTATTCCTAACTATGTCCTAATTACTTCGTTATTACGCCATCAGTCCGTGATCATTACACTACGTTGCGTCATTATGACATGCAATCTGTCATTAGCACATTACAATATATTTCATTACACTTACACCATAATGCGTATTTTCTTCTTTTTAAACCACAAAAGAGGTAATTGTCCAGTGGGAATACATGGCTCGATTCTTGATGACCAATTGGGTTATTAAACGTGGTAATTTTGTTCGGTGTGATGCACGTTAAAGGGATCAGTACCAACAGAAGGCAGTTTGCTGATCATTTAATTGTGTCTCCGGAGGCCTAAAGATGGCCAGAGATGATTTTGCTTTCTGTCCGTAGATAACACTTGTATACTGACCTATCAATGAATGTTTCATCTTTATTTGTATAATGGTTTAAAATTAATATTTCAAATCAATCGCCAGTAAATGTGCGGATCCACATAATAACTATTAGTTGGTTTTTTTATTTATTTTCGATCAGTCTCGATAATTTAGTTATTTTCTCTATCCATATTAATGACTACTGCAGCAAAGAAAGAGTTGTTTTAGTAGTGATTTAATAATTTTACCCTCTAAATTAAAATTTGAAACCCCACATAAAGAAAGATATATATCTCATTCAAGTCTACATGTTGATTATGGAATGGCACATTTTAGGGGAAGAAACTCCGACGAATGAGACAGATCGTTTGTATGTCAGCAACGTGCTAGTCATGAGCTGCATATCGAGTTTCTGTCTGAGCGATAATCTTGAGCCGCTGTCCAAACACAGCAATTGGATCCGTCCAAGCGGGCAGTAAGGGCTCCGGCCTCTGGATCCACTCAAAAAGGCCACACCACGAAATTCACGTGTGCTCCAGGTAGCATCTTTGTAACACGACTAAGAAGAACCGTCTATATGAAATGCAGCCTGGACCGAAAAACAAAAAGAAACTGATAAGCCACAATGCGCTCTGGACACCAGTACGTATGGGGGTCGGGATACTTCGGCGAAACATTTCGAAAATCGACTTTGAACGAATAAGAAAGATATTCTACGCTGGTGGGAGAGAGGGTCCTTAGAGCGACGTACCAGTGAGACAGACCTGATAGGAACAGTTTGTTATCTGGGAGAGAGGGCTCGGAGTGGTCTGTTGTGAGAGGGCGTCTAAGATGATGTTAAAGGAGCTGAGTGTTGCGTTCAGAACAAAATAAAAGGACTCCAAAGATGGAAAACTATGATTTTCTTTCCTTCCACTGTGTAATGTGAAGTACGTCGGAACGCTTCCGTGGTTCGGATTCCACGTAAAAATGTAGGTCCCCTGTACCCGATGGGTTAAGGCGGATACGACAGGAGTGGGAGAGAAACAAGCATTGCAAACTGTGTTTTAAGATCGTCTCTTAATAATACTGATGCTGTTGTGGTGCTTGGTGCACGAGTTACTGAATGGCAGAGAGGGTTGTAATGTGTTGAAAACGAGATGTTGCTGATGTGAATAGTTTGGTAAAGGGGAAACCTGTTACTAATTAGCAAAGAGGGAGGCTATATCGGAGAGACGAGAAGAGGTGGTTGTAAGAGTTGATTACCTGACCTACATGTTACAGAGAAGAGACGGCGCTGATGTGAACAGTATGGTAGTTGCGACACAAGTTTCTAAATGACAAACTTATTATGATGGTATTGTTTGAGAACCCCATTTTGGGTATCAAATACATGAGTTGCAGGACGTCCAAGGGTGTGGAATTAGATTTGCTTGTGAACACTGCCAATAGGTGACTTAAAAATGGAGTTGGATGGCGAGTTATTGGAAAACAGGAGGAGAGTTGAGAAAGAGGTGGGGAGTACACGGCGTATGTTGCCGATGAGCTAAGGAGGGATCTTGCTCAAAAAAATTAGTAGTAGTGCGTTGAAGAGAATGATCGCCATCAGCTCGATGGAAAGTTACGCTGGGCTACGTGGGAGGGGAGGTGGTTCCGACAACCCAAGCTATGTAGCTTTTCATTCATATTATTCGTCACAGTTAAAATGAGGTTCAGAACACACCACAGCATGCGTATCTTATTTCCGTTAATTATCTCTGTATGTAATTTAGATATTCTACAGCAACAGCGCTGACCTGTCACAGCTCGCGGCGGGGCATTGCGATTCGAGAAACATTAGGCGTGCCGTACCTAGACTCAGCTTCGCTCACAGTAGTCACCGGGGATTTTCCAAGGCAGAGGCAGTTCGCATTGTTTTGATGGTTTGAAATCAAGCTGTTTTGATTTGGATCGCCGCGTGTGACCATGCCGCCAGGTGATCAAATAATTCTTTTTTTTTTTTCTGTTAGGTGAAATTCAGTGCAACTTTATTTATCGTGCTCGCTGAATTATTATTTCAAGATCAAAGTTTGGTGTTAAGTGGCGCTATGTGATAAACTTTACGAGGCTTGTCCAAAATGAATTTTCACTATTCGATGGATTGTATCTTTTCAGCAGATCAAAGAATCATTCCATTGTAGAAAAGTGACAGAACTCCAGCAAAAGAAAACAAAAAATGCCGCTCGTCTTATTTTATCCTACGCGGCATGTATGGTTTGTTATTTTTTTTATCAAAAGTAAAGAATGATGAATGGTAACATCTCAGGAAGAACTGACTGTATCTGAGAAAGAGGTTTTTACCAATAATTAATCATTTTCCGGAGTGGCGACAGGCAACATTTCATTCAGAATATTTATAATTATTAAATATCACTTAAAGCAAATAACAGCTATGTTCATTATACGAGGGAGTACTCAAAAAAAAAATATTTTTTGAAAGCTATATATTTTCAAATTTTGTACAAAACAACTTTATCCTTCTCAAAATACTCTCCATTACAACTAATACATTTGTCCCACCGGTGCTTCCACTCTTCGAAACATTTTCTGTATCTTTAGAAATGGCTGAAAGCTCTCCCATATGTATTTTTTTTTACCTCATCAAAGTTGTCAAATCGGTGTCCTTTCGTGCCCCTTTTCATGCGTAGAAATAAGAAAAAGTCGCAGGGAGCCAGGCCAGGCGAGTAAGGTGCGGTGAGGCAGTGGAGCCACGCCATTTTTAGCCAAAAACTGCCCATCAGAGACAGATGTGTGTGCAGGTGTATTGTCGTGGTGGAAGAACCAGTCTCCTGTCTGCCACAAATCAGGTCTTCTTTTACGAACACTGTTGCGTAATCTTCTTAAAAGTTCCAAATGAAAGGTTTGATTGACGGTCTGATGTGGGGGAACAAACTCTCAATGAACTACGACCGTGGCATCAAAAAAGCAAATGAGCATAGTTTTGTTGTTTGATTTGAATTAAAGACATTTTTTTGGACCGAGTGACAATGGCGCCATCCATTAGCTTAAATGTTTCTTTGTTTTTGGTCGTAACCATAGCATCATGACTCATCACCGGTAAAGACATTTGATACAAAATCTGGATCAATTTCAAGCTGTTGTTTCAAAGTACCACATGTTTCAACTCGACGTTCTTTTTGGTTGTAATTCAGAGCTCGAGGAACATACTTGGCAGCAACCCTTTCCATTCTCAAATCTTCGGTTAAAATTCGCTGAACCAAGCTCCAAGATATCCCACTAATCTCTGAGAGTTGACCAATTGTCTGAGAGCACAAGCGCTCAAATTTTCTTCAATTTTTGTTTTCGATTCAAACGAGGTTTGCCGTCAATAGACATGTCGCCATTTTTAAACTGAGTTAACTACTCGTACGCTTGAGTTTTCTCCATAGCGTCAGCTTTGTAAGTTGTTTTCAACAGTTGTTTTAAACAATTTCAGCAGCATTTTTACTGAGTACAAAACAAAATTTGGCAGCTGCACGTTTTTCACTTAAAATTGCCACCATGAAAAACTAAACAATAACAAAACAGCGCTAGCAAAAACATTCACTGCAGGTTAGCACAACATCCGGGTCGACGAGACAGACGGCTCGGAACTAGCGCAGCTTGGTTCACCACCCCGGTGAACTGTCTGCGACGCTCAGTCTTAGGTAAGCAGCAAGTAGAGATGGAGCCAAGTGCGAATTACGCTCTGTAATTTATTTTTTGTGTGCAAAAAAAAAAAAAAAAAAAAAAAAAAAAAAAAAAAAAAATAACACTGGGCCGGTGGACATTAATTCCAAATTGTGTGAAGTCTACGGAGAAAAGTGTATGAGCATGCAACACGCGCGCAAATGGTGCAGAGAATTCAAAGACAGACGTAGAGATGTCCATGATAAACAGCGTTCCGGATGGCCATCTGTTTCAAACGAAACGGTTGCGAAAGTGGAAGAAGAAATGCTGACAGATGGAATGGTGACGGTTCGGGAGCTCTGAGATGATCCCTGATGTCAGAAAGACTACCATCGGCTAATTTTTGACAGGCTATTTAGGGTATGCCAAGGTTTGTGCAAGGTGGGTCCCAAGACTGCTTATGGAAGACCATAAACGGCAACGTGTTGAAGCGGCCTGCGAATTTGTTGAAGCCTATGAAACCGATGGCGAAGAATTCTTTGATTCAATTGTTTCTGTGACGTGTCCTTGATCCACTAAGCGACGTCGAAAACGAAGGAACAATCCTGTCAGTGGAAACAGCCAGAGAAGCCGAAGCCGCCGAAGTTCAGGCAATCACTGTCTGCCGTCAAAGTGATGGCGAGCGTGTTTGGGGACAGGAACGGGTTATTAATGTGCGAATTCATGGCTGCTGGTACAACAATCATTTCTGACTGCTACTGCGCGACGTTGAAGAACCTGTGTCGCGCAATTCAAAACAAGAGGACAGCATGCTCATGAGGGAGTGCGTTTCCATCACAACGCTCGTCCGCATGCCGCCCGTGTGGCAACCGATCTTCTCAACCAATTTGGATATCCACTCACCCGCCCTACAGCCCCGACACAGCCTTACGTGATTATCATCTCTTCCCTGAACTGATGAAACACCTGGATGCGACTCAATTCAGAACCGGAGAGGAGGTGTTAAGCTACCTCCGCGCAGCGGCGGGAGAGTACTACGACTCGGGCATAAAGAAGATGGTACACCGCACGCAAAAATGCATCGACCTCAACGGCGATAATGACGAAAAATATGAAAAGTTTAAACTTTCCATAAATGTATAACTCAAAGCAAATTAACATGTTTTTCATTATGAAAAATCATTGGGAACCTTATTTTACGGAGAACCCTCGTATAATAGCAATGTAGTTCTTTTAGACTAATTATTATTTAGTAAATACGCCAATACAACTGTCTTGGATATTCTTTATTTTTCGGACGCGTTTCGCCTCTCGTCGAGGTATCCTCAGCCTACAATGTTTTCTGTAATATGCGATTAGTTATAATTTGAAAAAATGTTTTTGTTTTGTTTACATATAACGAAATAATTCTACCTATAGGATGCATAATATGACTTATATTTAACATACTAGTTATGAATTATTTTATGTTAAATATAGTATGTTAAATATAAGTCATATTATGCATCCTATAGATAGAATAATTTCGTTATATGTAAACAAAACAAAAACCTTTTTTCAAATTATAACTAATCGCATATTACAGAAAATATTGTACGCTGAGGATACCTCGACGAGAGGCGAAACGCGTCCGAAAAATAATGAATATCCAAGACAGTTGTATTGGCGTATTTACTAAATAATAATTACTTTAACAAGCAACTGTAGAAGAAATGGCCTGCAATAATCCCATACGTAGTTCTTTTAGATTTATAATTGCTTGAACCATAATGTTTTATGTTTCGAAAATGATGAAAAGACCCATTGCTTCCTGTCTCTGGTCTTGTGAGTTTAATGTCTGTGGTGTGGTAATTACTGAAGCTTTGATATATGAGGCGGCTACTTCCCAGCGTAATAACAGATTTATGTCCGCTCTCAATTCTGATGTGCGCTACTACAAAGCCCACGCGATGAAAAAGACACGACACGTTCAGTTGGAATCCTGCCAACAAACTTAAACTGAAATGTTTTATTTGTCTTTCAGGCAGATAGATCTTTCGATTATTTCACTTATGCATAGTCATAATGACGTACACGCACACCAGATGCGTGGTCTGTGCTTGCGACGTCTTCATGTGTTCTTAACAGACATTTCTGTTCAATTTCAACTTCACCGGCTAGAGATTACTCGTCCCCACATTGCACTTGTAACGTTCTATTACTTTTGATAATATTGATGAAAAATCCTAACCTTCAAGCCAAATCAATTACTTAGCCCTTACACGTTGCAAATCAAATCTTCCCACTGGAGTTATCCGATTTATAGGCCAACAAAAGAGCAAACTAACACATACAAAGCAATAAATACAGCCATACACTCCCACATTTCTGCAAACCGTCGTGATTTTTAAACTGATGTTTTGTGCAGTTACCTTGACTCTCCGAACTTAAAATCTCCTAAACAAACAAATAAATAAAAGCAATAATCTTGTAAATTTAATAACGTGCACGTGTTCAGGTGCAAATAAAATTTCAGTAAAAATGAGTCTTGCTTTAAATCAGAGACTATATTATATATCTAAGAAGTTTATTGTCCAAGGTTTCCATCTGTTTAATTAATATTTTTGGTTTAATTCATTTTATTTTGTAAAAGAAAAGATAATATTAATATGCGAGAGCATGAAGTAGTGTGTTGAAAGATCATCTTTGGCAGTTGAATATTAATTTTCATGAATAAAGAGACCGGCAAGAAATATTGCAGTATAGCGGACGAATCGTACGTCGGGATATACTGTTAATGTATTTGATGGATAATGGAAGAGAATGTTAGTTGGGAGAACAAGTATGGAACAATAAAGAGAACATTGAACCATATATGGTGTTGATGTTGAATAAACTATGTCAGTGGTGGAACGGTCAGGAAGAGAGTTATTCTGTTTGTGATACAATAGAAGAGAAAAAATCTGAGAGAAGTTCTTCTTGAAATGAAATAAATAAAATATGTTTTTATTATTCTATATGTTGTGTTTAAAAGTGAACTCACTAACTACCTAGTTTAATTTGATTTATTTAAAGAGATACTAATTATTTGTTGTTGTTTTTTTTCAGAAATAAGCACGCAGCATTTCTAATACGACAAATTGCTTCGTTGGGTCCTACCATCCAAAGCAAACCCAGAGCAAACCAAATACGAGAGATTCTATTATAATAAATTATTATTATTGTTAATATACGTTCAAAGACAGAACTAGCAGGTTCCAGAACAAAATATGGTAAAATCAACAGGGTCCCATACTTCAAATACCTCGGAGAATTCATCGAACAGACAGGGCTTGAGAAAATCTCGCAGCAAAATCGCGTCCAAAAAGTAAAAAAAGCGTTAGGATTAGTGCAAAATCTCGAGAACAAAAAATCCATGTCAAGACAGACAAAAATTTGGCACTACAACACAGTCATAAAAGCAACAGTACTCTATGCAAGTGAAATGTTAACACTTAACAGAAAACATGACCTATAAAAAATAAAAATTGTAGAGAGAAAAATCTTTAGATAAATTCTATAAGCGAGACGCACTAAAGATGGTTACAGACAACAATCAATCAAAACAACAGAAAAGTTTTCAAACGTCGAAATTGACATCAAGAAAAGGCGAATAAAATTCTTTGGTCACCTTAAGAGGCTGCCAGAAAATGGATTGACAAAAAAGAAAATAGATTATGTAACTTCACTTAAAAATCCAACACCTTGGCTGAATGAAATTCGGAAGGATCTTGAGTGCAAGCATTGGAGCAACAGACATCTTAGAAAGAGACACCTTCAGACACAAAGTAGACAAATGAGAAGTTATATCTGAGCAACCAAAACAAAAACAATATAGACCAAAGTGGTCGGAAGAACGCAAGCAAGCTTTCTCGGAAAGAATGAAAGCCTACTGGGACAACAACAAGAACTCAAAGAAAACTAGATTGGGTCATTTGCTTAACGTCTTCCATTTATTGGGAGAATTCGGCAATAATAATAACAATAATATTTGCACTGATGCATGATTCCATGTACAGAGATTAGTCGGACAGAACGCACAAGCGAGAATTCTTATTTTTCAAAGGAATTCTTAAGTCAATCATTTTAACGTGCTATAATCTTTAAAGAGAATATTTGTGAACATTAAATCTTTCCTCAATACCGAAGTTTTCATCCAGTATTCCTAGGCTGCATTCCGCTGGTTAGTAATTTAATTCAATAATGTTATGTGAATTGTGTCATAACCTTTACAACATCTGTAAAATGGGCGATATCGACCTGTAGAGAAAAGGCACGCTCCACAAGACACATTAATAGAATATGGAAAAATCGTCTATTAAATTTTGTAACTGAAGTGGCGTGCATGCACTTTGCAGCTCATTTCTGTTTCTTTAAAGCATACTAGCATTTACCAGCTGCTTTGCACGCGCGGATGTTGACGTGTGTAGAAATCCGAAATTGGTACTAACCTTTTGAAATTTGAAGTAACTGTCTCCACAAAATGTCCTCCTCACGTTTTACACTCTCTTTTTTCGGAAAAACTGCCAGATGTTAAGTTAAAAATGCCGAAATATGAAACTCTGCGTAACTGCGTAACTGTAAAAATGACACAAAATTATCGGTACAGGGATCATATCAACCTAAACAGTCTTGTTTTGTCATAGATATCGTGGTTAGGATTAAATTCTGCCTAGACCAAGGAAAAAAATGTTCGGGAAAATCGTTCTGTGGCATCGATCTCAGAAATTGGGTATTTGTTTACAATGGAAGCAATGGATTGTCTCCAATCGATTGTACCGATTCTAAGATGGCAATCGTTGTACTACATCTCGGACAAATATTTTTATTTGTTAATTTCGTGCCACTTTTTACAATGGAGAGAATCAGAAACGGCAAGAAAACATTACAATAAAGGATTTAACCAACGTTTCAATAGATTTTCATTAATTTTGAAGCGCCAGCGGCATGTAATAGCAAGGTGTCTCTCTCATATTTTGGCATTTTTTAACTTAATTTGTGGTAACTTTTCCGAAAAAAAGGACGGTGCAAAACGTTAAGAGGCTATTATAACGAAACAGTTAATCCAATTATTAAATGGTTAGTACCAGTGGTAGGCAGCCTCCCCCCCCCCCCCAAAAAAAAATAATTTATTACCCTTTTTATTTTAGTATCAAATATTAATGCAGAGAAGAAAAATATATAAATTTCATTGTTTTTTAAAAAAATCCTGTCTTTTAGTTATTGTCTTAGATGCGGTTTTCTTACTGATGTTCAAAATGGTTTTTTTTTTTTTTTTTTTTTTTTTTGTAGGATTTATATTTTAACACAGTATAATATATGAAATATAAGAAACTAAAGCTACGTGAAACATTAAGGTAAGGGCGTACCGAGAATCAATAATTCTTCAAGTCAGAAATTTCCTGAGGACATACCTATCGATATAAAGTGCATGTTGTAGCAAAAAGAAATGTAGGTTAGATATAACACAAAATGAAAGTTACTGTCTGCGATAGTAATTGCGGTTAATTCCCGTATTTTCGAACTGAAGTGGTTAGATAGAAATGTAGCCTGGACTAGAAACAAATTTCGAAAAGCCATCAGGAAAGACACACAATATGTAGTAGCTTGCTTCGCGATACATGTCAGTCACTAACATGGCATTAATTAAAACAGCTTATTAATTACTATTGAATTCCTCATGACTTATATTTTTGCATGAACACTCTGGGTCGAGTTGCATTTCAAACTAACCACAACTTATACTAATATTGCCGCAACAAAATCAAACAATTCAGATACGCCTAAACACATTTCACTAACTACAGTTTGGGTAGCGACAACATTGTCAATTTTAGGATAGCATAAATGATAACAATTAATTTCTTAATACATCTTAATTTTGTTCTGAAACGGGGCTAAATCACGCGCAATAATAAATCTACTGTATCGCAATGTAAAGTTAGCGGCTGTGGTTAGGTTGCAATGCGGACTGGATTTCACAATCAAATTGCAACGACAATAAAAACCTTTAATATACGTATTAAGCTCTTAGTTTCTTATTGTAAATATCACAATTCTTTTATTCTTATTGAAGATTTAATATAATATATAGTAGTTTAACTAATTATAAAAGCGAGTAACTATAACCGAAGACAAAGACGATATAAACAATTCAAAGATTATTATATTCGTCTTTGGTCAAACTCTTTTAAAAGCGTAATTTTTACAGTAAATTAATTATCAGTAATTATCATTACGTTTGATTCAGGTATTCCGTTTATTTACTGTATTCCAGAAAACTGAAAACATTAAATATTCTAGCACAAAATATTAAACAATCATTAGTTAAGCTGTTTGAATTTTCGTCAGATTTATGCGGAAGTTGTGCATGTCTGAAAGTGCATAAAGATCCATGGCATACAATGTTCCATATAAAAAACTTTTTAATTGCCTGTACCTTTGAATCAGACCATTAGCCTAAAAACTTGAAAACCACATCCAAATCGCTGCGGTACTTATTGCGCTGTACCCGTTCAAATAAATAGACACACCAGCTTGCTTACAGATATATAATAGTATAGACAAGGACGTTATGTACAGCTGCCATAGGATTGTTGAAGATAGCCGTCGGCAGGCTGGAAGCCATTCTGAACCTATAAATTTTACTTACAATTGAAACACATTAAAGAACGCATTGCACTTAAACTAGCTCCGTTATGTGAATTTGAAAATTATTGGTTTTGTGAATTTGGAAATTATTGGGTTTTTTTCACAAACGATGGGAGGTTTGAGCAGAACAATTCGTTTAACTAGAATACTATAAGTTCAGCAAAGTTACTGTAAAGCCAGTAAGCTGTGGTCCAAGTGAATACCACAGACAAAAAGACACGGTGGCGTAAGTTAAACTGATTACACGAATTACAAAATACTAGATGACTCATGCGAAAATTTCGCGAATACGATGAATAGTGAGGCTTGTGGTTTGTAATGGGATGAAAGAAGAACAGCCTCATTTGTAGCAATTGTTTGCTTTTTTAGTGTAATAGGTGCGTAACAAAATACTTAAACCATAATACGTAACGATTAAGGGCAATTTTGAAAGCGTAAAAGATATGTATGACAAACTGTCTCTGATCTTAACGGAAAACAATATTGTAACAGCCCTCAAACCTAAAATTAAATGAAATTGTATTTTGTGAATCATTTGTAGTAAGCTTGAGTTTGGTTGAATATGATTTGGTAGGTTTGTTTTGCAATTTCCTGTAAATCATTATATAAAGACTTTGTTTTATGAAAATTAATTATTTAGAGGTCATTTAATATGTTTAAGAACAGAATTGTGCAGGAGAATTGCTAAAATGTCGGTAATTCTAAGTATTAATGCAAGTTACTATGTCTAAAGGACAGTTTAAAATGATTTTCGTGAATAATTTTGTGTTTAAGTATGTTTAATTTCCATTTCTGACCATTTTTAATGATTTTAAATGATTATGTACTAATTCTGATTGTTTTTTAATGTGTTTCAATTGTTTAAGTATTGTTAATGTTGGAGAAATATCTGGCGGAAGCTTTTGAAATGTTTTGAAATTTCGGTAGAGTTTATATAAAGCTATCATCCAAGTCAGGGAAAAAGTTAGTTTTTCGGCAAAGCTTTTCACCAATCAGTTTGCGACAGCCGGGAACTGTATTATCTGTGGAAGAAGTGTTGTATGCTATCTCTAGATTGTATGAATGCATATAACCAGTATCGTTGACGTCGAGTTTTATGAAAATAAAGCAATCTTAAAGTGAACTGCATGGTGGTAATTATCGTATTAATTAAACCATCGAAGCATCAAACAATAACCATATCTCTATGATATGTATTGCCGTGATCGTAGCCCGTGGGAATCACTCCGGAATTGTGTAGTAAAAAAAAAAAAAAAAAAAAAAAAAAAAAATAGAAATGTTTCTATAATAGAATTAAATATCCGATAAGCTACTTATTGCACGAAAAGACACAGTTTATTGAAACCTCTGTGATATGCTGTGCTCTCAACAGTCTCATACGCGCGACTTTCACAGTTATTACTTTTGTCCTTCAAGGATAAAATTCGGAAAAATTTCGTTCTTAATGTATTATATTGCCTAACTGTATACCTCATTTATCGATTTGGTTAGGTATCACATCTCGTAAAGAACAAAGAAACTAAAATACACGTTATGGAAATAGTGATACCTCCTTCAGGTTTAAACTCCCAAAAATTTCTTTCTTAATTTATGATATTAACAATGTGCACACCATACTCTTTAAATTGATACCACACTCACTGATTTCGGTAAACTAGCATGGGCTCGTAACAAAAAACACGCTATTGAAATAACGATACTTTTGCCCTTTAAGGGCCAAATTCTGAAAAATTCATTTCTTTAAATATGATGTGACCGTAGCGAAGATCTTTATCTTTAAAATTATATCTCATTTATCTATTTCATTTAGGTATCAAAGGAGATAATGACTTGTGACAAAAAACAGCTTTTAGAAATAATAAAGGTATATATGACTAAAAAAGTCTAATACTCAATAAATACGGAAAAATGGAAATAAAATCAATCCTGACGCATGGTGCACTGCAATTCCGATGCTGTTGTGGAACTGACTGAGGCATAGACGGTAGGGAGGCTTCGTCTAGGGTGGGGAGGGGTTGGTTGGAAATCTACGCTGAGCTACGTGGGGGTGTTCCAAGCCAAGCTTCTGATACATATTATTTGTCACGGTTAAAATAAGGTGCAGTACACACAACAGCATGTGAATATTTATTTCCGTCATTTAACTACCTCTGTATGTAATTTACGCTAGCCTGTCTGATAAGAGAAAACAGTAAAAAACACCTTCTTGAATCAATAGGGGAAAAAGCTACCTGCTCCGGGGGGAGGAGGGATGGAATGGGTTTCATAGGAGACAAATGTGGAGACACGTGGTTCATGGAGGCTCCCTGATAACGCTTGGCCGCTGATGACAGCGAGAGCGCAGGCAACAACTCTTCAGCCCGTGAGCTGGTATCGACCAACACTGGAAATGAGAAGCATTCTCATCAGCGAGCGTCTGGCTTGCTTGGGGTATTTCCTTAGTAGTCCAGTTTACTTCGGTAGTACAGCGCTCTCACGTCATTTTCGTTTGTGTAGCAAAACCGTCGGCTGTGATTCCCCTGATAACTAATGTAATATTTAAGGATCAACTAATGCTGTAACAGCTTGAAGGAATTTAAAGTACAATGGAGACGTACTTCGAAAGAACTGAAACATCAGGCAACGCCGTCAAGAAATAGATCCCTTCCGACTGTGAATCCAAACGTTATATTATGTTTTTATACACAGGCAAACCATTGTCATGCAAGTCATGGCTGGGCCTAGTATGTGATGCCTGATAGTTACTATTAATTCTCCAATGCAGAAGCGATTATGTACTATCAATAAAGAAACAACACGATAGTTGCAGATCTCTATGAACTATTCCATAATTCCAACCCATCAGTAATAGAACACGTGTAAAGGGAGGTTTTGTATAACGCATTAGTTGAACAATAACCTCAGTCAACGTAGTATTTCGTTCCGACCGAAATATAAAGCATTCAGTGAATATATTTGAGTTTGAAATTTGATCGCTCAGAGCTTGCCACACGGTAACAGCTGTGTTTGTCAGAATGTACCACAATCTATGGCTGCAAAAACAGAGTGGCAGATCAGTGTCAAATTTACTGCTGTCAAAACAACGCACCGGGAACCGAGGCTATCCCGCGGGAATTGCTTCACTACTCTATCAAACTGTTTTTTAAGACAGGATGTCCTAAGTCAACAATGACGAAATCGCCTTCTTTTTCCAGTACACTGTTATTTAAATTATCCCCATCATACAGTTTCCTTGTGTATTCCTTCCATCACTTAGATTCTGAATTTAAAAGAGTTTTCCAATTAGCACCTTCATCTTTAAACATCTTTTCCACATTTCTCCAAAATTTATTTTATCTTCCTACAGGCCACATCTACTTGCCTACGACCATTTCCTTTTCTACTTCTTCACACTTTTCCCAGCCACGTTCTTTTGTATTCTTGCATATCCTGTTTATTTTATTTCTAAAATGTCTGTACTGCTTTCTTCTTGCATAATCTTGAGCATTTTTGTGCCTTCTCCTCTGACCCATCGGCTCCAGAATTTCTTTTGTGATGCAAGGATTTCGAGAGGCTTGTTTTCTAAAGCTTATTTTTTCTTCACCAGCTTTGATTATTTCTTTTTCCAATGCATTCCATTGGTCTACAGTTGAACTAATTTCAGCGTTATTTCTTAGGTCCACGTCTACTATCTCTTCAAATTTTTCTCTTGTGTTTGATTGTTTCTGTTCGTTCAGTTCCAGCCTGTTCTCCTTTTAGAGCTTCTCTGTTCTCTTGAATTTCATTCTACGCTTCATAACTATCAGATTAATGGTCAGAGTCTATGTCAGCTGCTGGTTTAACTTGATTCCTGAATCTTTGACCATGCTACAATCTATATGGTGCCTGCCTTTATCCCCTGTATGTTTCCATGTATATGGTATATCCTTCGTGAATGATTATTGAATAATGGGCCCACAATTGGGAAGCCAGGCTCGGCCTGTCACAAGTCAGGACTAAGGGGGAGTGATAGAGGAGTAACACCTCTTTAAAATACCTTGGCCCAACTGGCCCGGCTGGCAGCACCTTGTGAGGGCTCCTTAAAGACCTCAACGAATCACTTGGCGGAGAAGAAAGACTTCTGTACGGCAAGGGATGCGGAAGAGGCAGCCCAGCACTCAGGGATTACTATGAGTGCATCCATCGTAGTGTCTGTCTCAAGTTGAGCGACTACACCCAACGTCTGACCCAAAGTGGGCGGCTGTTCAAGAAATCGCAAATCCGTTTTGAAGCAAGCGTGGCGATTATGCTTCACCCGTTTAAGCAACTATGATGAGCGGCATTATTGGAAAACAATCCGGAGGTAAAACAGCCCCCCATTCGGTTCTCCGGGAGGGGGCTTCATTAATGTCAGCAGTCAATGTTCCTAAAGAGCAAACCAGATCATCGATAGAAAAACAGCAAATAATTAATACACTCCTGGAAATCGAAATAAGAACACATTGACGCCGGTGTGTAAGACCCTCCATACTTGCTCCGGACACTACGAGAGGGCTGTACAAGCAATGATCAAACACACGGCACAGCGGACACACCATGAACAGCAGTGTTGGCCGTCGAAGGGCGCTAGCTGCACAGCGGTTGGGCACCGCCGCAGTCAGTGTCAGCCAGTTTGCCGTGGCATACGGAACTCCATCTCAGTCTTTAACACTGATAGCATGCCGCGACAGCGTATACGTGAACCATATGTGCAGTTGACGGACTTTGAGCGAGGGCGTATAGTGGGCATGCGGGAGGCCGGGTGGACGTACCGCCGAATTGCTCAACATGTGGGGCGCGAGGTCTCCACAGTACATCGATGTTGTCGCCAGTGGTCGGCGGTAGGTGCACGTGCCCGTCGACCTGGGTCCGGACAGCAGCGACGCACGGACGCACGCCAAGACGGTCGCATCCTACGCAGTGCTGTAGGGGACCGCACCGCCACTTCCCGGCAAATTAGGGACACTGTTACTCCTGGGGTATCAGAGAGGACCATTCGCAACCGTCTCCATGAAACTGGGCTACGGTCCCGCGCACCGTTAGGTCGTCTTCCGCTCACGCCCCAACATCGTGCAGCCTGCCTCCAGTGGTGTCGCGACAGGCGTGTATGGAGGGACGAATGGAGACGTGTCGTCTTCAGTGATGAGAGTCGCTTCTGCCTTGGTGCCAATGATGGTCGTATGCGTGTTTGGCGCCATGCAGGTGAGCGCCACAATCAGGACTGCATACGACCGAGGCACACAGGGCCAACACCCGGCATCATGGTGTGGAGAGCGATCTCCTACACTGGCCGTACACCTCTGGTGATCGTCGAGGGGACACTGAACAGTGCACGGTACATTCAAACCGTCATCGAACCCATCGTTCTACCATTCCTAGACCGGCAAGGGAACATGCTGTTCCAACAGGACAATGCACGTCCACATGTATCCCGTGCCACCCAACGTGCTCTAGAAGGTGTAAGTCAACTACCCTGGCCAGCGAGATCTCCGGATCTGTCCCCCATTGAGCATGTTTGGGACTGGATGAATCGTCGTCTCACGCGGTCTGCACGTCCAACACGAACGCTGGTCCAGCTGAGGCGCCAGGTGGAAATGGCTTGGCATGCCGTTCCACAGGACTACATCCAGCACCTCTACGATCGTCTCCATGGGAGAATTGCAGCCTGCATTGCTGCGAAAGGAGGATATACACGGTACTAGTGCCGACATTGTGCATGCTCTGTTGCCTGTGTCTATGTGCCTATGGTTCTGTCTGTGTGATCATGTGTTGTATCTGACCCCAGGAATGTGTATATAAAGTTTCCCATTCCTGGGACAATGAATTCACGGTGTTCTTATTTCAATTTCCAGGAGTGTATATGCACTTACAACTGCATGTCTCTTAAAGGAGAAGCCCGACTTACAGAGTTGGAAGACGCGCTCCAAAAAATCAAATGGAGTATAGTAGGCCTCAGTGAGGTTAGACGTCCAGAGGAAGAATGTATCGAACTTAAATCAGGCCACATACTGAACCATTAGGAAACTACTTGGGAAAGCTAAATGGAGTGGGCCACTCTGTTTGGCATTTATCGATTTTGAAAAAGCTTTAGATTCAGTCAATCACTCAGCAATCATGCAAGACCTTTTAAAACAAGGAGTGAATCCAGGCTTTATCGACTTACTGTACAACATCTACACCACTTCCACTGCCTTTGTCAACATCACTGAAGCCACCAAAGAGTTCCCAGTAGAAAGAGGGGTAAAACAAGGAGACTCTATATTCCCAAGTTATTCACATCAGTCCTAGAGTTGGCAATGTTAAAAATCCAATGGCAAAACCGAAGTTTGAGAATAAATGGAAGAAGTCTCAACAATTTAAGACACGCTGAAGATATACTTTTACTCTCAAACTGTCTGGAAGAGCTAAAAGAACTGATAAATGAACTAGAGGTAGCGTGCAGTGAAGTGGACCTTAAAATAAATATATGAAAAACAAAAAGCAAAATAATGCAAAACAAATGGGCAGAAAAAGATGACAATTCAGACACGATTCTGGCATTGAGTCCGTATATATATATATATATTACTGCATCAGCGGCGTATAAACATTACCGCTACGGATTGTTTCTTATTTTTGGTTTCTCTGGATTTCTTGCTGATTTTTTTTTTCTCTTTTATACACTTTTGTGGGCAAACCGGCTTTGGCCGTAATGATTACGACCTGTGTGGAACCCCTTTGGTATTCTTATTAGTTGAATGTCGACCTTTATTACTGAAGTGCAATGTTAGGTAGCATGATAGTTACCAGCTGTGTTAGAAGCTGGATGATTGTTGATTGGTTGTCTATTTCGATTGGCATTCTTACATTAGTGTTAGCACAGTGCTTATAGCAGGTCCTACTAACTGTGCAGCTGACAACTGGAAAATGATTTGCCCTGTGAATACAACTTGACTGACTTTCCTTGGTGATTTGAGATGATCTCGTGTGGCTTGAAGACGAGACTCTTGTGGACCCTGGCCGTTTCTCGGAGAGGTTGTTCAATTTTGGACGGTCCTTGTGCGATATTGTGTTGGTGCGCTGGTGTTAGTTTCTTCTTGGCATGTGGCTGTTCACTGGCGAATGAAGAATTTTTCGCCATTCGGGAGTGCCTTTGTAACAGGATGCATGGTCACCGCCGCAGTTTGCGCACCTTTGTTTGGAATCTCGAGATCCTGTGCAGTCCTTGACATTATGACTGTTTCCGCGAACACAACATTCATCTGCATGGAAATCTTTGGATCTGTGACCTAAGGCTTGGCAGCGGAAACATTGAACTTGGGTAATATTGGTTCTCCTTTTCTGTTTAATACTTGCTGGCTTTTTTGTGACCTTCTTTCCGAGTAGAGTGGTGATATGCAGAGGCTTCGCGACCGGTGGGTCTGCAAAGAGCGAGATTTGATTCGGGCGACTTCCGGAGGCAGGACACGGGAGTAGCTTGACAGCCGGTACAATCACCCCTTGAATCCTTGGGTTACTTCTTTAGATGTTGTGACTTCGGGTAAGCCACTAATCACTAGTTTCGCGATGTGCCTGGAACTTTGATTGAACAGTCGATGTCTTGGTTCTTGAGGTGATGGATGATGGAGTCAAGATGAATCGGATTCGTGCAGGCCACCAGCAGAAAATCTCGTTGAGGCCATATTAGAATAGGGAGTTTGGCTAGACTGTGGAGAGCTTTGGACAATAGACCGTAGTGCCCTGAGAATGGCATGGAGAGGAGCTGAACCGTTCTTCTTAATGGTCGGTTGTTGGGTGTTCTTCCGTTTGGCTGTTCAGGTGATAAACATGATTTATAGAGTTTTCTGTTATCGGACTTCCTTGTACGTCCGGAAAACTCAGCTCTACGCACTTATCGGTTCCCTGGATTTCAGGGCTAGGTGGTTGACGCGATGGGAGTGTGTCCCTTGTTGCCATCGGGTGAAGCTGGTGTAGAAGAAGGGCTATTTGCTTGGATGATCTTCTTGTAATACTCTTCTTCATTGAAATTCTTTGCAAATATGCTTAGGAATGGAATTTCTGCTGCCGACCAATGTTGACTGCCTTTGAGAATGTATGGTGTTACTATATTAGAATGGGCTGGGTCACTTTACGTTCGGCGGAACTCGCCGAAACTATTGCATGGAATTTCCCTTATCATTGGAAACTTCGACGATAGGATAAACTCTCCATTGTTCTCTTTGTAGCCTATTTATCCAGCGTGTGAGGGAGAAGTCGTAGATGTCGGCCTTTAATTCCCTGTGCTTGGTTTCACATAAGAATCGTGTGTTTGGAAGTCCTTCTACTTGATTGTGTTCTTCATCCGACGATGATTCAACGGAGACGTCCTGTGAAGATTGTGACGTGGCATCAAAACACCGAAGTATATCTGAAGGTTGCATTGTTGTTCCTAACACGTCTCAGGGGTGTCAAACGGAACACTCGTTAGCACAGGTGGGTTTTCCCGTGTTCCAGTTCAGCCCTGTTCTCACGTGCGCGGGTGTCTGCATGGCGTGCAGACCCTGGCGCCGTATTTCCCTGTGTTCGGAGGGCTGGAGAGGATGCTCCTGTAACGAACGCTTGGACGAACAGTGAGTTACTAGAACAACAGTGGCCTGGCTTACTATTAGTGTTGTGTTAATTTCTTCGCCACGATCAGTTTATATTTTTCTCAAGATTCTAACAACCATCTTCCTCACTCATTTCTGCAGTATTTCCCTCTCGACATTCTTCCACTTTCGAATTCCAATCTCCCATTATTATTAAATTCACCATATATTTTCTCTATTATTTTGGTAATCTTCCTATGACGCCGCGCAATGTAATACAGCATATGTTCTGCAACACTCCAATGAGGCTCAGCCTTGAATGCGCAGCCATTAAGGGGAATTCAACAACTAAAAAATACACTTACCACACGCTAAACATATGTACACGCTTCACATACAGGGGCTACACTTTTTGAGCATCTTGTCCCACTTAACATTATGAAAACCTTTTTCTAAATCAAAAAATTTCATAGAAGTATCCTTGTTTTTCTTGTTCCGTCAATCTGAAAGCCCATTAGTACCCAGTTAGTACGACCTGGTGGTAGATATAAAATGCTTTGCGTGGCAAGGACACGCGATCTCAAATCACATCTCCAAACCTGACCATGCCAACGATGAGGAAAACTCAAGTTGGGAAATAGAAGTGAAGAAGAAGATAAAATATGAAATGTAAGTTTTCACATTAACACGTAGAGGTAATTATTGTATATCAACACTATGCTAACTAACGAAGAATTATAGAATTATATCACTAAGCATTGGTTAGTTGCAAAGAAGAATATCATTTACGCTATATTTAACTATAGAATTCACATTTTTAAATGCCGATACGGAATAAAACAGCAAAATCCTGTCACTTTTTTATATCAGTATTAAGCACAAAGATGTTTGCAGTAAATTAAAAATAACAAATTCGTTACGCTTATAGAAGTTTTAATGTATGACACAGTGAATCGACTAACAACAATCGACATCAATCACAAAAATGTTACCGTAAATAAAATATTGCAATTTCACATTTTTTACTTAAATGTTTATTGATGTAGTGTTTTGATTAACAACAACTCGCTACTGGTTTTCAGGCACAAATCTGTTTACCTTAAATTAAATATTACAATCCTGTTATGCTTATACAAGTGTTAAGTTCTGATGTAATGGTTTGATTAACAAGTTCTATGTATTTTAGTTTTAATATGAGACATTTGAAAAAAAAAATATTTAAAGCTATAATAAATTAAACAGGAGCCGAAAAGTAGTAATCTTTGGTGGGCTTATCCTAAAGCACAAAGATTTTTACATTAAGTTAAATATTATTTATGCTTATTACGTTTTATTCGCGTATTCCGTTTATTTTAATGCACAATATTAGAAAACTGAAGTAAAAAAAAGAAACAAACAAATATATTGTGCATTAGTGTGAAATTTTGTGTTTTGAAAGGAATTTTCCTCGGGCAAATAGAGACAGTTTCGCAGATTTTAAGCTCTGAATTTGAACCTGCCATCCAAATCGCTTGGTAGTTTAAGCGTGACGCAGTTCGCTTAGAGGTTTTTAATAGTATTGTTTCAAAATTCATCTGCTTAGCAGCAGGTGTCAAATCATTAAAATTCAAACTTTTATGTCTCTAGGTAAAATCTCGCACTGACTCCGCTGGGTACTAAAGGAAATTTGATGAATTTTATAATCCTCAAATGCCAAATAAATTGAGTATAATTCAAAAAATATTTTCAAAACCTTCAAAAAAGTCTTTTCATGATTTAATAATTTTACTATTCCAAAAATTCTTTCTCGAATTGCACATAAGATATTTACCAAAATAAAAAAAATTTATAGCACCAAATTTGTTCAAATTACTCATTTTTTTTATTTTGAGAAAAACAAATTCCAGTTTTTCAAAAAAAACTATATGGTCACATATCACTGTAAATTTCTAAAGTAACTATGGACTAGTAGTTTCAAAAATAAATGGAACAGTAACATTTTTTGTAGGAAAGTTGTATCAGCAACGGAACAAATAGAAAAATCCTATTATCGTAGAGGCGATGAATTGTTAACTATCATTTAATACGCAGGAATATTTTTAAGTAATATTTTTCCTTGCACTACACTCCTACAGTTGACTTCGTCCTCATATCAATGTACTGCACAGTTTCAAATTTTCGTGTTCAGGGGTTTCGAAGTTATAAGAGTGTGGCAGACGGACGGGGCAGAAAAACGGACAAATAAGTGATTCGTTTCTGATGCAAAGGGTACAGAAAGCAAAAAAGCGAATCATAGTAATGGACCCCGGCATAAAGATTATAGCATCTGCCAGTATCTATAATCGCAATGCAGATGCGTTGCGTGTCCGTATGCAATTCATCATGGAGGGAGCCAAACAAATTTGGATTAATAATAACCGAAAATCTGTGCGCCACATCTCTTGCATACCACGGTTTAAATTAGGCTCAACGCATCTTGCCGCAAATTGCAGTGAAAAACACAATGCAGAACCATAAATTCTTATTAACTCCTTGAACATAAATGTTGAAGCAGAAGTTTTTTGTGTATTAGGGAGTCAGTATAATTATTTTCAATTTTTTTGTCAACAATCAACAAGTGATTCGGAACGAATGCCAGCATTAGCCAAACAGAAGATATCTTTGAACAAAAAGCAAACACAGAATACAATTGATAGTTGAGCAGTAGTTGATGAACCATCAGGAAACGCAACCTCTATGTAACAGGGCATTTCAGAAACAACGTCAATCTCACCAAAATAATGCTTGTAAAATATGCCAAGTACTTGCGTATTGACAAAAAGTTATGAGATCTTTGTAGTGTGTATTCACTTCACTTTCTCAAATAGAATGGTTTCTCTCCGTGTTATAGATGGTTTATTTAGAATGACTTGGCCTTTAAACATGGCAAGTTTTACTAAACCTACAAAAAAAAAAAAAAAAAAAAAAAAAAAAAAAAAAAAAAAAAAAATTTGTTGCTTATTAAATTTACAAATACATAAAAGCCATGATTTCCCTCGCACTGTTTGGAATTTCACATTCTTAGAATAAATCGTATACACTATGCCGTCCATTTCAGTAAAAATTGTGACATCCAGTTACAAAATCGCTGAAATTTGTATATGAATAACATCTGAACTAAGAACACTAACGAAATAGAATTTAGAATGTTTAACTAAGATTGCTGATGTTTATCCAAAACACTGAGACATGTAGCGTCAATACGACCGAAGAAATTGAGGTGCAAAAGAGGCCCGAATTGCTTCGGGTGTCGCTGTTGACTCGACTTGAGAACAAACTATAAATGCCGCGTGGAAATACTGTTGCAGTTTCTGTCACCTTTCTTTCTATATCGCCAGGGAATGTTTCCTTTTTTTCTGCTTAAAATGTTTCCATTGCTCACTGATACCGCTATGTGAATTGAACATTTCTGATATGATTCGTAAAGTTTACTGTACAGCGCTATTTCTCGCCAAACATTGAACTCGAAATATCGCTTCAATGTCACGCTCACTGCAAAGAAAGGATCTGCATCTTGGGCGACCAGTCTCGATTGCTATAGCATTAACTGCCAATACAAGTAAGTTCCAAGTAACTTTCAAGTTAAGGAAAGAAACAAAATAAAATTTAAGTTAGTTTGTTATTCTCTATGCATAAAACAATATAGTATAGCATCATCCAGAGCAAAGAAATTTATCTGCAAATGTGCACCAGAACGTTTCGCGTTTGGAGTTGCCATTCAATAAACACACGGAAAATCAGCAATATCAGTATGTACGAGTGTCCATTACCAACAATTCCCCACTCTCTGCAAACAATTGATGAGCGCCGTAAGCGAGTAATGCAGATTGCCGATAGTTTAACTACAACTATAAGTAAATAACAAGTAACTTTCAAACTAAGCATAGGAACAAAGTAAAATTTAAGGCGTTGATTAAACTTGCTGATCTCTGTGCATTACAGAAATCTCAGGCATATAGCTTCATCCAAAGCAAAGCAATAGTATAAGCTGCAAATATGTGCCAGAATTTTTCATGTTCAGGGTTGTAATTAAACAAATACGGGGGAAAACACCAATGTTAGACTTTTCTTATGGTTTAGGGATATCGTTGTAGTATTTTTTTTTTAATTTTACCAACTTCCAAAGTAAGAAGAGGGAGGAAGTAAAATTTAACTCATTAGTGAAAGTTAGTAAGCTCCGTCTGCAATGAAAATCTGAGGTGTATGAAGTTATTAGGGTAGAAAGCGATTTCACGTTGGGGGTAGATTAAGGGTAGATATAAAGAAATTTATCAGCTTCAGACTTTTATTATATTAAGGGATTAAAATTGTATCTGTGTACCAAATTTCAGCTTTCTACAACAACGGGAAGTGCGTTACAGTTTTGATGATGGTCAGTCAGTGAGTGAGTGACTAGGCGAGTGGCAAAATCGGTGATATTTGGGTACGAATAACTTCCGAACTAAGAACAACAACAAATTAGAATTTAGTACGTTTGCTAACATTGTTGATATCTATGTAAAATAGCAATTTCAGTGATATGACTTCAATATGATCAACTAAATAGAGGTACAAAAATGATCCAAATCACTTCGAGAAAACGTTAGGCAGTGCCGCTATTGACTCGACTTGGCGGGTGCAATGCCGTGCACCCATAAACCGGTATGGAATTCCTACTAATTGAACGCGATTTGTACGTCATTTCTGCACGGTGTTGGGAATGGCAACTTGCACTAGTAATTACTCCGTGATTCACTGTTAGTGGTGCGTTGCCTCCATCCTCACGTGCAGTGTGCAGGATATAGTGCACATTTAAACTTATGTCGCGTTGATTGGGGTCCTTATCGCAAGGAGTAATTGACAGTATAGAGAAGATAGAGACAAGAGTCGCTCGATTTACGACCGCCTGCCATAGTTCTTACAAAATTAATTACAATTACAGAATTAATACATAGATCGTGCTGGGATTGTTTGACAGACAAATGACGTATGTTTTGTTTGAACCTACTGGCAAACAAGCGAACAAAACCTATAATTTACGAATGCGACAAAACACTTCTTCCACTAAACTGTTTGGATCGCAATGACAAGAGAGATAGGTCTGGAGGAATTAGGTGTCTTACGGATGCTAATATGAATTCTTTCTTTGCTCGAGGAGCTCTCAATTGGAATATACAGAGTCAGTCTTGTCCAAAGCACGGTGTGCCATCCACAATTTTGTGAACCGCAAAGTAAGTGTAAGAGCTGCAAACAATGTGTTCCGCTAGCGCAAAGCAGTCACGTGATCACCACCTCCCGCTGCTGTCAGACGGACAACGGAAACAACATCCAGCACTTCCGTCACAACAACTGATTATTTAGCAGTCGCGCCAGTCGCGCATTTTCACATTAATTCTAATGTCACACACAGTACAAATACTCTTAAACAATTTTCCTTAAAAAAAGAAAATTAATATTATATTAACGTCAAATCTTAGACTTCAAGGGGCGCGTTTAACGTAATATTTTTGGAGGTAACAGATCAAATTTATTTTTGTGATGAATTAGATAAGGTGAAATACTGTATATAAATGAAACCAAGACAAAAGTGACGGATTACAAATACAATAGATTAAATATAAAAATAGGATCGGATGCAATAGGAGAAGTAAGCAGAAACCGAACCAGGAATGATGTTAAAAGCACAATAACACAAGCAAAAAGAGCCTCAATGAAGAAGAAAAGCATTTTAGATTCAAACATTGTTCTAGGAATTAGAAAGAACTTTTCAAAACTCTATGTGTGGGGCACAGCACTTTACGGTAGCGAAGCATGGACTTTACGAATACCAGAAATAAAGAAAATTGAAGCATTTGAAATGTTGTGCTACAGAAGAATGCTGAAAATTAAGTGGACAGATCAGGTACGAAATGAACGAGTTTTGGAAATGATGTGTGAGGAAAGAAAATTGTGGAAGAAGCTTGCAGGAAGAAGAGCCAGGCTGGTAGGTCATATTTTGAGACATGGTGGATTGGTTAATTGGCTGGTGGAGGGAATAGTCGAAGGTAAGAACTGTAGGGGAAGACAGAGATTAGAATATATGAAGCAGATAATTGAGGACGTGGGTTGTAAGGGCTGTGTACAGATGAAGAGGTTAGCACAGGATAGGAAGGGATGGAGGATTGCATTAAACCCATAGAAAGACTGATGACAGCAAAAAAAAAAAAAAAAAATGGATATGGTATAGTGTAAACAAATAAATAAACAGAAACTTGCTCAGATCTAATTTTATGTGCCCGTGTGGCTGTCCACAATTCTATTTTTACTCGTTTCGTAGAACAACAATGTTGTCTAGCTAACGGCACTCGTTTCTCACTTTTAACTGCTTCAGATATGGTTTTTTTCCGAGATTATTCTGACCTGTTACTGGTCGTCTAACAGAATCCAATGACGTCAATAACTAATCTCACTATAAAACGCCACAAAAGAAGCATTCCAAAATCGTATTTTCTAAATGGGAATTTATGGATTCAACAGTGCGACTCTTTATAGGAGGTATAAGGAAAATCAACTTAGGTAGATCCAGGTGAGAGGATAAAATTCTATATAAACTTTTTGCCGTGTTTTGATGAATAACTATACTCTGAAAGAATCCAAAGATACCTGTATGGTATGCAGCATATTATTAAAACGTTGCCGATACGTGTTTCAAAATCCACTAGTCACCTTTTAGCGCGAATTTCAAGTAGGTTTTTCACAGAATTTAGTAAATTTGTCCAGCCGTGTAGCTAGGGTAGGCTACTGAAGTTTAGTATAGTTCGCCTAACTATACTGCAGCTTTCTTTGAAGTACGAAAATGACAGAGTTTTAATATAGTAACTAATCATTAATTTAAATAAGTTTAAGAAGATAATTAATTTAAAATCGCAAGCAGTTATGAGGCAACACACGAATTGAACCGAGGCGAGGCGAGGCGGATCGTATGTACACTTTGGTTGCACGAACGCAGTTCGCCGAGGCATCGAACGAGGCAGGTATCCGTCCAAACGTTTCTTCTGAGGAGTTGGCAGTGCTGTGGAGTTAGAGCGTTCGTATGGAGCTCGGTGACTAAGTGCTACATTCAGAGTGACTGCAGTTTAGTTAAATAAAAGACGATGGTGGCCAACTAGTCTTTATCGGAATAGAATGCTCAGTAGTGGTAAATTATATTTACACGGTATGACGGAAGAACAAGCAAGTGGCCATTTTCGAAACTTTGGAAGAATGTCATCCACTGACTATATATTTTTATTAGAGTCGATTCGGGAGAAAATTTCGAAGAATGATACAAAATTGCGAAAGGCTGTGCCCTCTGAAGAAAGGTTAGCCATAACACTGAGATACTTGCCAACTGACGATTCATTTATTAGATTGCAACAGGTTTTAAACGTGTCGAAGCAGCTGATTTCAAAAATTTATACCAGAAGTATGCCGAGTTATCTAAATATTTATATACAATTAAAATTAGAACAAAAAATAATGGTTAAATTAACAGTAGTGCTGTCAAATAACATACACAACACAGATGATTTTAAATTCTTTACACATACAAGTTTTTTGTTTCAATGTAATCAAAAAAACTTACATTAATTACATTTCATTTTCCTTTGTGCAAGGTGTCACACTTCTTACCATGGGTTTGGCCATCGTAAGTTTTGACAATACATTCCACCTCTGTGGTTCTAAAACTGATTCTACATGATTTTTAGACCGAAGTACATTACCACTTTAGAAAAAAACCCACCATTTAAGATTCCAAAATTTAAATTTTTTACACCAGATTCGAAAATCTGCAATGAATCACATCACTTTTCAATTGTTGACCAACTTGAGTCACTGAGTGACCATCGACAGTGTGGATTGTCCTCGCGCAATATGCACAGTGGAGAGATTTGTGATTTAGTGCAAAGCGTTTGCCCACAATCTGGTGATTAGGAATCGTATTCGTTCACCTTTCAAACTGTTCTGACCAAGCTTTAATGAAGAAAATTTCTTCAAAAACGGCAACTCGAAGACCCCTTAATGACGTCACAACCACCTGAGACAGAGGGTGGTTGTATTCACCATAAAGCAACTCAGTTGTTGGAGACCTCAATAGAATTAATTTTACTGGTTAATTAATAGTTGACTCTAACAATTTTTACATCAATTAGTTATTTTTGGAGTCGGTGCCAGCTGTCAGATCGCGCAGATCGAATTACTGAACTTTATTTGGTGTTAGAGGCGAACCGAGAGTACGAACAAAAATTCCAAATATTTTACAGCATGTCGTGAGGAAGATAATTTTATTGCGGGAGACAGCTTAGGGAAACAAATTAACGGTATGTTATCTTTTGCTCGGCCTCGTTGGTCATCCAGGCATATCTCTGATGCTATAGTGTCAGTTGGTAGGCTGCATCATGCAGTAAACACTTTATAGTTAGTATAGTATCGGTATATCATCTATATGTTACAGTTTTGTTTCAAAAATGTTTCTACAATTAATTGTAGGTAAGTAGTAACATGATTTTTTATGTATTATTGTTATTTATTATTGTTTTTATCTTTTTGATTTTCTTGTTTTGGCTGGCACCGACTCCAAAAATAACTAATTGATGTAAAAATTTCAATAACAGTAATGTAAAATATTGTCCATTTAGATTTACTTTCTTCTAAGCAAGGTATAAAGTTATTTTAAAGTTTTTAGTGCCTTTTTTTTGAAGGCGGTTTTTATGTTTTTATAACAATTATTTTATTTTTAAATTTTTAGTGGTATTTCAGTTAATTTGTATTTAAATATGCCACAGCAGTTCGCATTTTGCGAACTTCCTGGAAGCTCAGTGGTTAAAGCGAATGCTTTAAAAAAAATTAAAAAAATCTGTCTTTACAACAACTTTCAGAATTGGATGCTGTATTAAGGAATGTCAGTTTACATTTTGGTCCAGGCTGTGTTTTGATCTAATCATAACATCTGTTAAAGCTGCTGCTCCATAATCGAAACATGTAACAACTGGACGTTAATACATACCTCATACACAATTCTGTCTCTGGAATATATCTGTTCGTTCTGGCATCACACAGAAAATATAGATATTTTATTGGTTTTCAAATCGTAAATGCTCGGGGTCCAACTTGAAATCTTAAGTACGTGTTGAGACATTAGGACACATAACTTTTATAAATATTCTGCAATGACTTAAAAATAGCATAATTGATTTTGATGGTACTTAAAACTGTGGATTTTGTAAAGAACATTGGAAATTATAAACGATGGGGGTAAAGGAGAAGACGGATTGGGCTTTTGTATAATAAATGTCTTCTCTGATTGATTTAAAGTATATGTTTGTACATTTCTATTGATATCATATAAAAATTTTAGGTGTTTATAAAAAAATAATTAAGGTGTGTGGAGGTGAAGAGTAGTTTGGTTTTTGTTAAGGTAGTGTGGACAGCATTTTTCTCTTTGTTTTAAAGTATACATGTGCAAAGTTCCATCGAAACCAGATAAAAACTGTAGCTTTGTGTAAAGAACATTTACAAAAATTAAATGGGGTAAGGGAGTGAGCAGTTGGGTTTTGTAAACAGAAAGTTTCTCTTTGTTCTTAAGTATTCATTTGCAGCGTTCCATCGAAATCTGATAAAAACGGTAGGTATCTATAAAGAACATTGGAAATTAGGAGGGGTGGGGGTAGAAGGGAAGACGGGTTGGGCTTCGGCAACGTAATTGAAACACAATTGTTATGTATTTTTTAAAGTACACGCGTGCAAATTTTCTTCGGAACCAGATAGTAACTGTGCTTTGTGTAGATTAAAGGGGTGGAAAGGGAAAGAGAGGTTTGGCTTCTCTAAACCAAATGCTGACAGTATTTTTCTGTTTGTTTTGAAGTATGCATGTGCATACTTCCTTCAAAATCAGATAGAAACGGTAGCTTTATATAATGAACATTGACAGTAATTAAAGGGGTAGAAAGGGGAATAGGGTTTGTGTTTTTGTCAAAGTAATGTGAGTAGTATGTTTCTTTTTCCATTTGCTTTAAAGTATACACATGCGAAGTTCCACCAAAATCGGATTAAAATGTGGGTTTGTACAAACATTAAGGGATGTAAAAGGGGAGCAAGGGTAGTTTTTTTATTTTTTTGTCAGAAATCTTCTCCATAAAAAAAATACATATATGTGCCAATTTTCATAAAGATTGGTCAAATGGTGTCAACTGTAGATTTTCAAAAAGAAAATTGACAAAAGTTAAGGGGCGGAAATGGGGAAAGGGGTTCAGTTTTTGCAAACCAAAATCTGACATTATTTTAACTTTAATGAAGATCAGTTAAATGGTGCCGACTTTAGCTTTGTATAAAGAACATTGGCAAAAATTAAGGGGCGGAGAGGGGGAGAGGAGTTCAGTTTTTTCAAACCAAAAGTTGACAGTATTTTTTACAATACATTTCCAAAGTTCGATCAAACTCGGATAAAAAGTGTGGGTTTGTATAAAAGTTAAGGGGTGTAAAGCGGTAGAAGGGGTGGTTTCTCAATGAAATTCATATGGGACCACTTTGGAGGTATACTCTATCCACTATAAAAATTTCATTTAAATCGGGTCAAAATTGCCGAAGATATCGGTGAACATACATAAAAAAAAAATTGAGACGAATTGAGAACCACCTCCTTTTTTGAACTCGGTTAAAAACAAGCGATCATAAACAAAACAGTAATGTGTGTCATTTCCATGTTTTCGTACAGATCGGAGCGTTCAACGTCAAAGGTGTCCCTTGTAAGTGTTATTCATATGACAATACAATTTTGTAGACCCAGTTCTGCAGTGTCAGTATAAGCCTGAAATATATATATCACAATTCAATAGAATTCAAAATTCATTTCAGTAAAAAGATGATAACTGTTATTTTCGTTATACTTAATTTTACGTATAGAATATTTAATATGGTGTGAATTATTAAGAGTATATGAAACCGCACTCACTGCTTGCAGCAGAGGAGGTGGCTAGTAATGTAATGATAGAATTAAAACCAGTTCTATTTACGCACTTAATCAGCAAGTAAGTCGTACCTAATAAAAATAAATCGGTGACGGTAATTTACGATTCCACTAAAAACGGCCGAAAACTTCTTTAGTTTACGTTGACTGAGTCAATGTCAGCATCTAGTGTACAGATAACAGAATCTAAAACTGTCTATGGAAGAGCTTAATACCAAAGTTTAAGCATTAAATTAACGTAACCCAATGAAAAGTAGGTTATGTGGCACGGGTGTCATCGCAGTGACTGGAGGGTATTGTCTGAATGCCACACAACTGGTTTCCTTCCCGCTCTTTTTTCTGTGCTACCTGAGATGTACGTAGTTGATTTCCGACCTAACCTCGAGTTATATTGCTAGTGATATGCAGTGTAGTAAATATTTTTATTTTTAACTTCCGTTTCACCGTTAACTTACCATTGTGCAACGTTTGATTTCTGTAGGACCTTCTACACAGTTTGTTCATTTGCCGTGTGTCTTCCACCAAACAAACCACGCCATCCTCAAAAAATTTACTGACTTCTGTATTTACACGTTCTAAAGATTATTATGAAACTAGTGGAAGCCCGTGACCGTTTTTTGAGTATCGTCACGGACCTAGAATAGTTCCAGTCTTTATGGTGAAACATTATGGCAGGTTGACCTGATCTGACCAAACACGTTCTCGAGCTGTGTTTCACACTTACAATGAACAAAATCTCTTGAGCTTGAAAAACTCAGAAGTATTAATATACTTAGGTATTAAACATGGACAGGCACGATCGCACTATCGTATAATTGTTTCAAAGGTCGTAGAGTCAAACTTGCTGAAATACAAACTTGGGTTGTATTTGACCCTTAAAGTTCGCTCTCCAAAGTTTCAAGAATTCCTCTTTGATTCGATGGGATCACGTTGTTTTTTTATTGAGGCTGGCCAAACCATGGAGGAAAGAAATATATGGAGACGACGCAAGAGACCTTCAGCACGCATTGAAGTGACGCCGGACGGTGGAGGAGTGGGGGGAGGCTAGGCCGTACCCATACAGACAGAAACGGAGAGCATGTACAAAAACCTCGAGAGGACTCTACGATAAACATAACGACGCAATCTGGTGATGGATTATTATGTATTCGATGAGACAAATAAAAAATGAAGAATAAAATTTTGTGATATCCTGCTTAGTTTTCGAGATATTCTATCTCAAATGTGAAATGTTTTTGGTTGAAATTCAGAAGAAAAAATTGGCCAAAGTCAAATTTGATGATGGATTCTTATTTAAAAAGACGAGACAAATAAAAAATAAACAATAAACATTTTCGATATTTCTTCTAGTTCTCGAGGTGTCTTGAGTTGAAATGCATAAGAAACATTTCGCAAAAGTCAAATTTAATGATCGATTCTTATGTAACACGACGAGACAAAACGAAAATTAAGAATAAAATTTTTCGATATCGTGCTTAGTTTTCGGGATATACTGTCTCCAAATTGAGGGGATCCGGTTGGGATGCTGCCTGGAGCAAAAATTAATTCTGCCAAAGCCACAATGAATTACATGGTGGACATGCAGAATAGATATTTCAGTTTTTTTACTACCACTTGTGGTTAGGTTGAAATGCGGCCTAGACCAGAATAAAAATAGTTATCTCGTTTCCATACATCGTAAGCTTAATTGGGATTACCTGGAAGTAGTTCATATCGCGATAAACGTTTTGTCACCAACTTGATTCTCATGAAATTACTAACAGTAATAGATAAATTCTGTGTCCCTTATGGGACAACAAAACCATTCTGGTACAGACTACATTTAGACCTAACCGCAATCTCCATTAAATTGCCGCTACAGAAACAAACTATGTAGACATACCCACACACGTGTATTTGAATCGCAAACTGTATTTGCGGTAACAACATCGTTTGATTCATCAAGATTCCTAGATTGCATAGCATAATTTAACACATTTAATTTCATCATACACTCAACACTGTCAGTATACACTGCAACGTGACGAAAGAAAGCGCAATACTAAATTCACTGAATCGCGATGTAAAACACAACCCTTTAAATCTCATTTTCAAGACTCGTTAAAAAGTAATGCTAGTCTATTATGTGCAAAATAGCAAGGTATGCTGATGTTCTACACTACACCAACCAAAATTTGAGAACAAAGTCATCCCATTGAGTGCTATGACTAAATATTTATAGACGGGCACCAACGTTTGCAATTCCTACTGCCCACTTCAACAACAATAATTACAATTCAACTTACTTATGAAATGATATTCCAGGTTATTTTCTCTCTTGCTTATTTGTGCAACCGTATGCAACACAAGATGGCATTATAAAACACTTATACACATTACAAAATGAAATAACGACAGTATCAAACACAATGTGAACTTTGCATTTGTTTGGGTTTGCAATATCGCCGCTGCCGCCAACGCGCATGCGCGAGAGTTTAGAGCCGGCGTCACAGATTTAACGTCACTTCTCCTCCATATTTTTCCTTCCTCCATGGGCTAAACATTGATAGTGTAATATTTGGTCATAGTGTCTTTAACGGCCAGAGAACTTAATACAGATTCAAGATTATTAAACAGTTAAGCATCTCTGAAGAAATGAGTTGCCAGAATAATCGATTCGGTAACATATTTGGCCTGATATCCACTTTAAATAACCTAATAACTCACGTACGATGAACATGAACAAACATCATTAACGAAAGTGGTAACTAAAATACGTAAACAGCAAATAAAGCGTAATGTATAAACTTTGGTCAAGAAACAACACTATCGAAAGTTTTAACTAAATTGAAATTTAGCCTGGACCGGAATGAAAATTCGCATTCTTGATTACAGCAGAGATCTTGAGTAATTTAAGGTTTTTTTTATTTGTTTTCAGTACCATTATATTACTGAAAAGAAGTTCCTCGATTTTTCAGCAGTAAAGTTTATCAATATTTTGTTAACTATGAAATGTTAAGAAAAGCAAACTAAATTAATTTATTATGGAAATTAATTTGGTAGCAGTCGCTTAGCTATTAAATTGAAACCTCAAATTTCTTCTGGTCGCTGTTATTTTGCGAGCGAAGGCTGACACGTGTCATCGTTCTCCAGCTGATAGCTATTGTGGTGAGCGAGCTTAGTCCGTCCGGCTGTGTGCAGCCACCACTGTCCGCGATTTGCCAAGCGTCGGTTGTTGTTTGCGCTGCAGTTGCGTATTTCGGAATACACGAAATCCGAAAGTATTAATAGGTGTCCGCTCTTTTAATTTTCCGACCATATAACTGAAAATATCTTAAATGATTCAAGCCCGTGTCACCTAACGAAAATTCTAATGAGAATTGTTTTGGATAAGAGAAGTTGAGAAGTTGTTTTAAATTTTCACCTTACACTTTATCTCGACTGATGCCTAGATAGATGCTTCCCCCGCCTAAAAAATAAGTGGCCACACTGCAAACAAACTACGACGTCGCACCGAGTGCGATATCGTCGAAGAAATGTTTCTATGGGCATTTTTATTTAGTTGTTAATTTAGTGTGAAGTAATTATGAGTTTTTATTTTGTTAGTTATTTTGTATGATTCCTCAGGGGGTTTCATTACAAACATATTTTGATATTATTGACGTTTAGTAACCAACTTATATATGATAATCTGTCTTCCTATGGAATCTTTCGAAAATTGTCAAGGTAATCATAATAGTTACTGAATCCTATAGTTTCTTAATAGAACTAAACGTGATTCCCTGAGTGGATAACACTGAAGATCCTGTATGGTAATTAATATGACGACGCAAATCAGCTGCCATAATTTTCATTACATTTGGCAAATAAGAATACAATCCCTGACAATGTTAGCCATGCATAATAATTACAGCGCTTTCTATTTAATAATGTCAACGTAGTCCCTCATTACGCTACCCAACTGTATAACAAATTTATTTTGCTATGAATTATTTCTTGAAACTTAAATCAGTAACTCATTGTTATCCCTTATTGATTACAAGCTAATAAATAAGCCGCCCAAGGCGGGTACTAATGATAGACCCATAGAACACTCTCCCTGCCCCTTATTGCTGCGATTCCTGTCGCGATTGGTATTGTTGGATTCGTTAGAGAGCCATACAGTCGTTCAATATGTTTCGCAACTTTGTTGCCAACATTCCGTGTGAAGGGTATGTTGAACATCTGAAGGCAGTTTGGTGGTTGACAATTCATTCCAAAGCAGGATTTGAATTGAGATCATTAACTTTGGATAATGTGTCAGCGACATTGTTTAAATATGTGTGGGGACATTTACGACAATGTTTCTAGCACCAGTCCTGTACTTGCAGTAGTTCAGTCATTGTTATTGTTTTTCAATACTGTACAATTCAGTTGCTGTTTGTATTATGGTTTGGGGTGGATAACTGTAGATTGGATACGGATAGTATACTAATCATTCAAATCTGGATTGAATTTTTGACACTTCAAGAAATCTTCCCAAGTTGTGGAAAGAGCAAACGGAAATATTCAATAATTGCAACGAAATTAAGACAGAGTGGCCAAAATGTTTAGTTAATTACCAAAAAATTGAGCCAAGTGCGAATACTGACAGTTTTAACGAAAAACAAGCGTTAGAACTCTGTTCATCAGCAAAGAAACGTACGGTTGCGGACACTCATTCACTCACAGGAAATAAGTTCTCATGTTTCTGTCATTCTTTTAAATGCATGGTCGCGCTTTCTCCGACAATTCGTCGTAGGTTTTACTGACCATTCTAAAAAAAAAAAAAAAAAAAAAAAAATTGCCAAGTGCTGTGATGATCACTTCATTCTTTAAAATGGAATGAGAAAACTGTATTCGATTTTGATACAATTCTTTTTAAGTGGACGTACATCATCTTCACACAACTGCATTAAAACTAAAAACTGCAATGCTTCCTTACTCGCTTTTCAAAATCCAACCTATACCATAGGCAAAAAGCAACCATACAAACTAATGAAATGAAGCAAAAGAAATCACCCAGGAAACAAAACCGATTACACACTCTCCGACATGATGTTTATATTAACAGCTTGGGTACCAACATTTCCTTTCATCTGCGGCAAATGCCGATAGCGAGATTTTTTTATTCCATTCAGTTTTTTACCAGCTCATGTTTAATTACGAATCATCCAGTGTGTTCGGTTTCTCCAGTATACATTGTTTCCACCTAATTATAGACACCACACAACGGACGGGAGATTAATATACTTAAACATCGGACGGATTCGAACCGGCAACCTTCGGCACGTGGGGCCAATACGCGATCGGGGCCACCAAACCACGAGATTGGTAAGCACGCCGATGGTCCGCTACATGTTCTTTACTCGCAGTTTTAACCTATAAACCCGAAACAGTTCTGTACTCGGTGCTGCCAACCGTAGAGCAATTTTATCCATAGGAAGATACAGTGACGAAAAGTGTAAACTGTCGAAAACTTAGCGACATTTTGGCATGTTCATTTTATAACTTTCGAAAATGAATTTCTTGAGGACCAACAATGATTTTGTTAATAATCTTTACCCGGGAATCTAAACAAGCCACAATAAATCATTACCTACTCTTACGCAATCAAATAACTAATCATAGCAAGCCTTATGTTGTGAATCCTCTCAAGTACAGTCCCGCTCTTCATGTAACGCCTATTTGCTTGCGCTAATTACCAATCAAGAATTTTGGCTAGTGTGTGTATCAGCTTAAAGAAGGTGAAACTGAAATATTTGCTTCGACTGTTGAAGACTGACTGTAAACTGCAGTTACATTGTTACTTTGCTTTTGCATAAAAAGATTAGTAAATAATGTACGTATAGTGTCGAAAAATTCATTTAATCCTTCAATATTTTCTTCTACACTGATTTAACCGATTAATGAATTCCCGTCTTATTGTGTTAGATATTTATCGGTGTGATAACAACTGGTGCTGCGACTGCTATCAGTACGACGACAGCTGTGTGAATCTTGTCACGCCCTCTATATTAGACAACCACGGTGGCGATAACTAAACATATCTATTCAGAATTCACTTCCTACGTTTTAGAAGAGATTTCATGATTTCGGGTAGGCTTTATTAATATTCTTTGCAATAATCATTTGTTTGTAGCGACATTTCGTTATGTCGAATTGGCACCACTGTCTGTACTAGATAGCAGGCAGTGTCTAGCCGATAGCGTCATACTTACTGATTATTGTACAACTCTCATTGCCCGTCAGCATTTTCAGAAACGAGCAACTTTTACTACTTCGGCTCCACGGTATTCAAGTAATATAGAATTGTAGCTTGAAGTCTATTCCACAAGTTTCTAAAATCGTCGTTACTCTGGTATGGGAAGCTCAACCTGACAGCCGATTGCTATGTAGTCTGGAGAGTGCGAGGAATGGACGGAGAATTGCTTTAATTGAAATCACAAAGGCAGTTGTTCTCTAGTATTCACAACAATAACCCAACCACCCCAAGAGTTGTTCTTATGTTGTATCATTTTTTGGGAACAATAATCCGTTACTAAGTAACATCTCCACAGTACACTCCGCCTAGCATGTACAAATGGATTCATCATAAACAGTCAAAATTAACAATTAGAATTCTGAGGAAGGAGACTAGGCATCCATCGCCTCTAAAGACGATGTTAAATTTAAAAGCTCTTTCTCTCGCAAATATTGTCCCCCTTAAATGTAACTTTGCATCGTAACCGATAGAAACAGCTGTTTTAATGTTATACAATTTACAAATATCACGATAAACTGAACGTAACTATTAATACACGCAATACCATCATATAGAAAAGTATCACTTTCACTAATATCAAAATTTTATAACAGCAAAAATAAACATTCAAAACTTAAAGGTAACCATGATGCAACCCTCTATCCCTTCCTATCTTGTGCTAAGCTCTTCATCTCTACATATCGCTTACAACCCACGTCCTCAATTATCTGCTTCATATATTCTAATCTCTGTCTTCCTCTGCAGTTCTTACCTTCTATTGTTCCCTCCACCAGCAAATTAACCAATCCAGCATGTCTCAAAATATGACCTTCCAGCCTGTCTCTTCTTTCTGTAAACTTCTTCCACAAACTTCTTTCCTCACCCATCATTTCCAAAACTCGTTCATTTCTTACTTTGTCTGTCCACTTAATTTTCAGCATTCTTCTGCACCTTTCAAATGCTTCAATTTTATTTATTTCTGGTATTCGTAAAGTCCATGTTCCGCTGCCATAAAGTTCTTTCTAATTCCTAGAGCAATATTTGAACTTAAAAGATTTCTCATTCCCATGAAGGCTCTTTTTGCTAGTGTTCTTCTGCTTTTAACATCATTCCTGGTTCGGCCATCAGTTGTAATTTTGTTTCCCAAGTAATACAATTCACTTACTGCTCCTATTATATCCGACCCTATTTTTATATTTACTAGCATTGATATCATTTCTGCTACATTTGATCACTTTGCTCTTGCTTTGATTTATATTGTCTAAAATCTTCCTTCAGTATTTTGTTCATGCCATTCAATAACTTCTCAATATCCTCAGCCATTTCTGCTATATAATATAATGTCATCAGCAAATCGTAGCATACACTGATTTTTTCTCCCTGAGCACTTATGCCACACGGAAAGTATTCTTTCAATCAATTTATTCCTTCCTCTACATATATGTTGAATATTAACAGTGATAGACTACAACCTTGTCTCACACCCTTTTTAACTGATGCTTGTCTCTCATGGTTCTCTACTTTTATCACAGCCACTTGATTCTTATATAGTTTATAGAGTATTCTTCTATCTCGATACTTTAGACCTGACTTCTTTAAAATTTTGAACATCTTGTCCCACCTAATATTATGTAAAGCTTTTTCTAAATCCACAAACGCCATAAATCTTTGTTTTTCTAGATCCGCCCTTCAAGTATTAATCTTAAAGCCAAAATTTCTTCACTTGTACCTCGATTTTTCCTAAACCCAAACTCATCTTCACCTAGTATCTCTTCTACTACCATTTCCATTCTTCTGTATATTATTCTGGTAAGTAATTTTGAAGCATGTGATGTTAGACTAATGGTGCGATAATTCTCCCTTTTGTCGGCTTGAACTTTATTCGGAAGTGTGAAGATGATATTTTTTATTACAATCAGTTGGCATTTCTCCTGTTACATAACTTTTGATATCAGCTTGAATAATCTTTCAAATCCCTTTTCTCCTAGGGATTTATAATTATCTTTGCCTACGACAGAAGTTATGTGCGAGTCCCATTTCATGTTGCTTTGTACTATACTTCAGAGAATCAACCGCGTCAACAAATGAATTGTTTACTTTGTACTCGTGAGCAAACTGATTCTTTTTGTTACTTACGTGCATTGCCTTATACTTTTTGCAATTAAGTGTATGCTTCCATTTAGGGCACCATTCGGAAATAGCATCCAAATCGCGCTGAATTCTAAGCAATCGTCAGAGTACCTTATTTCCCTACAGATAACTGCATCGTCTGCAAATAATCGCAACCAGCATTTAACGTTGTCACGTAGATCGTTTATAAAAATTAAGAAAAGAGGTGGTCCTATTACACTTGCTTGAGGAACGTCAGAAATAACATCTAGCTTAGAAGCAAACGCAGCTTAGTAGAATCTAATGTGGCGTGAATCACGTGTACTTTAGTGTAAGGCATAGCTTTATAACTTCGTTTCAAATTAATGCCAGACATAAACCAACAACTTGAAAACAACGCTACTATGGCGAACGTGTGCAGAAAAGTTTTTACGATCTATCGCTGTCTCCTCCGTCAGCAGAAATTGAGACTTGCGGCAGTGGAAGTAGTTCAGATTTAACTGTCATGTTCCACTGCACATTAAATTTCCGGAATATCAAATTCCAATCAGAATCTGTAGCTACCGGCTTAATTAAAATCCGATATAATCCAAAACTGGCAGTAGCCTCGTTTATAAATTGCCGCTCACCTTTCGTGGTTCCTCGCGATATCTGAAGTCTCATAACAACCAGTTACAACCAGTTCAGAGACGAACATATGAAAATAGCCGGACCAGCCAACACAACATTCAACTTTACAACCATAAATAGACCAAAAATATTTCTGCTATGAATGTCTTTACTGTTTTAATTGTCCTTCATTTCAAAGCACTTTAATATTTTATCGTAGGATTTAGGGGCGAGGTCTGACACCATGTGGTCGACTTGCGAAGTGTCTCCAAGGGTGAATCTTAAATACCTTATGGTAAGAGTTCACTGGACACTCTCAAATAAGAAGCTATTTATTTGATAACTCCGTTTGATTCACAAACTGAGCGTGGTGGTGTAACGGTTAGCGTTCTGGCCTCGCATTCGGGAGGACGGCGGTTTGAATCCCCGTCCGGACATCCAGATTTTGGTTTTCCATGGTTTCCCAAATCACTCCAGGCAAATACCGGGATGCTTCCTTCAAAAGGCCATGGCCGAATTCCTCCCCTTTCCTTGCCCACCCATCCTTTCCCGTCTCTAAAGACCTCGCTGTTAAGAGACGTTTAGCAGTTAAAAAAAAATCATTCACAAAAAGTGACAAGCCAAACTTTTATTGCCACCAAACGAAATCCTTACGCCACACAAATTTAGCTTCTTCGCAAAATCATTACCAGCAACAATCCGATACTTGAATGTATTTGTTTCCTTGCACTTATGTTATTATTATTTTTTTCATGAAAATTGTATGAAACGGAAGATACCTACAATAGTTCAGAATCAATGATGCGTTGCAGAAAAAAGGCATTCTAAGTTTTGGGTAAAGTCGGAACAGGTTTTTGCTCCATACTTGAAGAGGAAGTTTTAGTCAATGCATTTGGGTTTCTTAATGTACGATGTATATGCAGCCTTTCCCATCCTTTTCCTTAATAATAGTAATAATAATAATTGGAAAATGGCTATTCTAGAAGTATCATTCACGCCTTGTGGACTACAGGTTGGGAAATCTGTGCGGACCCCGAGAGAACATGTAAACACATAAGCGTCTCGAGTTCACATGTAAATAAGTTCGGATGAAATGGTTAATTAGATTTATGGGTATACTTCAGTTTCATCATTTCAAATAGTTCCAACCACTCTTTTCTTTCTTTTTCTTTAGCACTTTTGTAGTAGTTCGGGTTCCTAAAAGTTGATGAAAATTTTTATCATATGATTTTTTTAAATGATAAGAGTTAAAGTAACACCAACGAGAATCAAATTTGTTGCAGGTTGCAGAAGATGTTCGAAGATAGTAAGCCACAAAAAAGTTACAAGCAAATGAAAAGAATATTCTTGGAGATGTAAACCTGCGTGAAAAGTAGCTATCGCTTAGCCAAGTTGGGTTTTATATTTTAAAAAAGTCAACAATTGTATATCGTTTTAGTAATTTTTGTGTTTTCAGAGCAATAACTGAGAGTAGAAAGCTGTTAAATTACTAGGAATTAATGTAATTAAATAAGTAAGCTCGCATGGGAAAAGCATAGCATGAAAATATGCGTTAGACTTGTCACGGTACTCATTTAATTTGCGAAATTGCTTTATAAGCCGCATTTGCCACTTTTATTCACGCACATTTCCTTTGTGTATTTTTCTCTGGCCACAACTCAACAGGGGCAACACAAGTCTTTATATCGGCAAAGAATTTTGTTACAAATATCTTAAAACACAAAACAAAGAATTCAACAATCATTCTTTATCCTGGCTTATTGAAAAGAATCCTAACTTTCGCCTTCTCCACGGCCACAAAGTTCTCATTCAAAATAGTTGCCCCTATGAAGTGTGGTGAAGCGATATGTTTGCGAGAACTCGGCGGCCCATACAGCTAGTACACAATTTCACGTCGCGGTGTTTTCTAATGTTCTCCATAGTTTTGCCGAATACAGAGTTGTTCATTGATTTATAAAAATCTCTCTCGAAATCTGTTTTGGAGGAACAGCGAGAACACGTATTGAGAGATATGTAGTCCTTCAACCACGGTGACTGGTTGAAAGATATCACGCGATTAATTTTAGTCACCTACAGCCCCAAGCCTACACATTGCTGGAGGACTCGGTAATGGAGAACATACCGTACCTTATCCTCCCGTGTGGTCAATAGCTTGGGAGGGTGGAACCTACAGGAGCTTTGTGGTCTGGACAGGGCGGTAGGTCTGCTAGAAGGTCGTGTTTATCCTGAGGAATCGTGAGGTCTACCTCCACCACGAATCCCCTAGGTGAGTAATCTGTAACGCTCTTAAAATCTATGCTGGCAATTTGCTCAGCTGATAGCCATTGAAACCCACTCAACTGGTTCACTGCTCGGATTTTCGAGATGTATATTAAGGCCTGGATTTCATACCTCAGACTACACTGTGCAGATATTCAAAGTTAATGCGATACTTACAGAATACACCATATGTACTGGAAATTACGTCAACGATAAGCTGGGCCATACACTACACGAGTTTTTTCCAACAGTACCGTGAGGGTACAAGATTGTAGAAGTACCTGCCAACGTCATCTATCTCCCCATTACGGTAAAAACGCTAAGCAGCATTCACATTAGAGCTGTCGATCAAGACGGCAATTTAGTGGATTTCAGAGGCGAAACTATTACTCTGAGACTACATATAAAGAATGGGCGCTCATTATAATAAGAAGCGTCAGACTCCAACAGTTGTCAGTAGTGTACCGTCAGTGAACAGTTAACACCTGATAAAATGCTCTTCCTACGGTCGTTGGACTATACAGTGAAAAAAATGGATGAGTTGCTTGATATAACTTCCAGTGTGGAATTTGGTGAGTCGGTTACGCGTAAAACGTTTTTGAGTCATCAACCGCATACGCCAACATAATAATGATGAAATTTGGATACCTATTCAGAACCAAGATACATATACACTGCCAGGCGAAAGTTACTTGCATATTGAAGGAACATTTCTCAAGTCAGATGGATCAGGAGTTACAAATTCACTTCTCACATCCAATGCAATCGCGTTTCTATTTGAGGAAATTCGGTTAGAACTTAATGGAGTTGAAATAGACAGAAATAGCACATTGAAGACTTTTATTTCTGCTGGCCCTCAACAAACTGGTATGTTGAAGAACACAGTATCGGGCCAACGCGATCTGGGAAATGGCTACTTCGGTGTATGTATTGGTTTTTGATGACTTTAAAAGGATACTTGCAAATGTAAAACAAGAACTAATACTTATTCAATCTAGGGACGATACAAATTCATACATACAAGCCAATCAAAACCCTCAGAAAAGTAAATTTGTCATCAGTAAACTGGCATGGGTTGTGCCTCATTTGCATGTAAGTGAAACAGAAAAACTAGCGTTGCTTAAGATTGTAGACAGTGGGAAGCCACTTCGCATTAATTTCAGAAGCCGGGAGCTGTTGGAGTACCCACTGCTTCCTATAAGTAAGTCTCAGATTTTGTCTTTGAAAACATCAATGCAACTGGAGAAACCTAGGTTCGTCGTTCTTTCATTTCAAACAAACACAAAACGGAATGCAGAATAAGTGCAGCTATCTTTGACCACCGTAATCTCGCCAATGTCAAAGTGTTCCAAAATGATGTGGCGTACCCTTACGAGAACATGAATTTGGACTTTAAGAAAAACCGAACAACAGTGTTGTATGACATGTCTGCAAGATTCCAACAGCCTTACTACGAATGAAACCATCCCTCGCCGCTACTAGACCGAGACGACTTTATTGGCACTGCTCCTATAGCTGTAATAGACTGTTCGCATCAAAATGAGTCGATAAAAACAGTGAGATGGTTGACACATAATTACCTTGTAATACCTTGGAATGCTACTGGTGTAAATTTCAGTAGACTATGTACATGCAATCACCAATACAGATGACGCAATTATACGTGTTAAAGGACTGGAGAAGACTCGATGGTTTCAGAAGATTATTAGGAATAATTCTGCTACAATATAGAAGCTTTAGGATGTCCTCCTCTACGAAAACTCAGGAAGAATAATTTGATAAAACTTTGTAAAGGACATTTATTTTGTAATGCTATATGTGCTGTTGAAAATGTATATTTAATTGTCCAATGGTGAATGAAATAAAAAAAAGAAATCAAATCAAATACAATGCATTTTTATTCATACTTTTTTATACATGTATTTATTAACAAAAATGTTCATATGGATGTACACATCAGTTCTTGCACTTATTGTCCACAGGTATTATATACAGCCCACAAACATCATAATTCTTAATTACAATGTTATTAACATCGGGCAACACAAGTAAATTTTTGTATGCAATAAGTTAATAATTTAGTAGATTATAATCCAATGACGAATTGGGTGTCACTTGAGCCACATAATCATCGTTAACTTACATATCAACCAGTTTTTGCATATTAAAGTCTCGTAGCTCTTTACTTGACAAAATGTTCACAAATTGTGTGTAGTATCTTGCAACTAGGTATCCCCACCTCTTCTTGACGGCCAAGACGCTGGACACTGCAGGCTGTGCGTCGATGAGGTTCTTCCAAGTCGAATCTCCGAAGTAGACGCCGCTGGCAGGTCAACATTTGTGGCGAAAAATACTGTTTTGGCCCGGGAACCGTACGACTGGAGAGGGTATGCTCACCAAATGGAATGTCGTTCTGGTCGCTCGCTGTGTTGAGCAAATCTGATACAATGTCCAATACTTGAGTCAGCACGCCCCATTCTTCATACGTTAGTATAACCTTGGTGCGGTATCCAACTGTTTAGAGCACTACGACTGGCTCAAATTCTTGCTTGGACGATAAACCTATCGTCTAACACTTTCAGTCACCAGCGTTGACCTGATACACGGCCGAGAACAACAGTACTGGACGAGACATGTCTGATCACTGAGGTCAGCAGGCCGGTTGGGCAGTTTAGTCATGCTTGCTGGAGCGGTGGTGGGAGGTAAGCCTGTTCAGACATGTCGATGAAAGGAGGCAGCTGTCGCTTCGTACATGTCGGGGTTAGGAAGAGCAGGTGGTCGCTCAAGTGGCCTGACAAAATACGTGTTGCTGAAGGGTGAACCTGTTGAGACATGTCGATGAAACGTGGCAGCTGTCACTTCAAATATGGTGGGGTGGGGAAGGCAGGTGGTGGTTAAGTGGCCTAACAATAGAACAACAGAAGGGGTAGCTGTTGCTTCGCACCTGGTGGAGAGGAGAGGAGATAGCTGAAACTGGTGTTAGGAAGAGCAGGTGGTTGCTCAAGTGGCCTGACAAAAGAGCAATAGTAGGGGAACAGAACAATAGGCAGGTGACAGGTTAAGTGACCCAATGAGCGACGCCTGAGTGTACCCAAAGAGAGGTGAAACTGGGGTTAGGGAGAGCAGGTGGTCGGTCAAGTGGCCTGTCAAAAGAGCAATAGTAGGGGAGGAGAACAATAGAACAATAGGCCCCAGAGGGAAGCTGGTGTGTCACACATGGTGGGGTGGGGTAGGCAGGTGAAACTAGGGTTAGGGAGAACAGGTGGCCGCTCAAGTAACCTGACAAAAGAGCAATAGTAGGGGAGGAGAACAATAGAGCAATATGCAGGTGACGGTTAGGTTAAGTAGCCTAATTAGTGCCGCTTGAGTGCACCTAAAGAGAGGTGAAACTGAGGTTAGTGAAGGGTAGGGAGGGGTGAAGGGGAGGGGGACGGGTGGGAGGGGAGGGAGAAAAGGTGAGGAGGCGTGATTGTGTGATTGATAGTTCTTTTGTGTAAGCCTGTTCTCCCATTTTCCAACTACTTCAATGTTTGACTATGTCTGATGCAGCTTATATTTATTTAAAGAGAGTAAATATTTCTATTTCTATGTTTGTTTTCAGAATATTTTTTTAATAATCACAGGAAAGTGGTATACATATGACTCTATATTGCATATGGCTGTATAAACTTACTGCTCCCATGGTTTTGTGAAGAAAATACATAGATAATTTCGCAACACTGCATGACCGACAAAACAATCAATAGTCCAGTCAATAGGTGCTCAGAGGGGCCCTTAGCTGGATAGTTTTGGGGTTGTTTTTATTTCTTCTATTCTATATGTTTTTTGGGGTGCTGAATCCGAATCTGATGTTTCCTAACAAGATTTCGTGACTGAACACTGAAAAAATTGCAAAAAAGGGCCAAAAATCTCATATTTGGCGGTTTTTTGCTTATAATTCTACACCTATCAACTTTTCGTAAGTAACCTACCTATTCAAAATGAAAGTGCACAAAATTTCCTACAAATTTTACCTTTAAGTGTTTTTCTCGGAAGAAGCGTTCGGGCTCAAGCGCCAGTTCAAAATTGGCATATTTTGCTTATCTTATAAAAAAAAAAACAACAATTATTCCATTCCAGAACTCAAATTTACGATCAAAAGCTATTAATATTAGTGATTTCAAGCTAGTTTTATGTTGAATACAATTTAGCTTAGTTTTAATTTTTTTCTAAACATTTTTTAAATAAAAAATCAAACTCAAAGAAGGTCGATCGATGTTTATGGATTCATTTCATAGGTCTAATTGTGGGGCTGTAACCACGTATTATACTATTACATCTAAAGTGTTTATTCAATATCTTGATCTTATCTAACATACGACTCCTTTATACTTTCTATAAGTTATCACAGAATAATTCATTCATTATTATTTAATCCTGTCAATGAGGCAGCACTGATGAGCAGGCACGTGCGCAGGCGGCTGAGAGGGGCTCCCGAGGGGTCTTTCCCGCTCATCTGCCTCTCTCCACCAGTGGAGTATCCAGGAATTTTCCGAACCCGCGAAAAAACTATAAGATTGCTGCCACTGCCTCCAGAAGGGCATGGAAGGTATACATCGCATTGTTGGTGGTGGTTTTCGCGTTGTAAAGTTCAAACGAATCGAAAGAGTGCAGCCTCTTACGATCATGAATAGCTGTATTCAGACAGCAGACAGGGCGCTGTAGTTATCAATCCAATGAGACTGTTTCAACGAATGACCATCGTGAAACATTCAAATGAAAAGCTGAGAGAGTTTCTGCGTTATGAACTTAGCCCCTACCCTCTCTTTCTTTTTGATGAGCATGGAATAAGGAAAGGAACAAAATCGAGCTTATACAGGACTTGAGTAATACAAAATACGTTATTGACGGAGGATTTTTGTTACATCGGCTCAAATGGCAACAAGGCCAACAAACATATACAGAAATTTGCAGCAGTTATGTCTCATATGTTAAGTCACACTATAAACCAAATGCCATTGTCATTTTCGATGGGTACGCTGACGAAGCTCGTGAAAGTACCAAGCGCATAGAAAGATTGAGAAGAGCGCAAATAAAACAAAGTGCTGCGATATCATTTAGTGACTCGATGGTCCCCACTGTCTCACAGCAGAGTTTGATTGCAAACTCCAAAAACAAGAACGGGTTGATAAATATTATAATAGAAACATTTAAGGAGTAAAAAATTGTTTCACAACAAGCAGTGGAGGATGCTAATATCCTGATTATCACAACATCTCAGAAGTTAACCTCTTCGAATGAATTTGTGACAGTGGTTGGGGAAGATATCGATCTTATTGTGATTTAGATTGGCCTGTGTAGCCATACCATAAAGAATATATTATTTATGAAACCAGGAAAAAGTAAGGAATCTCAAGCCATTTACTATAATCTTATTAATCATAAAACCATAACAGACAATATATTGTTCCTGCATGCGGTGAGTAATTGTAATACCAATTTCTGGTTTGTTCAATCAGGGTAAATTGAAATTTCTAAAAGTCCTGCAGAAGAACAATGACTTGCTACGAGTTATTGATGCTTTCAAAGACCATCAAGACGACATTGCAGGAAACATGTTTCTCATGGCTCTGTATGGGAAAAGATCAGAAGCTAGCCTGAACGAGAGGAAACTCAACTTTACCTCTTAAACCCCCCCCCCCTTCCCGTCACTGAAGCTGATGCACGGCAACATTCACCAGCAGTGGTTGTCCAGTCAAACCACTCTCGATGAGCAACATAGATATCCGAACGAAAGAGGCTGGAAAAAAACATACAACTTAAGACCCTGCACGAGACTCAATACTCCGTTACATTTCTTGCAAATGTAAAAAAGGTTGCCAACGAAATTGTGGATGCAGACAGGCAGGCCTACATTGTTCCCCGATCTGCACATCATGCGCAGGTCTCTGTGAAAACGTCGCGCCTCCGGATGTCAGCATTGACCGAGAACAGACTGACGATTGACACTTACACGACGCGGAAGGTATTTCTAATCTCACAATCTATTTCGTAATCGTTCATCTCTCCTTGAGATATCGTGACAAGTTCATGTTTTCTCACCACCTGTTTCATTTTCTAGATGACCAAGCCACGACGTGGTCAAAACAAATACCGGAACCTATGCCAATACCATCAACCTTCAAAGAACCTTAACCACAACCTTCTAAACGGCAAAGCTTTATATAATGTTAATCATACCATCAACCTTCAAAGAACCTTAACCACAACCTTCTAAACGGCAAAGCTTTATATAATGTTAATCATAGTATGCAACATAATTAACTATTAAAACATATGACCATTTTTAAAGAATTTTGTTGAAAATTTAAGAAAAATGTATATTTTTTTAATTTGAACAATTGAACAAGATGTGTACAGAGAACTGTGAGAAATTCTCTAATATTTACAGCCTTTTTAATAATAAATTTGAGTTTTGGAGTGAAATAAGTTAATTTTTGCGCAGATAAGCAAAATACGCCAATTTTCAACTAGTGCTTGAGACCGAACGCATCTTCCAAGAAAAAAACTGTAAGGGTGAAATTTGTAGGAAATTTTATGTGCTTTCGTTTTGAATATAAAGGTTATTTACGAAATTTTGATATATTTAGAATTATAAGCAAAAAATGAGATTTTTGGCCATTTTTTGCAATGTTCCGTCACGAAATTTTGTTAGCAAACGTCAGATTCGGATTGAGCACCCCAAAAAATATATGAAATGGAAGAAATCAAAACTACTCCAAAACTTTCCTGGTAGAAACACTATTTGACTGGACTAATAATAATGATATGGTAATGTTTACATAGTAGCTATGTCTATAGTAACATAGTTAGCATGGTAAAAACAATAGTTAATTACGACCACGGGGAGAAAGTGAAATAATGTGTGGAAGGGAGGGAGCAAGAAAACTGCTGTCTGCGTCCTGCTACTAATTAATAGAAGGTTATATAGACTCCAGCCAAGTACGTATTTCATTTCAGCCTTGGCCCATATAGTTCCCTCCAAAAATTTCTTTACCTTTAATTCTAAAGTATATCACCAAATCTGTGGTACCGCCATGGGCAACCGCATGGCCCCATCGTATGCCAACTTATTCCTTGGTTGTCTGGAGGAACAGTTCCTGAACCACACTCCCTTTAAACCTACTGTGTGGTTCAGATACATAGATGAGATATTAATGATCTGGACTCATAGTGAAAACCGACTCCTTGAATTTCTCTATTACCTTAACAATAGTAACACTACTCCTGCTCACACATCACATTCCTCGATGTTGAAATATTAGGCTTGGTGCCCTTCATACCTCAGTCCACATCAAACCTACTGATTTACAGCAATATCTAAACTTTGATAGCTGCCATCCATTCCATAGCAAACGTTGCATTTGTTCTGATGCTCATTCCCTCCAGCAATACTCACAGAACCTATCCCAAGCCCTTATTTCCGGGTGTTACCCCAGGGATCTTGTACATAAAGAGATCTCCCATGCGATCACTCGCCCTCCACGTAACCACTCTCACTTGTCTCCTTCAAAAACCAACCATAGCCCTGCCTTTGTCACTCAGTTCTCTCCTGGCCTCGGGGTATGACTTTCTTCGCTCCTTTCCAGAAATGCGTACTCTCCTATCCAAAATTCTACCAGTCCCCCGTGCATGTTTTAGCAGACCACCCAATCTTAAGAAAATTTTGGTTCACAAATACCCTCCGTCAGACTCTCCAAAAGCACCATATGGATCTCTTCCTTGCAATAGACCCCGCTGCAAAACCTGCAGCATGCTTCCACCCACCACTACATATCCCAATCCTACTACAGGGGAAACTTTCCCCATCACTGGACATGCCACGTGTTCAACTACTCACGTCATATACCAACTAACTTGCCGCCACTGTACTAGTTCCTACATATGCTTCCTCACACTACAACTCTTAGTTAGAATGAATGGCCACAGACATATAGTACACACCCGCAGCCTGTACCTTCCAGTACCAGAACATGCCAATAGCCACGATTACAACAATCTCAACGACTGTTTTACTGTGAGAGCAGTCAGAGTTTTCCCTGACAGCACCACTGCAGCAGAACTCCGGAGATGGGAACTAGCGTACCAGAATATCCTGTATACCAGAAACCAACCTGGCCTTAACAACCGTTAAAATCCATCCACTTAACCCATCACTTTTTTTCGTAAATAGATATAACTTTTCGGGTCAGTACTAGGTACCCTTGCTACATATGTTGATTTTACAATCGCCTGCAATATATTATCTCAGACATTTCCGATATATCGATAGTCTGCTCCTTAGCGGTTCTGCCACCCTTCCCCCCACTACTTAGCTAGTCACTGGGTAACGTTGCGTGTGTACACACGTACGGAGCCTAATAGCCCATTTACCTACTACTGAAGACGGCAGTTGCCGAAATATTGTGTATTTGTTTGTCCGCCTAAGTGTTTTCTGTCATAACAGCCATCAACTTAGCTATGTGTTGCGTTAACTTCCCTTTTCTTCATTATTTATATCACCTAGAAGCCGCGTCCATTATCCTTAGTTCCATCAAAATAAGGTTATGAAATTACGTAACAAGTATTATATTTATTTAGGCAACCGTAGAGAAATGAATTGTCAGAACACTCCGTTAATCTCGCTTAGTAATAGACAGCAAAAAAAAAAGTGTTTTCTAATAATCGAATAAAACATCATGTTAAAATCTTCTCCAACAATACTGTCAATGCTGAGCGGGTAGAGTAGCGTCCAGGGCGGACTCGTATGTGGCTCTCGTAGCTCCTAGATTCTGCTCTCCCCATGTGACGTAACAACACGGCTCATCATGTATATTAGTTGTGCTCCTTCTATGTATCGTGTGGGGAAAAAATAATTGTTTTCAACTGATCCCAGTCTCGCGATTGTTCTTCTCCACCAGCTTTGAGGATGTGAACCCTTGAACTGGTCAGAGCGCACACGCGTCTCAAAGTATCGTCCCTTATTGATCGCAATGGCGGCTGATTGATGGCCGATGTTTGGCCTGTTGTCACGCAGAGCAGCGGCCAGTGCACGTGGAGGCCGAGGACGATCGATATATCGATCCCGTCACGTGCTGTGGTCTCCAGACCTACCGCAACCTGTTCTCCAGGGATTCCAGCACTTCGCCAGACTCCGAAATAACAATCGGCAAACCAGTGAACGAAAGAGGAATGATTATTTCCGAGCTCCGCTGGTTTGAACAGGTTTACTCTTCCCTGGCGATCCATTTTGTGGTTTTGTAGAAGTTAGACTGACAAGGGAGAGCTTTGACCTCGAACGCTCGGAACCGCACGAAAACATGTTTAAAACAACAACCGATCATAAACAAAACAGTGGTGTGTGTCATTTCCACGCAGAACGTTGCATTATACCTCACCTAACACCTTTAATAGAGAGAAAATAAATAACAAGATACCAGTACCATATGAAGGAAATGATACGTAATTCAATGATGTCAGTGTATCATTACATTTTCAATCAACAGTGGCGAAAACTATCTGCTTAAAGTACCTAATATAGCGCAAAACACGCATTTACCGCAGTACCACACACCTAATAGTGCTTATATTAGTTTTCAAAGTGCAGATGCGGGATTTCGATGTGGTTAAAACAAAGTGAAACAGAACAATGTGCACACCTCACCGAAGCCATGTTATCACATTCCAAATCACTTTCGCATTCACGCGGTACAATATCCAAAGCCACACTAACTACATTTTCAAATGATGATGTTGGTATATCAGTGTCATACCCTGGTTTTCGCCAAGCATATTTCAACATTGTAAATCACAGACTGAAGTTTCATGATGAAATAACGATCATGTATCTTCATTTGTGGTTTGTCACATTGTAGTCCTACAAAATCAGTAATCCTTCTGATATAGAGCTTATATTGCCGAAATAAGTAAACATCAAGGGGTTGGCAATATTTTTTTTTTTTCCGGAGGCAACACCTTCAGCATAACATGTTTGTTGGAAAAGTTGCATCTAGGAGGGTACGATCTGTATGACCTGACCAGGAATCACACAACAATAGGCTCTTTTCATTTGGAACATGTTTACCAAAGACCGAAGTTAGAAAACGATTCAAGTGTTCTGTGGTCATTTCTCCACTTTTGCTTGCCTCCACATGACTGTTACGTGGAAGGTTGTTTCGAGTTTCTTTGAATTATTTGAACCGAATGTACCTTACATCTCTTGAAAATAGATGTACAACTAATGGCGCTAGCAGACAAGTGCGGAGTTCTTCATGGAAATGACACACACCTCTGTTTTGTTTATGATCGATTGTTATTCTAAACATGTTTACGTGCGGGTCAGAGCGTTCGGCGTCCAAAGTTGTCCGTTAGGATTGAATTTCTGTTAAATTAATAAACCAGGCCAAGGATTGTTTCGCGAACATTTATTCTTGCAAAAGTATCCTTAATACTAGCTCGAAACAGAAAATGGACGGAACATACAATGTCGTTTAATAAACATGCAGTGGTATTTCAGGTATTAAAGTTATTCAGATAAATTAAGCAGTAATAACGGATTCTTCTCCAATGATTTTGATGATTTTTCGTGAGTAAAAGAGTGTAGGATTCCATGCACCAGCTGCTATGCATCATAAGAAAATGTGGAATACTCATAAATCAATATATCTTATCAGAATTTTCGATTTGATTATCGGTAAATTAATTTTGATAAATGAAAATGATTCTTTTGAAATAATTAAACATAACAAACTGATAATTTATTCTTTAAAATATGTAAACAAACTAAACTGTGATCGCAGTACAAAACGACAAACATGTAACTATCTAATTAAATGATCATATTAAAACAAGCAATAAATGGAATGAATAAATTAGTATTTTTGTCAGTGTTACAAAATTACAAGTTTACAATCGTTCAAGAGACACGCCATAAAATAACATCGTAAAATTGAATTAATAGCTCCGGCAAGTCTCATTTAAGTCGATATAGACGCGAACTCTCATCTTGTGCATCATCTCACCAAGGTCATCAACTGAGCGTTACAGGTATTTTGGTGCAATCACAGTTCAGTTTTTAGTGGTTACTTGCCGCAGTCACCTAAAAGATTCCGACACCCAACATGTAATATCGCCAACTGAATAGCACATATGCTAACACTCGATAGCACTCGAGTTACTTACGAGTTCTGTTCGCTACTCGATATCGCAACCGGCTAGTATTTGAGGTCTGCGTCCTTAACAGCAAGTCCTCGATATTTTCGTCTCCAGCAGCGGCATCGTTCGACTTTACTTTCTTCCCCGTCGTCCAGTTTCGTTCCTTGTGTCTACTGTCCTGCCGTTTCTTCGTCAGGGACCGAGCGTGGTGAGGAGTGGTTAACGCTCTGGCCTCGCAGCAGCGAGGACGCCGGTTCAAATCCCCGTCCGAGCATCCAGATTTGAGTTTCCCGTGGATTCCCCAAATCACTCCAGGCGAATGGGGGGATGCTTCCTTCAAAACGCCATAGCAGAATTTCTTCACGTTCCTTTTCCCCACTCTCATTCCGTCTCTAATGACGAGACCTGAAGCCTTAAGTAAAAAAAAAAAAAAAAAAAAAATCCTCACGATTCGGTTAGTCGGATAGCGGAATAAAAGTAGCAACAACTTTCTTATTCGTTAAAGCATCCATTCCACATACGTCACGTATTCAGCAGAACTTATTGCAGGAGCCATTCCCCTTGCAGACGGCTTCTTCCCAGAAGCTACTTCACCACGTATCTTTCCCATTCCTCGTTGCTAAGTGAGAAAATCGGTGGTTTTCGTTATGCCATGAAAGCTTTATTTCCCATGATGGGAATTCGTTCCGAGCATCACTTGTTCGAACCAGAGTCAGCACCCCTCACTCCATTCGCCTTCGTAAACAGCCACTCAGAGGTTTTGGCTCTGGTTATGCTACAGCAAGTGCTTTGCTTACCAAACATTCCCTGCTCCGGTCCCTGGTTCGAATCCCAGTAGACGCAGTTTTGAGAATTGTGTTTCATCATATGACCTAACCCAGGCCACTCCGTGGTTCGGATTCCACGTTAAACTGTAGGTCCCAGAGGAAAGGAACTGGCCGTCCTACCTCTGACACATTGGCTTAGTATGCCTCCACAGGGAGGATCCAACCAACCTTCGGGTTGTGGACTAAGTTAAGTTTTTGTGGTATAGCAAAGGCGGGAACGCAGCCAGGCAGCTACGCACACCCTCTGCCTAAGTCTCCTCAGCTCGCGCAGGTATTTCGAACATCACATTGGTGACAATCAACACCAGACATTTATTGTGGCATCTTTTCACAATTAGAAATGGGCACTAAAAATGTTTAGTAAAAATACACGCAGGAGCACCTCAGAACAATACGTTTGTGTTTAAACTGTAGTTAAAGATTTTAATAATCTTGATATGTTAAGAACAATTTTTTGTAATCATTTATATTATTTCTATAAGGTTTTCTCTTTGTCACAAGCCATTATCTCCCTTCATATCAAACCAAAATCTATGAATGAGGTATCAACTTAAAGCTTAAAGTATCGCATTTTAAGAAAGTAATTGCCCTTAAAGGGCAAAAATATCAATATTTCTGAAATTCGGTTTTTCGTGCGACGAACCATTTATCTACCTGTATTCCTAACTGAAATCGATAAATTAAGTACCATTTTAATGATTAAGATCTCAGTTTTGGTAACATCATATATTAAGAAAAGAATTTTTCGAAATTCGATCCTTGAAGAGCAAAAGTATCAATATTTCCACTAAGCGTTTTTGAGTCTCGAGCTATTTATCCCCCATGATATCTAACAACATAGATATATGAGTTACCATTTTCAAGATTAAGTAGTTCGCTGTGGTCACAACATATATTAAAAAAGAAATCTTTCGGAATTTGACCATTAAAGAGCAAATCTATTATCATTTCCAAAACTTTGTTTTTTTTTTTTTTTTTTTGTCACTAGCCATTTGCCTGCCTTGATATTCAACCGAAATAGAAAGTGATTTATCATTCTAAAGATTAACGTCTCCACTTTGGTCACATAATATTTTAATAAACGAATTTTTCGAAATTTTGCCCCTTGAAGGACAAAAGTAATAACTGTGAAACTGTGAAAGTCGAGCCCAGCCGCTAGATAGCGGCAGCAGCACATATCACAGAGATATTAATAAACTGCTTCACTGGCGTCGACTTTTATTACGTACTGTAACGTCTAGTTTTTGACGTTATTAAAATTAGCATAAAATAATGAGATGCATTAATTAATAAGTTAATTTGCAAAATTAATCCTGGGTAGGCGCCAAGAATGGAAGTGTTCTCTATCCGAGAGAAGCGACATTCCAATTCTGAAATACTTCTTATCGAAGCAATTATACTTTTAAAATTACCAATAAAAACACATATCTTCATCTAATCAAATGATATACTGATTGATTGGAAAGGAAGTTTTTGAAAGCAGGGTTTACAACACCTATTATTTTCTTTGAATATAAAATTGATTGGTTTATTGAACAGAACTGAATATTAAAAGTTTCTTTTGAACAATTTAGAGCATGATTCACATCTCAGAGCGTTGCCTAGGGTTGAATGACGCAAGAGTGTCTATACATCGTCGGCGTTCTTTACCGTAGCAGATGACGTGCAGATAAAACAGAGTCTCATAGACCCTGTTGATCAGCTGGATGCCAGGTCGAATATTTGACAATCGCGCACAGCGACAATCGCGCACAGTGACAATCGCGCACAACCGGGTCATCTCTTGCTACCTGCTTTCAGCTACCAATTAGTCACCGTTACAACAGCATGCTGCATTCTGGGAATTCCAACAACCCCCATCCTCTCCTAACTGGTCCGCACATCACTGTTCGCATTCACTGCTGCCTTGAATATCACAGTTTTAATTATGAAAGTTACTTCAACTACACATGGAGAGCCGTGTGCGCATTATGACGGGTACAGCTATCGAGAGTTTAGAAAGAAAGAAGATGGAACGATCACCTGGTGCTGTCTCAAAGAAAGATCAAAACAATGTCGTAGAATTTTGAATGCTGCCATACTGAATGTTACAGAGCATATATGTCGACCCCATGACAACGCACGCGTTGAACTACATCAGAAACTTCATGAGGCAAAGAAGAGAGCTCGAGCGGAAGATAGTTCAATTCCAAAAATTTACTCTGAGGAACTAGGAGATCTCCATAATAAAAGCTACGAATTTGTAACTGAAATTCCCGCCCAGTCAACTGTCAAGAGAAACTTGTACCGTAGACACGTGGCTTGAGAATGAACAAATCACAATTCACATGTGGAATTGTCACAAAAGATGTCATCGCACGACTAATGCTGTTGAAGGATGGAATAATAGGATTAACAATGTACTTGGCAGACCAAACCAGAAGCTTAGGTACGTGTTACTTTGTTTGAAGAGGGAAGCCGAGTCTTCAGGTCTTATGTATATGAGATTTGAATTGATTCTTCAAGGAAAGAGAAGAAAAACCACATACCAGAAGTTGGACGAAACAATTGTAAAAACTGTTGACAGATATGAAAAGAGCGGCGACATCAGATCATGTCTAAATGCGTTGTCCCACATGCACAAGCTTGAATAAATGTAGGTCAACTGTAAATAATAATCAATTATGACGAGTCTCTCTGGTTGATTTCATTATTTTAAATAAATGTAAATAAGTTGTAAATATTTATTATGATGAAGCTTCTTGGCTGATTCTAAACACTTTACTTACTTTTACTTTTTGACGGTGCGGGCCGGTGTCGGGCTGGTGAAAATGGAGAAGTGGTAGGTAGATTGCGGAAATTTCTGGTCCATTACGACCAAATTTTATTTTTATTTTACTGATTGACTTACAAAAGTGTCTTTCTTTTCTTTAAATTCACTTCCAGGTTCATCAGATTTTCTTGAAATGCTCCCCGTAAGCAGACAAATCTAAGATTACATTTGTGTTCTACGATAGCAAAAATAAATTGTAGAGAAAAAGTGTAGGTTTATTTTATTGTGTTTGAATATGTATTTTCCATTTCCTGTATATTCGTTCTGGTGACTCACAGTGTTACGGCGCACGATTTTGGTACTGAAGGTCCTCGGTCCAAATCCCGGCTTCCGTTGTGTGTAATTATTACAGGCCTTATAAATGACGTTCACCTCTGGTAAGGCTTTAATGTGATGATGATTTGTCAACACTGCGTTCCGTAAATAATAAAGTACACGGGAGAAGGGAGAGTGTGGCCCGACCTTTAAACTGTGCGTGATTGTCGCTGTGCACGATTGTCACTGTGCGCGATTGTCACGACACCGCCAGGTCACTTGGTGAGGTAGCTCCCCGCAGCTCTCCGGCAATCTCCCGTGGTGCGCCGGTGCGGATTGTTTGCTGGCCAGAAACAGAATGTCTTCTCTCCCGCTTGTTCGCTCCGTTGAAAACTTGCAGGCTCCCGAGTTTTAGCAAACGCGGGAAATTTCAGCGAGTCGCAGCGTTTGGCGGGTCGTCCACGATCTCCATTGGCGCTCCTCATGCAACATAAAAAACTTATGGTTTCTAAAAGGTCGTAACACAGTTTGATTCGCTGGTTCCCAACAGAAGTGTGCGCAACCTGACTTTTTCTCCGAAGCATCGTTTCTCTAGTTTCAACTTTCTACTGTACCAGGAAATTCTCATTTCGGCACAGTCCCTATACTGTCCTTTGAATTTCATTGAAGGCCTGCCATAAATCGTTCGGTCTTTTAGCGCAGGTATGAGTCACCTGGCTCTCGCCGATGCCAAAGAAACGTGGAATTCACACGCATAAATTTCCCGTCACTAAGGGACATTACAGTACCTATTACACTAAACAAAAAGTTGATAGAAAAGTGGAAATTCTTCTTTCACCTTATTACAAACCACCAACCTTACTATTCATCGATTTCGTGGAAATTTCCGCACGAGTCATCTAGTTTATGTCGATATTTGTAACTGTCAATTGTTATCACGTTAGTCTACAGACTCGGATTGTTGAGAAAAACCTTAAATTTTGTTATAGAAGCTGTTACTAATTTTTGACTCCCTCTCTGTCCATCCGTGAACGATGGTGCGTGTTCAGTTGTCTTGACCATTTAGTTAAGTAAAAAGATGAAAGTCAAGTCCTTCTAATCAGTATCGTGTGTGAACGTGAGTTGAATTATGGCACGTTTTAGTTTGGAACAAATAATATTCCTGTTTAATACGTATGTGAAGAAAAAGTCATTTAAAACGTGTTGCAATAAATAACGTCGCAAATATCCTGGCGCTTTACTGCCAGCTAAAACAACGATTCTGCATTTAGTTAAAAGAGAAACGTGAAATCAGCCGTGGCTTATAGCACCAGATCACCCCGATTTAAACTAAACCCTTGTGACTTCTCTCTTTGGGTAAAGCTTAATGGAAAGGTTAATCAAGGAAATCCTCACACGCCGGAAGAACTTGAAAACATCTCCATGGAAAGAGGTGACATCGAGCGTGTGCCTCGAAATATGTTTAAAAGATGTCAAATGAGCATTATGCAAGAGGGGCAACAGTTTCAGCATCTTTTGTAAGGTAAGTTAATGGTATACGTAATATTTATATGCTTTCACATACATATACAGGTATATGATACGTGATTGTTTCTACGTACTTCCGCGGTTGACGGCCGAGCTATGAGGGAAGCTGACCGCTCACTCGCCGTAGTACTAGCAGCGGGGAGCGTTTCCCAGCGAACACCATGTATTTAAACTATTTGCCTAATAAACTTAATTTTGAAATAAAAGAAAACATAAACTCTACCGAGTACAAATTGACTAATCTTTGTTATGAATGTCGTGTGATTTTTTTTTCTATTAGTACATACCCATGAGACTTAAAAGTTTTGCTTTCACGTATTTTTAGATCAGCGAGACAATTCTACGGTGACGATGCCATATTATATGCACAACTTCGTAGTGTTTCGGGTATATGTACTATCAAGTGCAAGGTGTGAACGGAACGCAAAATTTGATAGAAATCTCATGCATTGAAATTCCGTGGTATTGACGTCTTGCTATCTCCACTACTTGATTCGTATTTCTTCGTGTTACATCAATAAATAATTTGTTTGGAGAAGATATAGAATTATTGGTAGATTTAGGTAATACACACCAACGTGTCTTTCGTTTCATTACGACTATAACTTCAAGAAACGATTAAAATCACTCAATACTGTTGGAATAACAAATAGCAGATCAAGTAGCTTTACACAGGAATGACGTCACGCGCGACGATATCACGTGATATACTGTTTGCGCGGGAATTTAAACAGTTTAACATTTACACATGGTTTTATCTACTTATAAAGCTTTATTTAAGTAAATGACTATTTTTCTTGGCTAAATATATCCACAATGGTCAACTTAAAACACTTTCTGAAAATTTATCCGCTCCCCTATTACGATTAAACTGTAATTATTTACTAATTATGAATATTATATTATTTTTAAACATATACATTCCATTAATAACATTAACTTAATATATAATTAATTGAAATAGTTTAAATACATTTTAATTATATTTTTATTTCCTAACAGTTTATCATAAATCTATTACAATTCAAGTTTTAATATAAAGAGATTTTTTATTGTTATTATTTATATCGAGTATGCAGCTCAATATATTTCATGTTCGCAGTCATATTCTTGTTCTTGTCGCTCAACTTGAATTGCTGATTCATTGTCATTATCGTCGTCGTCTATTTAATTTTATTATAAAGCTTCAAGGATTTCAGTAACTTTCTTCATCCAGATCATTTTGACATAGTGTAGCGTTGAGGCATGCTTGTCCATTACACTGACCACAAAGTGAGGAGCATTGCAGTCGTACTTTTCTGCACCCGTAAGTAGAAGCACAGCCTTCATTGAAATTACAACTTCATTTTGAAACATTCACTCCCATCCCTGGGATTCTAAATCATTTCCCAACAGAGTTTGGATCTGATAGTAGACACGATTGATGTGTTGTCGAGCTGTTGCACTTTTAGGTAGAATAGTAGTTAACTGGACTCGTTTGTTGAATTTAACTGATTTGATAAATTGCATATGTCGGAAATCGTCTAAGATGTATTCTGATTTTGGATCATTACACACTGCTATAAACGTCCGAACTGCGTTTCTAGAGGACAGCTGCCCTACTGTAAAACTTGAGCTGGTTCACCCAGATCGGAATGTTTCTAGAGGACAGCTGCCCTACTGTAAAACTTGAGCTGGTTCACCCAGATCGGAATGTTTCTAGAGGACAGCTGCCCTACTGTAAAACTTGAGCTGGTTCACCCAGATCGGAATGTTTCTAGAGGACAGCTGCCCTACTGTAAAACTTGAGCTGGTTCACCCAGATCGGAATGTTTCTAGAGGATAGCTGCCCTACTGTAAAACTTGAGCTGGTTCACCCAGATCGGAATGTTTCTAGAGGACAGCTGCCCTACTGTAAAACTTGAGCTGGTTCACCCAGATCGGAATGTTTCTAGAGGACAGCTGCCCTACTGTAAAACTTGAGCTGGTTCACCCAGATCGGAATGTTTCTAGAGGATAGCTGCCCTACTGTAAAACTTGAGCTGGTTCACCCAGATCGGAATGTTTCTAGAGGACAGCTGCCCTACTGTAAAACTTGAGCTGGTTCACCCAGATCGGAATGTTTCTAGAGGACAGCTGCCCTACTGTAAAACTTGAGCTGGTTCACCCAGATCGGAATGTTTCTAGAGGACAGCTGCCCTACTGTAAAACTTGAGCTGGTTCACCCAGATCGGAATGTTTCTAGAGGACAGCTGCCCTACTGTAAAACTTGAGCTGGTTCACCCAGATCGGAATGTTTCTAGAGGACAGCTGCCCTACTGTAAAACTTGAGCTGGTTCACCCAGATCGGAATGTTTCTAGAGGACAGCTGCCCTACTGTAAAACTTGAGCTGGTTCACCCAGATCGGAATGTTTCTAGAGGGCAGCTGCCCTACTGTAAAACTTGAGCTGGTTCACCCAGATCGGAATGTTTCTAGAGGACAGCTGCCCTACTGTAAAACTTGAGCTGGTTCACCCAGATCGGAATGTTTCTAGAGGACAGCTGCCCTACTGTAAAACTTGAGCTGGTTCACCCAGATCGGAATGTTTCTAGAGGATAGCTGCCCTACTGTAAAACTTGAGCTGGTTCACCCAGATCGGAATGTTTCTAGAGGACAGCTGCCCTACTGTAAAACTTGAGCTGGTTCACCCAGATCGGAATGTTTCTAGAGGACAGCTGCCCTACTGTAAAACTTGAGCTGGTTCACCCAGATCGGAATGTTTCTAGAGGACAGCTGCCCTACTGTAAAACTTGAGCTGGTTCACCCAGATCGGAATGTTTCTAGAGGACAGCTGCCCTACTGTAAAACTTGAGCTGGTTCACCCAGATCGGAATGTTTCTAGAGGATAGCTGCCCTACTGTAAAACTTGAGCTGGTTCACCCAGATCGGAATGTTTCTAGAGGACAGCTGCCCTACTGTAAAACTTGAGCTGGTTCACCCAGATCGGAATGTTTCTAGAGGACAGCTGCCCTACTGTAAAACTTGAGCTGGTTCACCCAGATCGGAATGTTTCTGAAATACTTTGAGAGCTGATATTTTACCTTTCTTAAAAAGCGCAGATGCTGTGTCGCTCACACTAAAGGGGTGCAAAAATGATATATGTTTCTTAGAACGAGGAGTATTGTCAAAGTTTTTAGACGAGTATATTAAAATTTTGTATTTCCACATTACCCTTGCCAATCTTTTTTCAAAAAAGTTTCTTGCTGATGTGATTGAGTACGTCCTATTAACAGAACTAGTAGATCGATATCTTCTCCTTTGATAACAACAGTCTTTTGTTGTTTAGATTCTACAATAGTTGTTTCGATGCTAAGAACAACAGCATCATCTATGTCTTGTTTTGTAGCTATCTTAACAGTTAACCGGTTTATGATAAACTGCTGAGAAATAAATATATAATTAAAATTCATTTAAAATATTTCAATTATATATCTTATTATTAATATAAATTAAATTAATAATACTAAACGCATGTACGATTTATATATAATATAAAATCCATACAAACAATTTATTACTTAGTAATAATTACAGTTTATTCATAATTATCACATTTTTAATAAATAATTAACTTTATAAATCGTACTGTATTTTGGATTCTGCAGTTAACGTATCGTACAGTTGCGTTATCGTCCATGCGGCTAAGCGCTCCCCACTCTCCACGCCCTATCTCAAGAAGGGTTAAATCTATGAAATATTCTCTATGAAGATATTTGTATAGAATTTTATGTTCTACGACTTTTATAATGACTCAAAGTAACATTTGGGGTAAAGGAAGCGTGATATTTGTAAAAAAACCGTTTTTGGTAACCTTTGACCATGAACATCTGGTTGTTGTGGGCCATTTCCTCAATTGCGATAAATAATATTTATATGAATAATTACGCCTATGCAATTGAATATTTGTTTATTTCACCGAACGCGTTTCACTTCATGTCTGAAGCATCTTCAGCGGCTCGTTCTGTGGGGTATTTTTACATGAATTAGTTTCTTATATGCTAATTTGTACATGGGGCTTATGTTAATAAATATATACAATTCTACTTACAATTCATGTAAAAATACCCCACAGAACGAACCGCTGAAGATGCTTCAGATATGAAGTGAAACGCGTTCGGTGAAATAAACAAATATTCAATTGCATAGGCGTAATTATTCATATAAATATTATTTTTACCATGAATATCTTGCCTAGTGTGCACGGGATTCTATGAGATTTTTGGGCCAACTTATAAAATGTCAAAACAAAGGTTTATGCAAATTTACATTCCGAGGTTTGACCCTGTTTTTACCTTCTATGAGTGGTGGTAGAACAACTACCCAGAACATAAAATTACCCAGAGCAGTGAGCATACAACTCACCGAAGTAGATTTCTATTCTGTCGATACATGGACAGTTGGTATATCTGTATTCACGAAAGATAGGCAAGAAAGCAAATGACTTCGGATAACACAGAACTTCCGAGGTGAGCAACACAAGAAAGTTCAAAAACAAAATGGAAACAAATTTATGTATGTGGAACTCAAGGAATAGATATAGTACACTAAAAAAAAGACAGTGGGAGAGACAAAGAGATATGTAATCTAACTTGGAGCATGGATTCGGGATGACGTGGCTCCGAATAACGGTACGGGCATTGAGTTTCGGCTATGTACAATTTGCCTAAATCACTACACATGATTGCAGGGATGGTTCGCTCGAAACGTCGCGGCAGTTCCATCTCCCCAGTTCTTCCTGCCTCTAATGACATCGCCGCTAACGAAGCATTAAGCTCTGAGCAAAAGCAAAAAACTACACATAAAGTAGCCCGGTAGGATCACTACTGAGGCACTCATAGTAAATTATAAAACTGAAACGTTGCGTACATGTTTCTCTTCTTGTTTTCTTTTGTTCTTGTGCACACTGAAATATATTGCCTACTTCAGTAGGTTTCACAATGTCTCTTCACTCTCATTGTTTTTAGTTCCACTTGTATTACTTTGTTAAGATGTTAGTAATCATTGTAAATAAAAATACAGTGACGCTTATAAACCGACGAAATCAAAAAGGTCATTAGCAAATGCAAAAATAAGCACATTCTAATGCTATTTGTATGGCACAATCAACATTGTGGGAGTGCCATTGCTGTGTCCACTTCTCATATGTGCCCAGTTCGTAAATTGTAAAATTTCAAGTATTACAATTTGAACATGATATTGCTTGGTTGAGGTAAAAATGTATATTATATTAAAATTATGTCATAAATGGTTCCATAAAATTGAGTGGAGAATAACATAGTTAGGTTTACAGATGCTGATAATGTGTCAACTAGGGATCTAAAATATGTTTTAAACTTTTTCGGCAGAAAATAAAGAAGTGAGTTGCGAGTAGTTTTTGAGATTATTTATCACTTCTTCAGTGATATCCTGGACACTGGTAAAGTCCCCCCAGAATTTAAGATGGCTCACACCTTGACGATCCTCAAACCAGGCAAACCAGCAGAAGATTCTTCAAGCTATCGACCTATTGCTCTACTCAGTGTTTGCTATAAGCTTCTAGAACGCCTCATCCTTAACCGCATACAAGGAATAATAAATATCATAACAGCAACATATCAGGCAGGTTTCAGACTAAAACGGAGCTGTTGTGAGCAAGTATTAGCACTGACATAATACATTGAGGCTGGATTTCAGAAGAAGTTAAAAACATCAGTAGCCTTTGTCGATCTAACAGCGGCATATGATACAGTTTGGCTGGATGGACTGCTACTTAAACTTAAAAAACATATACCCTGCAGGAAACTAACATCACTCCTGAGGAATATGCTGACCAACAGATATTTTAAGGTCACTGTCGGACATAAGACAAGTAAGTCATTTACAATAAAAAATGGATTACCTCAAGGGTCAGTACTAGCTCCATTGCTCTTCAACTTGTACACCAGTGACATGGCAGAAACAACCGGCAATAAATTCTGCTACGCTGACGACTTAGCTATCGCCGTCCAAACTGCCACATTAGAGGAAGGTGAGAGCATTCTCTCTAACGACTTAGAAACCTTGAACACATATTATAGAAAGTGGAGACTTTGTCCGAACCCAATGAAAACAGAAGTATGCGCATTCCACTTGAGCAATAGAATAGCTCATCAGCAGCTCAAAGTGAACTTCTGCCACCAGAGGGTGAAACATAATTTCCATCCTAAGTATCTTCGCATCACCTTAGACCGCTCCTTAACATTCAAAAAACACCTCGAAAACATAAGTCAGAAACTGAAAACACGAAACAACATCATGAAGAAGCTAGCTGGTACTTCATGGGGAGCTGATGCGAACACACTACGAACTACCTCTCTCACCATGGTTTACCCTGTTGCTGAGTACTGTGCTCCAGTGTGGCAACGTAGTACTAATACTAGAAAAATCGACGTCCACCTGAATGAGTGTATGAGAGTAATAACTGGCACCCTAAAATCCACCCCAGTCCCCTGGTTGCACCTGATCAGCAAAATACCACCTCCAGAGATAAGACGCCAAGAAGCAACGGCACGTGAGTGGATAAAACTACACCATCCTGATCATCCACAGGATCTCCCAATCCACGAGGTTCTAAATAACTTACCACCCACTCGTCTTAAATCAAGAAATCCGGTATTGCAAGATGTATTTGACTTTGATGTCATGGAAAAATGGCGACAAAGCTGGAACTCCGCATCTGTAAAACATTCAGATATTAAAGATCCCACAACTGGACTTCCAGGATTCCATCTAAATAGAGACCAGTGGGTCAAACTAAATCGCCTAAGAACAGGCCATACGAAATGCAACGCCATGCTGAATAAGTGGGGTCTTCAGGATTCTCCTGCATGTGACTGTGGTGCTCCTTCCCAGAGTGTGAAGCATATTATCAGGAAATGCCCTCTACGGAAGTATGATGGACCATATGAAGATGTTTTTGGAGCTACAAGTTCCTTTTTAGAATGGCTGGAAGAATTAGACATCAGCTTGTGAACACTACCAACGTTCTTGTCATTGTATATATTTATTATCGTATTAGTTGCTTGCCATACGACAAATAATAAATAATAAATAGGTCCATTATTACTCAGAAGCTTTAATTTTAATCCCAATATGTACCACGTAACCTGCATGTAACTAACAAATACCAAAAATGTATATCTACTCGTCACAAGGGAGGCCAAATTGATAGTGTAGCACTAGATCTGTCAAAGGCGTTTGACAGAGTAAGCCAGAAAATGGTAGTAAATAAGATAAAAACCAATGGAGTGGATGAGAAAGTGATTTGCTGGGTAGAAGAATTTTTAAAAGGTAGAAAACAGAAAGTTAGGGTAGGAAATGTAGTATCAAAAGAAGTGGAAGTAAAAATGGGTGTGCCACAGGATAGCGTATTGGGACCATTGCTATTCATTATTCTAATGAATAATTGTGTTGATAATTTACTACCTGATATTAGATTGTTTGCAGATTAAATAATGATATTTAAAGAATCAAAACGATAAAAGATTGTAAACAGTTGCATTGTGATCTGGACAGGATATCCAGTTGGGTTGGTAAATATGAGATGAAGATAAATCCAAAGAAGAGTCAGCTTATTAGATACACAAATAAAAACCAAAAGGTTAATTATGAAAATAATGTGGGGAAAGAATTTCTTGCTGAAGACTTGAAATGTAAATATCTTGGCATTACATTTGATAACAAGCTTAACTGGGCAGGACGCATTGGACAGGTGGTAGGAAAAGTTTCAAAATTCTTCACTTGTTGGAGAGAGTGATGAGGGGATTCACGAGAGAAGTAAAGGAATTAGGGTTACAAAACTTTGGTCAGACCATTCCTCGAATATGGTAATGTAGTATGGGACCCTCATTTTACGTATCAAATACAGGAGTTGGAGAGGGTGTAAAAAAGGGCCGCTAGATTTGTTTCTGGAAATTATTGCAGAATGCAATCAGTGACGGATATGATAAAGGAGCTGGAATGATATTCATTGCAAGACAGGAGGAGGATGAGGAGGGTCATGGGAGTGTACAGGGCATATACTAGCGATGAGGCATGGAAAGATATTGGAGTAGGTATGAAAAGTAGTGCATGGAAGGGAAAAGATGACCATGACCACAAGCTGGCACTCGATTTCAGGCACATGGGTGTGGGAAGATTCTCTTTTTTAGGTAAGGGTGTCAGGGATTGGAATGAGTTACCAAGAGAAATGATGAATAATTTACCAAATACGTTTAAAGAATTTAAAGATAAAATTTGTAGAGGTCAAATGTAGTTCGGTGCAGGATAGGGGGAAGATGGGGGTGTAGGGAGATTGCCACCGGAGCCTGTCCTCCATTGCAATAAAATAATAATAATAATAATTCTGTTATAAATCCATAGTAGTACTCTGCCTGCTTGTCTATTCCTTTTGGCATCGCTTAAAATACTGGGTAGGTTTTGTTTGGGTTTTCAGGGTCCAGATTTCACGGCCTTTGGATGAACTTGATGCCACATTATATTTATTTTTTACGGCAAATTTGTTGCTTAATTTTACGGCAAGGACATAAGCGAGCGCTGCAATTAGAAAACTCCCCGTAACAAAATAATAGTTGATTAATGGAAACAAGAGGCATTTGAAATGGGGCTTTATAAAAGAATGTTGATAATACCATGGGCAGAGCACATCACATTTGCTGAAGTGCTCCCAAGAACGGAAAAGGATGCGGAAATATAAAAAAAGCTACAGTGCCCTGGTTACGTCAAAACGAGTAGTGGCAGTTACCAACTCCCAGAGAGGAAAATACCATGAAAGAGAAGTGCTGGTAGGAGGAGAACTACCTCGTTGAAATAACTGAGAACCCAGGCCTCCAGGACAACTGCAGAGCTATTCCGAACGCCAATGAACAGGCAAGATGGCTGCCGACATGCAGAACGAATAACTATCTGTATATATATATATATATATATATATATATATATATATATATATATATATATATATATATTGTGTTTACCACACCGTAAGCTTGTCGTTGCTTCCCGCAACCGTTGTTGTTCAACGAATATGATGGTTAGCGATACGATTAATTTATATCTCAGCAAATTTCAGAAAATAACAGGAGTTTAAAGTTGGTTCATGAAATTGAAATAAATCTCAAACGTAAAGACAAATCTACCAAAATTAGTAAAATTTTATTGTAATCTTACATTATTTGATTAGTATGCGCCCGTAGCGAGTCGAGACGCACTTAAATAGATATTCACCAGATCAGCCGCGAGACGAGGACAGACTGTCTGTGAGACAGAGAAGTTCGACGAAATATAAACTTGGAGAGGAAACTAGCAGCCAATGAGCAAAAGAGAGGTGACGTGTGGGAGAAGAGTGGTTGACAACGTCCAATAGGAAATCGTTTGAAAAGTTACATTAGTTGCTTACATTATTGGACTTATCGGAAGATCGAAGAACGAACCTGGAGACGTGATTGGCGGAACCGACTTTTGTGGCTGGCGGTCGTGGGGAAGACATCCCTGATCAGCTGGCAACAGTGATCAGATGCATCTATTAGTATTCCACAAGTTCAGGTGGGACTGATACGGTAAAAGGATACCAGATACTTTCGACTGTGCACTAAAGCTCTCTTGCTCTTATAAAAGCCCTGGCTAGGAATCTTGCAGATAACAGTCATAAGCCGGATCAGATATTTCAAATGACATTTCGTCATGAAGCATTAATTTAGTTTGTAAATTGTAAATGTCACGTTGCTAGCCGACATGATAGGTTCATTTTGTGGGACTGTAATTGTAGTTTACTAATGTTCATCTGTAATACAGGCAATGGTGTGGTATTTAATTGCCATTGCATTAACATAGTTTCAATCACCCTTGTGAAATGTTTAACTAGGCTGAGAAATTAAATGGTCGGATTATGGCAATTTTACATTTATTTATACTGTTTTACATTTTAATTAATGAACCCATTTAATTTTTAATAAATTCTAAATTATCAAATGTTTACTACCTGAGATTAATGAAATTGAATTTAATCTGTGTGAATTAAGGCACCCAGCCCACGTCAGGAAGGGCAAAATTCAGTCGTAATTGGGTTTGTTCAGAGCAAGAATTTTAATTCAAATAGAATGAATATAGCTCATGAATATAATTGTCTCATGCAGCGTTTGTTGGAGGAGTGGACGAGAGATAATCAAACAATTTATTTACCGCTCTTATTAATATGGTGATGTTCATGTTTATGCATAAAATAATTTTCAGTGGAGATGGCTGTACCTGTTGATGTGAATGTGAAATCATGATTTCTTGTGTCTTTGGTCGCATATCGCGTATGTGATGTTTATATTGGAGACTGAATTTGAAGAAGTTTTTCAACCGTTGAAATTAATGACACATGAATAAATGTTTGTGGAGGAAATTGCAGAAAATTGGGTCGACCCGTAAGTATCGGGAAAATGAAGAAATTAGATTACATGTTAGGATGTGTGCTGCGCTACCATTACTCAAAACTGAAGACATCTTAGACGGCTCGAAGTATATCCGAAATTGTCTCAGTTTCTTGATTATTTCGTCGAACAATAGCTGGAGAATGAAGACATTCTTCGTAAACTGTGGACTTGTTACGGTAGGTAGAATTGATAATGTGTTTAAAGCGTGAAACTGAAAATTCCGCTTGTATGTACATGACAACTGAGATCAATCTTGTTGGGAAAAAGAGGAAAAACTCCTATATTAAATTAGACGAATGTTTGAAAAGAACTGTAAAAAAGTATGAGGAAAACTGTGATATTAGGTCATGTTTGAAAGCAATATCATACTTACAAAAGCTGGGCTAGACCTGCCTTCTTAACGCACAAAAAATGAAAATAAAGAGACAGTGTAAATATGTAAATCAATAAATATTGACGAAGCTTAATTCAAGATGATTTTAAACAAGCTTTAATCGATCGAGTGCTAAGTGCATTTCAATCATTAAGTCAGTCCAAAGCCTGGAAAAGGTGTGATAGAAATAAGTTATTAAAATGACTTATTAAGTACTAGAAATTTACTCAATTATTTCCTGAAAATGTATAACTTAAAGAACTCTTTAGTATAGGCGCATTCTAGCGATTGTCTATCACTGCGATAGAAAAATATTGTTAGTGCGCAAACTTGCGACAAATTAGTTGCAACAGAAGGTCCCAGAATGCATTGTCAAGATATGAATGGTCTCTCTGGAGTTAGCTTCGAAAAATAACTATACTGGGCATATACTCTTACTGGTCAAAAGTCCCTTAAACTAAAATCTCAAGATGTTCCAGATAAGAAAATATCATTTATTTTTGCAAACTTGTATTGTTATAAATGTATAATGTTGATCAATATAAAAATTGGCATAGAACATAGACTATTTATTTTCTCTGAATTAACAAATCGCATCAAAATGGGTTTGGTTACTGGGAAGTGAAGTGGAGTAATTTTTATAATAATTTTTTCTCGTAATCCAAGCTTCACAGAACTGAAATGCACATTTGATATAGGCATTTCAAGTGTCGTGGTTAGATTAGATTAGATATGCTCGCATTGATCGCAAGTGAAAAGAGTTTCAGGAAAGTGGAACAGTACGTGTTATAATCATTAATAAATAAACATTACCAGCTACAGATTAGTGGTTAGCTATGTCACATCACATTAGGATGATCCATTTCGAATGTTTACTGATAAACGATGATGGGTCGATATTTTACAATACTCGAAACTAAAAATAGTAAAGAAATACAAATTATTCCGTAATTGCATGGAGATTGGCAATTTTTCGATCTATCAAATCAGTTTTCGATAGTTATGTTGCTTGAAAAATTGGTCTTTAATCGCCCGCCAATAAATCCCAAATGCTCACCTATCCTTAAAGACCATCAGGGCTTCACAGTGCGTTTTTTCCGGCGACTCCATGTTTCCAGGAAGGTTGAGGATTATGGGCCGTCCTTCCAAGAGGGGGACCCTTGTGCGCTAATGTCACCTGTGCGCTTTAAGTCGGTCACTTACACGCACAGGCTGGATAGGCGACGTGCGAATAGCAATACGCTGGAAGCATACTCCAGAGTTCTATACACAAAATGAAGTCCACGGGGCGCGTTTATAAAGACGAGGCTGAAGGTTTATGTGCTTAATGGCAGAATCAAGTCTATGGTAACTCTCCCTCTAAATAATACAATAAAAACTAACAGTCTCACTAGAAAAGTATTCTGACAAAAGTATCAAAAGTGTATATAAAAGTTTGAGTATTTAATGTGACCTAAGTTAATTGGTAGATCAAAGTAGATGATAGATAGATATTCTCGCTTTAAAACCATGTGAGAACAGTCTCGGGGAGGTGAAACAGAACATACACTTATTAATAGTATCAATTATATTACCAGCAATTAATAACACATTAGCTACTTAACAATCCATTAGTATAATCAGTATCCACTGTAGTTTCCCTCGTTAGTTACTACATATGTGGAACAGTGTATACACTAGCTACCAGCATCTAATAACCAGTTCATTTCTTACAGACCAATCAGCACAATAAGTTTCCACTGTAATCTACGACTACATATTATATCATGTTAGTTACTATATATTATGTGGAACAATAGATAAATTATTAACAATATCAATAATATTATTAATTATAAAGTATAATTATGAATTAATATGTTCAAAGACAGAAATAGCAAGTTTGAGAACAAAATACGGTAAAATCAACAGGATCCCATACTTTAAATACCTCGGAGAATTCATCGAACCGACAGGCCTTGAGAAAATCTCACAGAAAAATCGCCTCCAAAAAGTAAAAAAAGCATTAGGGTTAGTCCAAAATCTCAACAACAAAAAATCTATATCAAGACAGACGAGAATTCGGCATTAAAACACAGTCAGAAGACCAACAGCCCTTTATGCAAGTGAAGCATTAATACTTAACAGAAAACATGATCTTGAAGAAATTAAAAAAGTAGAGAGAAAAATAATTATAAAAATTCTAGGAGCTAGATTCACTAAAGATGGTTACAGACTACAATCAATCAAAACAACAGAAAAGTTTTCAAATATCGAAACTGACATCAAGAAAAGGCGAGTGATATTCTTTGGCCACCTTAAAAGATTACCAGAAAGTCGATTGACAAAAAAAGATAATAGATTATGTAAGTTCTCTTAAAAATCCAACACCTTGGCTGAATGAAATTCGGAAGGATCTTAAAACTGCAAACATAGGAGCAACAGACATCTTAGAAAATAGACACCTTCAGACACAAGTGGACAAATAAGAAGTTACAACTGAGCAACAAAAACAAAAACAATACAGACCAAAGTGGTCGGAAGAATGCAAACAAGCTTTCTCGGAAAGAATGATATCCTATTGGAACAATAAGAAGAACTCGAAGAAAACTTGATTCGGTCATTTGCTTACCGTCTTCAATTTATTGGGAGAATTCGCCAATAATATTATTAATAATAATAATAATATCATTAACAACTGATAGCCAGTCTATTATTTAAAAACCTCTTAGTATGACAATTTTCCAAGTAATTTGTAAATATATATTGTCCCATGTTAGTTACTATATATGAGTGAATTTTGCAAACAGTGTAATTAATTCATTTGTCAATAGTTTCAATAGAAAGAAAAACCAATATATTATTTTAGGAATTGTGGATAACTTTCTCATCTTACACCTTCCATACACCAAATATATAGTATTTTCTCAGCCATTCTTAGCTATCAAGTTCCAAAAGGAAAATTCTTTCACAGAGTAAAACGGGTTCTGAGGCAAAAATTCTTTCAGTTTGGACTTATTTAGGTTAAGTTTATATAAAAGTTTGTGTAGATTAATGTGACGTAAGTTAAATGATAGATCAAACTAATGAATAATAATGAATTCCAGGCAGCAAAGGAAACTTGGGTACGAACAAAATTGGGTATAATGTTGTAGTTACACACAAAATGTCGTAGGAAAATTCAGTAATGATCTATGTGTTAAATTCTCTTTGGAAGAAAAAAGTATTGCCGCTTAGCCTGAAATACACACAAAAGTGTGAAAGTATGAAACAGGTTGTGTTTAAAAAGAAAATCTGTCTTTTCAACCTTGAAAGACAATCAATTTAAAAATTTCTTGAATTGCAGACTGGTATAAAATTTATAAATGGTTGTGAAGTATTCCTACTTAATCGTACAATGAGTGAGAGCAAGTATGTTAGATTTAATGCGCGGAATGTAAGACCGTACTATTCATCATAATCATATTCTGAAGCGGAAGGAATAGTAACAAACAGTAAACACGTGTGTGAATTCATAAGGGTAGATCCTAAATTGAAGGTGTTGTGCCGTGAGTGATTATAAATTTAAACTGTAAAACCTAAGTCTGTACAGCAATAAGATTTGAATAAGAGACGAGGAAACGTCACTTGTTAACGAGTATTGTAGTCGAAACTTGTAGTCATGGTGTGCTGCAAATTACCAAGGGAAGTAATCAATAATTTACCAAAAACGCTTAAGAAATTTAAAACTGAAATTTATAAATCAGAAAAGTAAGTGGCGAGGGATTTAACACTCCAATTATAGAAGAAAATTTTAAGAAAGGGGACATGGGGAATTGCCACCGAGGTGTTAGCTTCATCGCAATTAAAATTAATAATAATAATAACCTTTACTTTAAATTAATTTACATGATTATTGTAATCTTTGATGTAGTTTTTTGGTTAACATGTTCAGTATATTTTAAGATACTACACTTCAGAAAACTGAAGAAATAAGTATCCACTGTTACGTAGCCCAAAAGCAATATTAACAGAATCCAAAGAGTGGCGTGTTCATCTGCATTGTTACGTAATCTTTCATCGGTATCTCGTCAAAGAGCGTAGATGCGAAATGCAGTGTGGTCTGTCTCTATCACCTAACTGTTCACAATAGTAACGAATCTTGCTCGGTCTTACCTACCATATATTATGAGTTGTGAACTATAATAGAAAACCCTAAACGGGGGAGACTCGATTCGATTCTTGTCCATTTTTATTTGAAATGTTAAGTGGTTAGTATATTTTAAGTTTTCGACAACCACTGTTTTAGTAACAGTAACATATATTTCAATTGTACCGAAGCAAAATCTGAGCTACTGCTCTGGATTACTAATAGAATCATGAAGAGAACCGTTAAAACTATAGTAAAGAAGATATTGAAAACAGACACATATTTAAATATAAAATTCGCAAGTGACAAGTTGACCGGAAGGAAAGATTTAAGAAAAGACCAGGAACAACATGGTCAGATGAGAGAAAAGAAGCCCACAGCAAACGTATGAAGGAAATATGGGCACAAAGGAAAGCGAACAAACGCTTCTGAGTACTTTGCGTAGTCCTGATGGACTTATCCGCAAATAATAATAATAAAGAAAAACTTCACGAATCAGGAATCAATGAGTTGATAATGAACGAAGCTCAAACACAACTAAAATTCTACTTACTTTTCGTTTTCGTGTCGAGACATCATAATCGTTTTGCCCAGTGTTGGACAAAGTTGTCGATACCTCTTCGTGTCCACAGCTCTTCGAGTGTTGTTGAACTGGCACTGCGAGCAAGCACAGAGGTGATCCCTGGTCTGCTGTTGTCCACGTGCACATCGACCATGCCAGACATGTCAGCTTCTACTGGAGCCTCCTCTGCTCTTAAACGGTTGACGGTTCTCCATTTTACCCAGTACAAGTTTATGCCAGAAGTGTCTTCCTCAGACTTTGGATACCAGTTTGGAAGATCGTCATTTGTGCGAATTAGAAAAGAATCTTAGAGATTAGCCTTCCAGGTGGAGTGCTATGTATGCAAAACGCTATGTTGTTTTAATCGCTCTTTGCACTGAACATGAGTTACGGCGTATTTTTGGTTCAGCAAATCCAGCTGCTTTGTGCAGTAGGTGTACTGGGATTGGTCACTATCCAACAAGACCACAGACGGCAACATAACGTTTTTTACAATATTGTTTCTCGTGAGCACTTTAGATGCAGTTATATGGCAGTGCTTCTTATAAATAGTACTTCTATCTACAGTGAATCTTAAATATATTGGCTGATCCGTATGTTCAAATGAATGGCCTTCCGATGTTACATTTATTTTTCGTTTTGCCTCTCTGGAACGCATGTGGAATGCGCACATCTGGATTTTGGGTGGGTTAGATTTCAAAGAGTTGTTTTTGTAATTAGTGGGCATGGTTGACAGGGCTTGTTCTAGCTGTTCTTCGTCCCTTTGAGATACTGGATCCTGTATAGTGGTTGCCAGGTCGTCGGCGTTCAGGAAGTATTTGGCACTGGGTTGGGCATTAGTATAGATATGAAATAGGGCATACCAGGAGAAGTAGTTACAAATGTTATCACTCTCGTCTTCAGCAGTATACTCTGACCGTTGAAATTAGACCCACTTACAATAACCAGGATCAGTAAAAGCGTCACTACCTGTAAAGTAAAAGAAACGCTACAGAAAAGCTAAGTGTGGTGGTTTGAAAAGAGATACTGGCATGAACAAACAAGGTAGATAATCACTTACATATATAAGGGAGTTCAGTTACTGACTTTCAAGTTATTGCCTTCCCAGAGAAATTTCTGTTTCAGAAGCGCTGACAGAATTCATGATGAAAACAACGGGAACTGCCAGAGGTAAGAAAATACAAACAACAATTTTAATCTATATCTGCATCAACGAAGAATCATCAGGAAAATAACTGGACAACCAAAACGGAAGAAGGCTACAGAACAAAACAGCAGAGTCCTACTCAAACATAGCCAACGACATCAGAAAACTCAGACTAAAATTCTACGGTCACATCTACAGGATGTCAGATCACAGATCACTAAGCAGATATTCAAACTCATGCAACCATTAAAATTGCCTAACAGTTGGTTCGATCAAATAAGAGAGGAACTGGAAAAAGTAAATATCAAGAGATCAGAAATCCTAGATCGCAAAGTCTTCAGACAAAAAAAAAATACACAACTGGGTACTCATGCCAGAAACCAAAGCCAAGAATACCGGTGCAACTTGGACAGAAGAGAGAAAACTTGACTTCAGTAAACGGATGCGAGAATACTGGAATGGCAAAATAAACTCAGACAAAAAATGACTAAATTTTGCGTGATCTTTATAGGACTATCTGCATAAAATAATAATATATCTATGTTTGTAACTGAAAATGTTAAAACACTAGGTGTCATCAGAATGAATGGTGGGGGGGGGGGGGTAAGCAACGAGGAAGCTGCACGTGACTAGTTAATTGTCTAACTGCGATGGATCTCATGCACCCTTACTCACCTAATTACCACTTCCTTATTACGTGTTTAATTATATTATATACTTGGGGTGTTAAATTCCTCCCCCACGGACTTTTACGATTTACGAATTTTAATTTTAAATTCCTTCACCTTTTTGGTAAATTATTCATCAGTTTACTTGGTAATTTGTTCCAATCCCTGACATCCTCAACAGCAAAAGAAAGTTTTCCCACTCCCTTATGCATGAAATCGGTTGCTAGTAATGGGCGAAGGAAATTTGTTTGGTAACTAATTTTCTGAAGGCAGAGAGCAACAAAGAACTCAGTGAAAAGTGTTTCTACAGTTTCTTCATATTTTTACATTTCATTGCATTTAAAAGCCAAATGGCAAACATTTGCAGAGCTTTCTCCAAAACACCTTTTACTGTTTCAGCAAGTAGTAGACTACTGTTGAAATCGAACCTAAATAACAGAATCATTTCCCAAGAGATATACGCTTATACAAGAATAAAATATATGTGACGGAATTGACCAAAAAAACTTTATGAACTGTAATGAAAGTTGAATTGTTCAAAGAAATTAATCTACAGGTTGAATCAAGAGACATACACAAACCATAATATTGGTCTAATCTACGATCTATATTGATACATAAAGTGAAAACTTCGGATCTCTTTTTAAGAATATTGCACGCATGGAGGGGTGTGAGATTTGGCATAGTTGAAGTTTATATGGAGAAGAAGTACAGAAAGCTAAAATTTATGTATAATATGTGTTACAAATACATTAAATTAAATAAAACGAAACATTCGTTGTTAACGATCAACTGTTTTTTAATGGCAACGACGCTTACCGATTCTGCCCAACGTCAAGTTTATAAGGTACTCTCTGGTGTTCGTTCATACAGTAAGGTAAAAATATAATAAGAGTATTTAAATTTTATATGGATAAGGAGTGCAGAGAGCTAAAAGTGTTACAAATACATTAATAGCGCCAGTATGTGCGTGAAATCGGGTAGGAGCGAACTATCTGACGCGTATTCCGAGCTTTAAGATTCTCTGTGGTCCTTGGTCAAACAAAACATTCGCATGAGATTAATTTTCGTACTTATAAAAGCAACATTTCGAAAACGAGTATTTTTTATACTATAGAGAATTCGACATCATAACCGGTAATTTTAATTAACTTTAGTCTCGCCTAATGTTTTCTGTCAAAAAGAAAAATTAAATTGGATTGGCAGTTAAAAAAAGTGAGTACGTTTTATTGTTCAAAATGTTAAACTTTGGTTAGGGGCATTTTGAAATGAGTAAGTTTCCTAAACTTAAGACGTACACTAATTTAAAGCTTTTAAAACACCTTAATCAGCCATAAATTTGTCAATGTCGAAAACAAAAGTACCATTTCTAATGTCAAACCAAAAGGCCTGAAACTAAAGCTAACCAAAGTAAACCTTGTCTAATCTTAATTTCATTAATGTCATTAACTTTATTACATTCACTACTTAGAATATGCCTCGGCATAGAACATTGACCTATTGGCGTGAAATTCAAAATTATAAAAGGCCGAATTTAAATAATAAAAATAGTTCACAAAATGAAATTATTTTGATGGATACAATTAAATGCGCACGGAATGTATTCCAAGAAATTTTGGTATTTTCGAATTAACAATGCAGGTTTTGCAATGCAAAACATTTCAAATCAGAAGTCACTTCCGGTGACAGGACTGCACTCACTTCATATTTTCATACGAATAAAGCAGTAATACCGGCCTCAAGTGAAAATGAATCTTTTAAATCATGGACTAAATTCAAATGAACCATCGATAAAAATAAAGTTAAAACATTATTTTGAAAACATTCGTAAATACAATTCATCATTCGCTATGGTTAGTTCAGAAGCTAAAATTTCGGTTAAAGTCACGTGTGGACTGTATGATTTTAGTTTTATAGGTACTGTAGGGAATTAAGGCAAACAGCACGAGCTAATGACGTATTGGTAGGCTATATGCTCGCAGCCAACGACGTCAGTGTTACAGTATGTATTATATCTATGCTCGCTGCAAACTAAATAGAACAAATTCAAAAATATATATGCAATGATTATTACTCTTTTACAAAATAAACTAAATAATTTAATTAAATACGGTCGAATTTCGACCCCGTGGCGATCTATAGTCAATAATAATATTGTGAGAGCTAGTACGCAACCATGTTGAGAAGATTCTAGAAATGATTTATATTTGCACGAACATTGTCTGCGACAGCGTCTTAGACAAAAAATCCTTTCAGAGGTAGAAAAGGCATAAAGATAGTTGGTACATACGTTACGAAACAAAAGTTAAATCTGTTTGATGTTATTTATTATCTTCATACAGCTCACATGCTGGCAAGAGGATAGTACACCCGGTACATTTTAAACATGTGACTGTAGCGAAATTCAAATCAAATTCTCAGCTGTTAATACTTTTTGGATTCCAATATGCTTTCAAACTTTTAAAAGAGTTGACAGGAATATTAAACCATCATGTTTCTACAGTATTTTTAATCTCAGCTTTTATATAAATTGGTACATTCTAGACCAATATAGAGTTGCATAATTACGATGAAGCGTTTCCTAGCTGTTGGGTAGGTACTTATTATAAGTCTCTGAAGGTAGGTTATTTCCTGCTTAGAATGTGGATTACATTCCGACTTCTGACCATAAATGTTTTCATCAACACATCACTTTTAGGTTATTGGCTTCCAAATCATAGCTGTGTAGTACGCATTAAATTCAATGCAAAGAAACTGCACACGAAATACTGTAATTGCTGTTTCTATCACAAAGTAACAAAGAATATCCTTATAGGAGGAATGTTTTAATCAATGAGGTTGAAAATAAATAAGATTAAAAAAATCAGAAGACCAATATCTAATAATTTTTAGTATTAGTTTAAAAATGAATGCATACTTTAAATTTTTTTTATGGCTTTACGAAAAATATTTGCGACAAGCAAAGGGCAACAAAACAAATCAATTCATGTGAAAAAAGAGAACGTCTTTCAATAATTCAATAAATCTGGTGCAGTCTCATTGTTCAGGGTTGAAGAATGTTGCTTTAATAATTCCGCATGCAAATTAGATTAAGAAATGAAAATTGGATCATGTAGGTAGATGCGATAATGTATAACAGTGAAAAAGAAATTCGGGTCTGCTCGAAGCGACTTTTTCGTGAACGAGTACATTAAAACATTAGTTTTTTGCGTAATTAATGGTCGTTAGCGATTCCAGGTGACCATATGGTGTAATTAGACACCATTAAGCCATCCCGTTTAATTTCCGTTCGACTAATTGACATGAAACTCCAAACACAATTTTTCCAACAGACGATATTGTATGTCAATACTACATCCATTTTCACTTTCATAAACTGTGTAGTCCTCAGTTCAAAGAAGATTAATATCAAAAGTCATCACGGCTATAAACGATGTCAGTTAGTTCAATGATAGCTTGAAATTCAATCACAGAGCGTAGTAAGGGTCTGTATGCCTAGCTTATGTCAAACAAAGCTATGTCATATGGGAGATCAAAACAGTGCTATCAAGAGAAAAAGACAACTGCAAACACTGGTTTGCTTTAAGAAATGTGCATTTTAAATATCTGTTATGACGACAAATTGAACTTATCGACGTGTAAGAGTCTTGAAAACGGAAACCGCGATGCCGTTCAACATACCAGAGCGTCGGGGCGGCGGCGGCACAGACGTCTCGCGGCGACGCTCGAAGACGATTGGCGGAGGAGGGGCGTCCAACGCGCGCGACGGACGCTCCGCAACTGCCGAGGCGTCGGTTGGCGACGCCAGACAACACGCGGCGTCGCGACGCCTCGGGGCCGCTCGGAGGACTCCGGAACAGATCGGAGGCGGCGCCCCCGTCGGCTGTCTGAGCTGCGCTCTAGTTCCAGTATGCTAACCGCTGGCCGACAACGATACGCAGTACATAGCAGGGAAGTTAATCTATACTAATAAAACGCTAGTTTTGGTCATCTGTCACGCTGTGACGTCACACTATGACGTCGCGCTATAACGTCACGCTTATTGCCTTCGTAGCCGAACTTACGGCCAGAGATATCGTTCTAGGTAACGCACACTCGTAAGCATCCGCGAATAAATTCACTGTCAGAACACTGAAATAAAAGTATGTATTGCGTTTAAATCGACATGTCGATCATTAAATGCTTATATTTAAGTAATTTTTGTTTAATATATACAAATATTCATTAAATTCTTTGTCCGATAAAAATTTAATTTTCGAGCATCAATGTAAGCGAAGGTTTTAATTAGATTGTTATTTAGCATGGGTTAGAATTACAACTGACATTTGATGTCACAGCAGAGTGCATGAATAATTTAGTTAAAAAAAAAAGAAACAATTATTTAAACTGTGTCCTATTATTGAAATTATTCGTTCGTTTCAACACTGACCGCGATCTGTGCATCGTAGACTACAATTAAAACAAATATCACGTAGCATAATGTAATTTTATACGATTTATTTCAATTCGCTTTGCTTTCATTGGGCAATATTATTGAGGCTAATGTTTCAGAAGCATGTAATTGTGTCAGCCATTCAAACGTTGTAATATCGATGTGAATCACGGATAACAAAAAACAAAATGTGAGAAACCATCAAGATTTTTGATCAAATTTATATCGCCATGCATTATTGCCACTAAAATGCGATACAGTAGATGTATTAACATGCGTGAGATTGAAGTATTGTTTTTCTGGCGGCATGTTAAGCGTAGTATATGGTTAGGATTGAAACGGAAACCTAAAAGGACGAGAAATTAAAATTAGCTGGATTTTGTAACAATACTATTAAGTTACTCAAATGCAGAGAAATAAATGACTATAACACTCCGTCAAATCAGTCATTTTTTTCAGGGCTAGTCATATAATATGACGTCAAGGAGTGCGAACAAGGGATGAAACAAAATGTGGAGTGAAGATACAGAATAAGGATGAATGATGCATCAGACTTGAAAATACCGTGTATTAAAAACTATACGATCAACAAAGACGAGCGATACATAAACTCACCAAATTTCTGGTACATACTATAAATGTTTAATATGTGTGCCCTTACTCACCCGGCACACATGCAAACCGTAACCATCTTCCGTCCATACATTCGATAACATGTTTACATCAGTGTTTGTCACAGCAGCAGGTGATCCGTTCTTATAATTCTTGTAGTTTTGTTGTCATTGGGGGTACTTAAACTTTATCCTTCAGATAGAAGAAGACATGGTGTCCTGGGCGTCACTTGGACCAGACAGAGTGCGCTGTACAGTGGCGTGGCAGTTCTCTGTGCTCCAGAGAGGTGGAGCCCCGTCCTGTCGCAAGAAGACACAACCACACCTGCAGGTACACGGATTCTGTCATCTTCTGCTCGATGTAGCACACAGCTTTCTCTTTCATATGGCACAGATTCCATTTCCAGCGTATGCGGCACTTCACTGCCCCACACTCTCACACGGGGACGACTCACCTTCCTAGACCGACACGCCTTCCTCCGAGTCACGTGATCGGCCCGCGGTGGTCCGTGGTGCACACACAATTGCTGCCACGACCTGGCGAGACCAACGCGAGGTGCTCTGGCGACTAGGAGCAGCTTCTACCTCTTTTCGTACGATTGATTGCACACTGCACATTGGCAACCGAAAAGCACTTCGCATATTCTAACATACAAAAACTTTTGTCTTGGTTTCGGCCATCTTGCCCACTGCTGCCATCTACCGTGTACGCCGAACACCAAGTGGGATTTTAAACATTGTAAGTTTACATGTATCACTCGTGCATGTAGGTCAAATACTTTTCAACACAGTGTTTTGAAACCCGATGAATCAGATAGCCTATCACTGCATAACAAAACTCATATTCAACCTTGTAATGCAGCAATGGCTGAAAAAAGATACGTTAAGAGTTTTCGAGTTTTTCGTACGGTATAGGTGTCTTAGACACCGTGATATTATTTTGAATTGAACGAACAGGTGAGAAGACTGTTGGATGTCCTAGAAGGCAATCCGCTGTGGCTTCGCATTGTGGAGGACGCCAGTTCCAATCCCCGTCCGGGCATCCAGATTTGGGTTTTCCATAGTTTCCCCAAATTATTCCAGGGGAATCCCGGTATGATCCTTCGAAAGGCAATTGCCGAATTAATTCCCGTTCCTTACCCTAGTCTCATCCCGCCTCTAATTACACCGACGCTGACAAGGCGTGAAAACATAAGTAAAAAAAAAGTGAAAGGCAAACGTTAAATCAACTTAGGATCAATTAACAGAAAAAAGGTGAGATATGGGACCCTATGAGTGATATTAACGTGAATGCAGATAGTTAAAGCCACATTAGACATTTAACTCTGTGTGTCTGTAGATATCTTTCAACATAAAAAAACAGCAGGATGTTTTTCTACTAGACGCTATTTAGCCTTAGTGCCAAGCCCCACTAAAAATGACTCGAAAGGCGCGGCAAGGAGACATTCCACAGTGGAATGCCTTGTCAATATGTCGGAGGGACATGTGATGACCAGACAATACGAAATTTAAAGGAAAATAATATCTTAAATTTTCAATAAAAAGCTCAATTTAAACCCAGTGCGTATCAGTAAACGCTTACCGACGCATGTTATGTTCCGGGCATGTAGACATCCACGCAACATATTTTGCCGCTAGAGCATGGCACCAAATAAACAAATAACAATCTGTTCTGATGAAGTGAGAACTTGGGTGGCGGCGCATGCGTTAAGGAGTGCACACGCTACAAGTACACCTCATCAACGTCGACGTCACTAGATGCGGGAATCAATTTTGTCGTGGTTTTGTTGAAGGAACCATCCAGGCATTCGCCTGGAGTGATTTGGGTAAACCATGCAAACCCAAAGCGCTAGTAGCAAAAATGGCGACTAGTGAACAGAAAGTTTTTTGTGTTCTGCAGTTTGCAAAGACCGAATCTGTAGTTATTGAGCAACGTGCGTGTCGGATTAAGTTCAGGTGTGATCCTCCAAGTAATAATAACATCCGTAGATGGTATCGTCAGTTTCAAAATACCGGCTGCCTTTGCAAAGGGAAGAGTGTGTTGGGCGAGTGAGAGAGTCTTTCACGCGTAGCCCGAGGAAATCAGTCGTAAGGCTAGTCGTGAATTAGCAACAGCGGTAAACACGGTTTGAAAAGTTTTACGGAAAAGCTAACAACTACCGTACTTCCTTATCATTTGCAGTTGTTACAGGCTTTAAAGCCTACAGACCATGGTTTACGTGCCAACTTTGCACATGAAATGTTGTTGCAAGACGATGAAAATTTTCTGGATCATGTTGTTAACAGTTGTGATTCGACATTGCACCTCAGTGAAGATGTTAACACACATAATGTGCGCACCTAGAGCTCACAAAATCCTCACGAGATGGCGCAATTGTAACGACGCTCCCCTGAACTGAATGTTTTTTGTGCCATATCTCGGCGGTAAGTTTATGGGTCTTTTTTCTTTTGAGAAACAACTGTAACTGTTACTTCCTACTGTAAAAATATTTGCTGTCTACAATATTCCTCAACTAAAATAGTATTAATAAACACGCTGCCTTTTTGAAACATTACGATATCACACAGAATGGCGTCTAATATTAATTACTACCTGGCAATCAGAACTTCTATTTTTACTGATTCTTATAAGACACGGTTATTGGAATAAAAAATATTGTCTTTTATTTATCCACTCACTTTAATGAACCGATAGACACAGAACTGACCAACCACCGACTGATATTTTCCAATAAGTTCAATTAAAACACCAGCAATTATGATTATCCGAAGATTTCACGTCCTTTGCCAAAATTGAGACATGTTTATACCAACTATCTACATTAACTTCAGTTCAGCTCGTAAAAGAAACAGTTTTATTTAATCGCTTTATATATAGTGGCAACACTAGTGCGCCATATTTGATAATACACTCGTTTCTCCACCAACGACAGTTTTCGTTTCACCGACACGGCACTTTGATTTAGTTTAGCTTGTCGCAATTTAATTATAATTCCACAAACATAAACAGAAAACAACTTTATAGCCGTATAATTCTGTCAGCAAGTTCCCACTACACCAGACAGTGGCGAATATAGAATATATTTTCGGGGGGGGGGGGCAACATTAATGTAAGGTTAGGTTAAGTAATTTTAAGTAGACACCCCATGATACTTTATACCAGTTTTGCTGCTCATATTCAGAGGGTAATTTGCGCTGCATGCCCCTTTTACTTTACCGATATCACGTTTCTTTATTGTTCACATTAATTCATAAAAAATATATCTATTTTGAAACAACCAAATGATTAAAAGATCTCAGTTACTATTATTTCAAACATTGGTCAATATTTTAATAATGTCTCATCCGTAAACACTTATCGCAACTAAAAGAGTCAAATACGCGATTTTGACTATCGTGTTTGGAGGGATTCTAGCTATACATAGTGTTTTGTTTTGTCATAGATGTATAAATTGCCAAGACCCCTATTTTTTTCTTATCGTTCAAATGACTGTTTTGAGTATCGTTTTGGAGAGGCCTTAAAAGAAGGTTTAATAATTGCAATGTCAATGAAAATGCAACGAAATTTGTTTCATTCATTCTTTTTCCAACTAACAATAAAAAGAATACAATAAAAGAACAAAAAAACTAAAAGAAATTTCACTTTTTATATATATATATCAATGATTACAAAACAAAGTCTAGGTTTCTTGGTACACTTGAAAACTTATCAAGAACTTCATCGTCACTAACTATATTGTCTCTGTAGATAGAAAAGTAAATCAAGTCCGTTAAGCCTACTTTCAGATGTGCTGTTCCTTAGGTAAGTCTTCAGTCTTCTCTGGCGGCTGGAGAAAGTTCTCTCTACGGTTGCGACAGAAACAGGAGGATCTGCGAGTAATTTCAGAAGGGTATAAATGTTGGGGAAGGAAGTCTTGTCACATGTTTCTAGAGAGCTTATAGCCGTTTTTGGAAGATTTTAAGGATTTTCCTGACTCCACTTTGTAAAGTGAGCGCTTGTTGGCTACCATTATGAAAACGTGAGTTGCCAAAAAAGGGAGGGGGGAATTAATATAATTCTGAAATAATTCCTGAAAATGGAAAATTACATATAATAATGATGTTAAAAGGGGATCTAATAGGTTACTAACTAGAACCATGAATTTCAGACACAAAATAAAACCTCATTTATTGAGTCTTATGGCCTTACAAGGTCGGGTAGTAATTAACGTTACGTTAAACACAATTAGATCAGCAAAAACAAGCAATACCCGACGTTTACAATTCGCCGGAGTAAGCAAACAAAACTGAATGAAATATCTCAAACAAGTAATAAAAAAACAGCAAAGTTAACATTGAAATAACATGGCAACACAGGCCATCAAATTGAAGCTAACATTTTACTGTACAAAGGAAAATCCCAGGGGGCGCCGTATAAAGTGAATGAAAAGCATCAAAATTGAATTAACAAACAGCAAGATGCTTAAGAAAAAAATTGAATCGAAATATAAATTCAGCTAGCTCAGAATTTAAGTGACGAGAGCAGAGTCTTAACCCAGGCGTCGCTTAAGGGCACATAAGTCTGTTAAAATCCACTGAATAGTGACCGTCGTTTCTGGTACATTACCATAGAATCATCGCCGTGATGGTGAGCGACAAACACAATGCCACTGCAGCAATGGAAGCTAAATAAGCGGCTACGCCCGCGTTATTAGCATAACTTCCGAATAATGGCAAGCACGCCACTCAACATCTCGCTTTCCCAAAGCAAGAAATGATCAACCACAATGATCATCAGAGAGCGTGCCGGCTAGCACGTCTGTTCACCAGCTCGTCTTGGACCCAAGTCACGTCCGTTCATCAGCTCGTCTTGGACAGAAGTGATGTCTAAAAATGGCTCCTTCTTCTTCCTCGGCTAGTTGCTCGCCACATGTAAAAGAACTCCACGGAATTAGTATTGTAGACCCCAATAAATGTTCAGGATTGGCTATCTACACATTTCCGTCGTCACGTGTTTAATATCATGCGTCGCATTCGCCGCCTCCTTCGCGCGTTTCCTACGTGGCCTTCGGGGTAGTAGCGGGGTAGGGGGTAGGTCACCGCCCGATTTCGAACGGGACTCAAGCCGGGCTGTCCCGGCGCCATCGAGTCGCCTCGCTTGCTCCATTGTTCCTCTCTCAACCGCCGAAATGGCAGTTTCTAGCCTTCGATATTCAGCCCTTCTGAGCCATGCGTTTACAGAAAAATTGATTTACAATAAAATATACCTTTGGCCGCCCTGGTTTTAAACATACATTTAACCTATCCAGACAACCCTCATTATTTACAATTAATTACACGTTGCAAGACTAAATAATTAATAAATTTGAATATAATAAAAAAAAGGAATTATGAATATAATTAATAATTTAATTATATTCATTGTGGTGTGACACTGTCACCCACAATATACCTGCTACCCAATCAAAATAAAATTATGCCAATAATTTTATTTGAACTATTCTAACCCTACAGTTGCATCAAAATCATTGCCTACACTATAGTTTCATGGTTCCAGCTCACTCGAACTATCGCATACATGTGACCTCTTTAAATATGTAAATACGACACGTGACTCTGGTTAACATAAATAATGAAATGTCTTATCCTAATATGCAAAGTAAAACATCATAAAACATTGACAGGTACATAGATGTAAATGAACGACAAAATAGATCTGTTCAATCAATAAACAAAAAAAATGATGTAAGCACAAGATATTAACATTAAAACTAGACAACTCAATTAATTATTTACAACGGGCTATGCAAATCTAGCACATGTGTTGAAGTTAGATACAGCAACAACAAGAATAAAGAATGCACCGAATGTCCATTATCAAGGCCGACACAAGTATGCCGAAACCACATAACATGAAAATCAAATGGAAAAGAAAAATCTTCCGCGAATTTACATAATTTAATCCTTCCGCGAATTTACATAATTATCCATACAATACAAAAGAAAGACGGTTCTCGCAAAATGAACTATATTATGCTTTCCAAACTACACTCGTAGCAAAGACATTATAGCGGTGAAACCAAGCGATCAGCTGTTTCCACTTTGCCCGCTCTGTTGTTGTCAGTAAGCGCTGTCCCGTTAAGCTTGCGGCTCAGGCTACCTGTTTTCGTTTAACCTGATTGCAATCCTTCCAGGAAAACTGGCGGTCGGCACAGCTGCTATCCCAAACAGCTGAGCGTCCTTTACCTGTTCTCGCTGCGTTAGCGCTACGCTTGTTAGGCAATTACGTGTCTCAAGACTGACACTCTTACTTTCTAAACATATGCTCTATGCTATTACTTAGCTAAATGTTCATAGATCATCAAATTTATGCCTATGCTCTTAAATTATTTATATATTTATTTACAGACGACGTCAGTCGCTGCCGTAAACTGTTCGTTATTCAGCGTGTGTCCGTTGATAAATTTTATACACCCCGTTGCTTCATGTTGCGCGTCTTGTTAGATTGTCAGGACCGCTAATGGTTGTGCAAGTCATTATAGTATTATTATCACAGGTAAACTATTTAATACCTCGCGTGGCATCACGGAATTTACGGCTCTACTTAGTGCTTAAGAAATTCCCTACTCATTTGATCAGTAAATTTTCTCACGTTTCAACGAAGAACTGGTACTCAACAAGAAACTGCCGAACGATGTGGATCAATCCCACAGTCGAACACATTTGCCTCGGCAAACATATGCATAAAACCCTTGGACTCATTCATTAACACCGCCGAAGGAAGCATCGCAACCTATTTCATGGAACACGACCTTTATAAAACCTTGGACTCACGTATCAAGACGACCAAATGGGTAAGAATATAGCAGTCAGCTCATTGTTTGGACCAAAGTATTCTCCTTGATTAGGATGAGTTTTCCTTTTTTTTTACAAACCAAACTCTGAAGGTTTCTTCGCTCTTAATAATCGTATGCCGTATTGATTCGCTTGAAGATTGCGCGACATGCATACCATATCTTTTATTATCTGATAATGACTGAAAGAAAACGGTCATCTTCTACGTTCATTAGACGCCTATGTTGACGAACTTCTCAACATTTTTCGGTGACCATCAAATCCTTTTGTTCGCTCATGAAGGCAGTAAAATTCTTCTACACGGCTGTAAGGGTGAATCTGCGGAATCAGCGATTCAACGCTGAATGAACGTTTCCTTTTTACGACTCCAAAATTCGATATGTCCAAGACCTCGCCCGTTTGTCATCCTTTTTTCGGCATGCTCAATAATGCGATAATAATGCCTATACAGTGACCTTGTGGCGTCCATGGACCTTCTTGTGGAAAATGAGCCTGTTTGCGGAATATGCGTCTTTGCCGCATTCGACAGAATCTCGGGTGGCTCGAAACTTTTGACTTACAAGGTCCCAAGCTCCTCTTTGCATCGACCTGCCAGCCAACGGAATTTCTCGAAACACCGTTTTGTAAAGCTGCAGGTGTTTGGTAGCGGATTCGGCAGATGGTTTGGTGTTTCCGGCACATGTACAGTTACTCAGGTCACCGACACGGCTGACCACGAGGTTTTGCGTACTCAGTGCCACGTCACAAACCACCTCACTCCGACCAATTTAATAAACCACTCAGAAAAACATTTCAAACCCCGCATTTGTAAGCGTGAATTCCCTGAGGGCAAGGAGTGAACAAATTGATTCCCGTTGCACTCGACATTGCGGACGGAAAATTTCCACCCGATGTTCAGAAATCGCGAACTCGGTGGACCGTTTCGCTTTTCTTCAAGCAATGAAACTTTTATGGACACTTCTCTGGCTTGAAGGAAGCACGTGTACTGCAAATCTTTCGCCTCGTGTCCTAGGAATGCCTTGTATTTTCCCGACTGACGTTCCCTTTCTTTCGGCCCATGATCATACAAACAATTGAAATTCCTGAGCTCAGAAATTTTTGCCTTTAAGCAGCAAATTTCCTTTATCAGACGCTGAGTGTTGAGTTCATCAAACGTCTCATTCGCAATCTGCAATTCTTCCTCAGATTGATTGTTGTGGGGATGCTCTAATTCTACAGCGGTTTGCTCGTGATTTTCAAGGTCAACTGCGGCAGAATTACTTATTTCCGTCACACTTGTGTTCGGCTTTAACGCGACTCCTTCGTTCGCATTCTCCAATGAAGTACAAATTATTCGAACGTCATCAGCAGGCTCTTCCACTGCTGGGACGCTTCTTCGCACTCCGACTCCCCATTCTCTAATGCTCCTTCGCGATTCATCGAAATGTTGTCTTATATCTTCCAAATTTCTATTCATTTGTTCTGTTTGCGAATCGAGCTTTTTATTTATCTGTTCACTTAATTCCGCTATCATGTTAATTAGCAGGTTTTGAAATTGCCAATCTGGTAGGGGCAATTCTACCGTGCTTTGTGACGCACGTGTTTCAACTTCTGCCCGCATGGGTGGATTTTGAACGGTTTCATTGTCTGGGGTAGGAAAAATTCCTAACTGTTCCCCATCTAATGATGCATTTGAGTGAATGCTGCGTGTACTAGGAGTATCATTGCACTCTTCGTCCGCCAACGGCATTTCGTGTACTTCCGGTGCTTGATCCATCGCGTTAGTTTGCTCGGAAATGTTATGAACAATAGATCGATCTGCCCTATTAATGGTGCGTGACCTCAACTTCATAGATTTGATCGTAAGATACAAAATTTCAACTCCGAACAATTTGAACAATCGACAACAAACAAAATACAACCGGCACGATTTAACTCGAAAAGTACAGCATTAAACAAATTTCGCGCATAAATCCCTTCAACATGAAATAAAACCCATCCAAAATTAAACAACAAGGAAAAACAACGATGTTTCATGCGACACAAATACCTCAACACATGAGCAAAATCAGCATAAAGAAAAATCTTAACTTTTACCATGCATTAAAATTTCAAAAGCACTGACTCTATCTTTAATTTTAAACTAACCATGCTTGATGCAAGTGAACGAAAATATACTTGAACAACTGATTGAAATAAATCACACATTTAGATTTAAATCAAGCATGGCAAACAAAGCAAACAAATTTCAACATAAAACTTATTCTAAAATAATAAAATGAATCAACACAGGTCACATCCATGGATTTTTTTAGACTTGTGAAATTCTCAAAATAATTTCGACTTGCAAAAGCCCGAAACGTTGGGTGCCAATTGTAAAGAGTACAATTGTTGGCTACCGTTAAGAAAAACGTGAGTTGCCAAAAAAAGGGAGGGGGGAATTATTAAAATCTAAAATAATTCCTGAAAATGAAAATACATATAATAATGATGTTAAAAGGGGATCTAATAGGTTACTAACTAGAACCATGAATTTCAGACACAAAATAAAACCTCATTTATTGAGTCTTATGGCCTTACAAGGTCGGGTAGTAATTAACGTTACGTTAAACACAATTAGATCAGCAAAAACAAGCAATACCCGACGTTTACAATTCGCCGGAGTAAGCAAACAAAACTGAATGAAATATCTCAAACAAGTAATAAAAACAGCAAAGTTAACATTGAAATAACATGGCAACACAGGCCATCAAATTGAAGCTAACATTTTACTGTACAAAGGAAAATCCCAGGGGGCGCCGTATAAAGTGAATGAAAAGCATCAAAATTGAATTAACAAACAGCAAGATGCTTAAGAAAAAAATTGAATCGAAATATAAATTCAGCTAGCTCAGAATTTAAGTGACGGGAGCAGAGTCTTAACCCAGGCGTCGCTTAAGGGCACATAAGTCTGTTAAAATCCACTGAATAGTGACCGTCGTTTCTGGTACATTACCATAGAATCATCGCCGTGATGGTGAGCGACAAACACAATGCCACTGCAGCAATGGAAGCTAAATAAGCGGCTACGACCGCGTTATTAGCATAACTTCCGAATAATGGCAAGCACGCCACTCAACATCTCGCTTTCCCAAAGCAAGAAATGATCAACCACAATGATCATCAGAGAGCGTGCCGGCTAGACACGTCTAGTTCACCAGCTCGTCTTGGACCCAAGTCACGTCCGTTCATCAGCTCGTCTTGGACAGAAGTGATGTCTAAAAATGGCTCCTTCTTCTTCCTCGGCTAGTTGCTCGCCACATGTAAAAGAACTCCACGGAATTAGTATTGTAGACCCCAATAAATGTTCAGGATTGGCTATCTACACATTTCCGTCGTCACGTGTTTAATATCATGCGTCGCATTCGCCGCCTCCTTCGCGCGTTTCCTACGTGGCCTTCGGGGTAGTAGCGGGGTAGGGGGTAGGTCACCGCCCGATTTCGAACGGGACTCAAGCCGGGCTGTCCCGGCGCCATCGAGTCGCCTCGCTTGCTCCATTGTTCCTCTCTCAACCGCCGAAATGGCAGTTTCTAGCCTTCGATATTCAGCCCTTCTGAGCCATGCGTTTACAGAAAAATTGATTTACAATAAAATATACCTTTGGCCGCCCTGGTTTTAAACATACATTTAACCTATCCAGACAACCCTCATTATTTACAATTAATTACACGTTGCAAGACTAAATAATTAATAAATTTGAATATAATAAAAAAAGGAATTATGAATATAATTAATAATTTCATTATATTCATTGTGGGTGACACTGTCACACCACAACTTTTCTTTCCATAACATAAACTCACTTCGTACAATCTCTTTATGTGACAAATCTTCTTCATAGAAACTAAAAGTAGCCTCCAATGAACCGAAATCTGTTATGATACACCATTGTGGAAGGATATTTTGTAAGGATGCAACTGTCTCCTTGTGAGATTCAGAGCTTTTTTTTTTTTTTTTTTTTTTTTTTTTTTTTTTTTTTTTCAGTGAGTCACAAAAATCGTCCAGGTATTACCAAGAGTAGTGATTAATAATTTACACAAAAAAAAGCTTAAGGATTTTAAAATTAAAATTTATAAATCGGAAAAAGTAAATGGGGGAAATTTAACATTCCAGCTATAAAAGAAAATTTAAATATATACATAAAGTGGAAATTAGAAGTCTAGGGAAATTTCTACCGGAGTGTTAGCTCCACCGCAATTAATAATTAATTAAAAATAATTAAAATGAAAAAGGGAACGCGAAGGGAGATAAAGATGTATGTACATCACATTTTATTGCTAAGGGACTCTATACTCATTTTGATGAACTGTATTCAGACGACAACAAGTTTTTTAATTACTTAAGAATGTCTAAATCGTGTTTCTTTTAATCATTGTACTTAGTAAAGGTTGATATTACGGGGAAAGATACGAAAATGTGAAATTCCTCTTGATTTACCCCTTTGTCTTCTCTACACTTTCACTTCCCCTCATTTCCACAGTGACATTCTGTAGTTCACTGGACATATTCAACTACACAATTCGCGTACAATGCGAGGATAACAGCAAAGAGACTGCTCGGTTGTGCGAGTGGCTGGCTGGCGGCGCCACCAGAATCCTGGTTGCGTCGCCAACAGAGACACCAGTGCCGCGGCTGGTTGCGCCGCCAAGTCGCCTAGTGTAATAAGGCCCATATAGTCTTCAGGAAGCACTCTTCCGTACGTTGATATTGTTTGGTGACTTAACAGAGATTATAGGTATAATTTGGACAGTGAAAGGAACATACTGTTATACTGCTATGCACTGGGTAGGATTTCTCACAGATTCGTAAGTCAACAATGGTCGGCATCCGGGATTCGGGAAATTAATCAGGGTTACTAGTACAAATGCTTGTCACTGGCAGGATACTACTAAAGAATGTCTGCTAGGATTCAGAAGATCAGTTTTAAACTGTTATTATCCCGTCACCCATGAAACCCGACAGTCGCGACAATAGCAAACACCAGTGACCCTGCAAAACACTGCACACGTGCCACCACGAGAGACGGATCAGCATAGCCACTTGTAACAGACCAACTAACAACATGGCTGTCCGTTGTCCTGTTCGGTTTGCAGCCAATCGTAATTTCTTTCGTCGTCACCTGATCTAGCAAACTTATAATTTTTCCCCTTAACCCCTTGTACACCACTTTATGGTGTAGCCTGTCCACTCTTCTTCTCTCTGTTTAACTTTGAAATTTACTATTCTACCTGGCCAGCTAACATACCCTTTGCCAGCTTGGCCCCTGTACCAAAGCAGTTCACCAACTCTGCGTTCTTAACACTCGCGTTACAATATCTGCAATTAACTGGAGTGAATAATGAAAATCCTAGATGGCAACGTATGGAAACAAACCCGAGTTTTCCAGTGTTTCGGGGGCGAGGTTTATCGCCAGCGCTAATGCTGGTAACAGTTCTTGAAAAGGCGACACTAGCGCTCGCCTGGTTGTAAACAGAAATCAGACGAAGCGATCAGTGAGTCAGACACGAGCTGTTGTCTACAGAGCGAGGAGCTGGGCTGGCTTCGCACGGCGGCACCACGTGAGTACTGGGTGTAATGCTCCAAACACTAATACAGTAACGAGATGAACCTCTCGGCATATCAGCAGTGCAGAGGATGTGCTGTGCAAAGTGGACACTGCAGGCAGAGGGAAGCGAAACGCCATTGTGGACTCTTCGCCACGTCTGGCAAATTCACCGCAGATAACTTCAGATTTTTTGTTCGTGCTTTGCGGCTCGTCGGTGTCATCATATTACCGCTGTCAAGGAAGGCGTTCGCCCACGGTCGTTATAAGGAACATTCCAGCATTCATATGCCGCAGTATGGAGTTCCGAACACGGCACTGAGGCCGCCCTACTGTAACCGCTCACTCACCAGCCTCGCTCCGTGCGTCGACATGAAACGTCCGTTAGTTGTGATACGATGTACGACATAAGAAAAACACTCTACTCGAAAACAAAATTGTCAATCTTGCTCCAGCACTATCTTCTGGTGCGACTCCACTATAAATGATTGGGTAGCCTATTAATCAATATCTTTTGTTCCTTTCGATTTATTTTATTGCCTCTGCAATTACAATAACGTTAATTCGATATTTGGATAACGCTTCGTCTAGATCTTGTCTTATTCTTTATATTTTTATAACTCTCACGCTCCATGGTCCGAATCGTTTGTCCTTTGAACTTGCCTTTGTCGTCGTCATACAAACCATGCGGCTTTTCTTACTCCGATTTATCGAGCCTGGTGGGTGAGCGGTTAACGCTCTGGCCTCGCATTCGGCAGGACGCGGGTTCGAATCCCCGTCCGGGCATCCAGATTTGGGTTTTCCATGGTTTCCCCAAATCACTCCAGGCGAATGCTGGGATGCTTCCTTCAAAAAGGCCATGGCCGAATTCCTTACCGTTCCTTGTCCCCAGTCCCATCCCGCCTCTATTGACCTCAGCCTTCGACAAGGCGTAAAGCAATATGTAAAAAATAAAATAAAATTTATTTTATTTTCTAGAGGACTAGGGATTTATTTTAGGCTTTTCCTTTCCTTAGCCGCAGTGCTTGAAGACACCTTCCATCCTCTCCCAAGAGTACATTGACCAGTGACCACACGGATATCGCCTTCGCGAACGCGTGAGTAGAGTTTCTTTTTACAATTTTTTTTTTTTTTTTTTTTTTTTTGAAAAAAATTCTCCAAATTATCTATTTCGTTTGAGAAATACGCAAATGTCTGGATTATATTTTGTTTTTTAGTTGTGGTTATATGCATCGTCGACGTCACGGTCATTAGAGGTGGGAGCGGAATGGGGACAAGGAAAGGGAAGGAATTCGGCCATGGCCTTTTCAAGAAAGCATCCCGCCATTTACCTGGAATGATTTGGGGAAATCTGGATGCCCGGACGGGGATTCGAACCGGTGTCCTCCCGAATGCGAGGTTAAATCATAAAAACGTTTGAAACAGAAATTAAGTGCACACCAAGAACATTTTATCAAGGATATCCTTCCACAGTCACATACAGTATTTACACTGATGAGCCAAAGAAACTGGTGCACCTGCCTAATATAGCGTAGGCCCTCGCGAGCACGCAGAAGTGCCGCAACACGACGAGGCATGGACTCCGCTAATGTCTGAAGTAGTGCTGCAGGGAATTGACACCATGTGTCCCGCAGGGCTGTCCATAAATCCGGAAGAGTACGAGGGGGTGAAAGATCTGTTCTGAACGGCACGTTGCAAGGCATCCCAGATATGCTCAATAATGTTCATGTCTGGGAAGTTTGGTGGCCAGCGGAGGTGTTTAAACTCAGAAAAGTGTTCCTGGAGCCACTCTGTAGCAATTCTGGACGTGTGGGGTGTCGCATTGTCCTGCTGGAATTGCCCAAGTCTGCCGAAATGCACAATGGACATGAATAGATACAGGTGATCAGCCAGGATGCGTACGTACGTGTCACCTGTCAGAGTCGTATCTAGACGTATCAGGAATCCCATGTCACTCCAACTGCACACGCTCCACACCATTACAGAGCCTCCACCAGCTTGAACAGTCCCCTGCAGACATGCAGGGTCCATGAATTCATGAGGTTGTCTCCATATTCGTACACTTTCATCCGATCCATACAATTGGAAACGAGACTCGTCAGACCAGGCAACATGTTTCCAATCATCAACAGTCCAATGTCGGTGTTGACGGGCCCAGGCGAGGCGTATAGCTCTGTGTCGTTCGCTCAGCAAGGGTGCACGAGTGGTCTTTCGGCTCTGAAACCCGTATCGATGATGTTTCGTTGAATGGTTCGCACGCTGACACTTGTTGATGGCCCAGCATTGAAATCCGCAGCAATTTGCATAAGGGTTGCACTTCTGTCACGTTGAACGTTTCTCTTCAGCCGTCGCTAGACCCGTTCTTGCAGGATCTTTTTCCAGCCGCAGCGATGTCGGAGATTTAATGATTTACCGGATTCCCGATATTCACGGTGCACTCGTGAAATTGTCGCACGGGAAAATCCCCACCTCATCGCTACCTCGGAGATGTTGTGTCCCATCTCTCGTGCGCCAACTATAACACCACGTTCAAACTCACTTAAATCGTACTCCCCGTTTCGCTTCGAACACCAAATAAATTTCAGTAATTCTATCTTCGCGGCATGACAGCTGGCGCCGACTCTATAAATAACTAATTAATGTAAAAATTTCAATAACAGTAATGTAAAATATTGTCAATTTCTTCGAGCAAAGTTATTTAAAAAATTTTAGTGTGCTTTTTTTGAAAGCGGCTTTTGCGTTTTTTTAAAACAATTATTTTTTATGACATATTAAAATATGCATGATATGTTTCAAAATTAATGAAGGAAACGCCGTAGTTTGCAAATGTTAACGAAATCTGATTTCCTACATATATATTAAATTATATATGTGGCTGTGGAAATATATACATCATAAAATGTTCTTGGTGTGCATGTAATTTTTGTTTCAAATGTCTCTATGTTATGGTTTACATTATTCAGACATTTGCGTATTTCTCAAAGGAAAATAAGTGATTTGGAGTATTTATTTCAAAACAAATTTGTAATGCTACAAGATCGAATAGCAATAAAAAAAAGCAGACAGAAAAAAAAAATATTTCGCGGATCGTGGAATCAAACACTCCGGCTGAACACGCACAGCTAAACCGACGTTATTAACAATTGGTCTTCCTAGTGGTATAAGTCATTAAGACGCAATTTTTACAATTTTGAACCCCCGATTTCTCTTAAACGGAGGCCCACGAGGCAGAACTGCTTTAGGGCGCGAAACCGGAGGTGACGAAATATTTACCAGACTTGTTCGTTCAACGGCAGCGATTTCCGCACTTAGGACCTCTCCTGTAAGACCTACGCAAGGTAAACTTTCAATAATTAATAAAGAATAAAATTTTAGCCGGTATTCTTTGCCCAGGATTACTTCATTATAAAAGTACGACTTATATCAGTGTCGCTGGAAAAAAATCTCCCGATAAAAATCCACCACTAATGTCAGCAAACTCATCACTGTCTTGCTCTTCATATAAATATCGCCTTTAGTAGCAGATACGTCGGTATGCGAATAAAGAAGGAAACAGAATTAAGAAAAAGCAAGTAAAAAATCCCCTTAAAAACAATACCGCTGTGCATTTCAAATGGAGAAACATTTCGATACTTATCGTGGAGAATATCCGATTTACAGCACCGAATAAGGCAGGAATTACAAATCATTTCTGGATGCTGAATTCTCCGTATTAAGTGTAAATAATTAGTAAAACTGCCATATCTACGAATCAGTACTGCTTAGTCACTCAAATAGATTTAATCTATTAGTATAATAGACTAGGTGTAGCGTTGTCGCACCTACGTCATGTCACGCGGTGACGTCATGCTATGACGTTGCGCTATGACGTCACGCTTTACGATATTATTTGTGGGAGTGCGCGTTATTTAATATCATTTCCAAGCAACAGTGAATAAATTAACTCACATAACACTGAAATAAAAGTATGTATTGCGTTAAAATCGATATATCAATCATTAGATGCTTATATTTACGTAATATTCTTTTGATATATTGAAGTACTCCTTAAATTCTTTGTCCATAGATATTGTAAGATAAAAGCTTTGTATTTCGAGCATCAGTGCTGCGAAAAGTTTGGTTAGAGTATAACTAGCATGGATTAGAATTACAAGTTTCATTTGACGTTAACGCAGAGGGCATGAATAATTCAGTTTTTTTTCAAAATTTAATCTGTGTCCTATTACTGAAATTATTTGTGTTTAAATTGGCATATTAATTATCAGGTTGTTTTTACTGAAACATTACATGGTTCAAATGAAAGAAGTTGCAAATTGTTCGCGATATATACGGCCTAAACCACAATGAAATATTACATGGCATAGCTTAAGTTGTTATAGCATCCTTCGTTCTTGCTGGAGTCATTATTTCAGCAGATGTAAGCTTACTTAGCCGTTAAAATATCGATCTTCATCATAGGTAGCTATTAAGAAAGAAATGTGTCAGAACCTGTGAAGATTTGGGATCAAGTTTATATCGCGATGCATGGAATGTATTAAATTGCGCGTGATTGAAGCTTTGATTTTCTTTCAGAAATTTTAGCGGATATTATGGTTAAGCTGAAATGCAACCTGGACCAAGATGACAACTGAAGCTTTTTGCTACAGCACAATGAACGATAAATTACAATGAGCTTTATTTTGTAACAATTCTGATTAGTTAAGCAACTGCAGAGAAATATCCACGTTATTTAATAACATTTCTAGGCATCCACGAATAAATTAACTGACTGAACATACTTATTAGTTGCTTAGATTTATTTAATATTAGTTTATGTAGAAGTATTCGTTGATATCACATATATGTAAGTTAATTTTCGCAATGTTAGCGGCAGTTTCGGTTGCAGAGCGTCTTACGTTTCAGAATTTTTAATTTAATTCATGGTGACGTTTCGGAAAAAAGGAGGGTGCAAATGTGAATAAGATGCCATTATAACGAAGCAATTGATACAAATTTCAACAGGGCAGTACCAGTTTCCGGCCGGTGGAAAATATCACCTTCCACCCATTAAAACTAATATTACGTTGGAATGACGTAAGCTGTTAAGATTTATTTTTAATTTACTTTGGTTTTACTGATGTCTTATTTCAGCCGCATGTAACTGTGTCAGCTATTCAAATGTGTTAGTATAATTCTGAATAACGAATATAAAAAATTAAGATTGAAGAACCCTTATAGATTTTTAATTTGGTTTATTTCGCGATGCAATGTGACCATTGAAATGTGATAAGTATATGTATTAATATGCGTGTAAAGTAAGTATTGTTTCTCTGGCGGCATGTTTAGCACATGGAGGAAGGAAATATTTCCTCCATGGTTTAGCGTAGTACTGTACGTGGTTATGGGATTCTACGATAACCGTGAAGCCGCAATTTGTTGATGGATTCTTATGTAACTCGACGAAAAAAACTGAAAGTAGAGAATAAAATGTTTTGATATCTTACTTAATTCTCGAGATATTGTATCTCAAAATTGACGTGATTAGGTTGAAACGCGGCCTGGAACAGAAGAAAAATTTCGACATTGCCAAATTTGATGATGATATCGTATGTAACTCGAAGAGACAAATCGAAAACAAATAATACATTTTCTTTCCATATCTCGCTTAGTTCTCGAGATATTGTATCTCAAAGTTTAGGTGGTTTGGGTGAAATCTGGCCTGAACCAGAAAAAAACAAATTACCAAATACCGATATATCTACACGGTGGAAATGCACTATATGTGTTTTATTTTCTTCCTGGTGGTTGTTGTTAGGTTGAAATACGTCCTGGACCAGAGAAACTTCACCAAAATCACAGTTATAATTGATTTTCAACATGCTTATCTCAAAACCAAGAAAGATATCAAAAAATTTTATTCTTTATTTTCGATTTATTTCGTCGAGTTCTACAAGAATGCATCATCAGATTGTGGCACCACGGTAATGATTAAACTGCCTGTTGTTAGATTGAAATGCAACCTGGACCAGGATAGCAACAGAAACATTTTGTTATTGCGCAAGGCAATAGGAATTATATTATGATTTATTTTTGTGTTTATTTAAGCGATTGCTAAGAAATGATTTGCCAGAATACTGAAGTTGTTATGATTTAATTTAGTATCCTTCGTTTTCACTGTGGTCATTATTTCAACTGTAGGCTATGTAATTTATGTCATCCGTTAACACATCGATCTTCATCGCAGTATTAGCGATGATTGTGGTTTGACTGAAATGCGACATGCATCAAGTTGACAACTGAAACGTTTTGCTACATCACAAGGGATGAGAAATTACAGCACATTGAGCTTTATTTCAAAACAATTCTGTTTAGGTAAGCAACTAAAAAGAAATTGATTGCCAGAATACTCCAAACCCGTCAATTTTGACGGGCTTTGTGGCTAGTTATTGAATAAGTACGATCGTTATAAATCTGATACACGCCACACAAATCATTAGATATGACGGTATGGTCCAGCGCAAGCAGCGAAACTCCAGGATAGTGGGTACAAAAAGGACATGCCTGAATTCCTTCCCGTTCCTGATCCTGAATCCTCTATCGCCTCTAGATCGTCCATTTAAAATGAATGGTACATGAGACGAAATCAAGTTAAAGGAAAATGTGATGTAACATAATCATCGCTTTAAAGCCATAATGATGATTTGTAATTTTCCAGTTTTCTCCCAGCCGTTCGTGGTTAACTGGTAACAATGTTCTTATTTAAACTGGATACAACTCAGGTACTTAGTACTGGAGGTGAACAATAATTACAGTAAAAATCGTTACAGGCAGAAAGAGCTCCTTGTAACGAGTATCATAAACGTGTTCTTCCAGGTCGCTGCGAGGAAGCATGCAGAGACTTCCTGCACAATGCCGACGTATTTACTTCCTTAAAGTACCTTTCCAGAAGTCTCCGCATTCAAAGACTAATGTTTTATAGGTTGGCCTCATCGAAAGTGCAAAAGCATGAAGATATCAATATTTTTTCTTTTTGCGCTGGTCCCATTGTATTTTTATTTAACTGCTGCTTTATTTGTGTGATTCTATGCCTTTATTATAACAGTTTGATTTTTTATACAGATTAGGAATAAATAAATATCAGGAAATTTTAAATTTTTCTTCTTTATAAATTTGAATATTTAATTACTCTGATTTTTATTGTTTTTTTGTAATTGTTTTAGTGTGAAACTTTATTTTCGTTGCCCTTACTGCCAACTGTTTTAACAAAATTCGATATTTTTCTGTTCTCTACATTCACCACTTAGTATTTGATCAAAATCATTAAGTGACAAATGAACGAAAGTACAGCGGACAGACATAACGGACGGACAATATTATGAACCTCGACAACAAAATAATACAGTCTATTGTGAGAATCTTAGGGAATTTTTCTCTCGTTGGCAACCACTAAATCTATGTCTGTTTGCAATTAACATTTTTCTCTTGTAGTTAAAACTTAACAGTAACAATTAGCAGCAATCACTTACAGGAAATTATTGCTAAAAGTTGTTTGATTTCTTTTCGAATTCGTAAATTGTGTCCCATCGATGACTAGCAGACTACAACAAGCAGATTATCGCTTCTATTTCAAGAAACAACAGTTATTTCCATATTTTATTCTAATTCAGCTTTTATAAATTATAATGCCTCTCTCAGAATGACCAGCAACAATTTAATATTACATAGTCTTAACGCTTTCAGACAGAAGTTTGTGGGTGGAAAACTGAGACTTGAGACAAAACGTCAGCGTCATACAGAAAAACAGTAACAACCACTTTGTAAACACTCGTGTTTCCACCTGGTTGGTTATTTCTAAAAAAACACTCCTCTTGAAGAGAGTATCACAGCCGAAATATAAATTTTTTTAACAAAATGCAGTGTTGTTCCTTAGCATTATATATTCTCTTAATCTTTACTAAGAGAGATGCTTGAAAAATATCTACATCTACATATATATACTCTGCAATTCACAAAATTGTGGGTTGCAGAGGGTGCTCAGCACCAAAGCTAATCTATTTGTGGTGCATTCAAATCCCTCATGGTACGAGGGAAAAAGGAATTCATATAAGAATCATTGCGGCACCTTATTTCTCTAATCTTATCTTTCCTGTCATTCCGGCTCAAATAGGTTGGTGGAAGAAGTATTTCACTACACTCGAAAGTGAAAGTGGGAGCACGCATGTTTACCAATAAGTTTAAACGAAACGTGCGTCGTTTATCTACCAGAGACTCCCTGTCTAGTCTACTAATCAGTTCTGTGACGCTTTCATAAGGACTGTAGCAAGCGGTCACGAATCGAGCGGCTCTTCTCTGTACTTTCTCTATACTTTCGATCAACCCCTTACGAAACGGATCCCAGATGACACAACAGTAGTCCAAATGTGGACGCACAAGTGATTTGTACGCTATCTCCTTTGTTTGTTCATTACAATTTTTCAAGATTCGACCTATGAATCGCAGCCTAGAATTAGCTCTACCTACTAACGAATTAATGTGTATGTCCCATTTCATGTTCCTTTGTACCGTTACTCCCAAATACTTCATAGAATGAACCATATCAATAACTGAATTGTTTAACTCGTATTTCTGAACAATTGGATTCTTTTTGTTAGTTATGCTCATTGACTTGCCCTTTTTACTTGCCTCTCAGCGCACCATGTCAAAATAACATCCAGATCACGCTGAATTTCCAAACAATCGGCCAAATTCCTTACTTCCCTATAAATGACCGCATCATCAGCAAACAATCTAAAAAGGATTTTCACTTTATCTCTGAGATCGTTTATAAAAATTAAGAAAAGATGTGGTCCTATTACATTTCCTTGAGGTACACCCGATGTAACATCTAGATTAGAAGAACTTTCTCCTTCAACGACGACATACTTGACCGACCAGTTAGAAAATCCATTCACAAAGATGATCCGATATACCGTACGCTCGAAGCTTCGCTAAAAGGCGGTTGTGTGGCACAGAGTCAAAGGCTTTCTGAAAATCTAAAAAAAAATTGCATCTACTTGTGAACCTGCATCAATAACTTTCATTTCATCGTGTGTGAATAGGGCCAGCTGTGTTTCACATGATCATTTCTTCCGAAATCCGTGTTGATTTGTTGTAAGCAAATTATTATCGTCTAGAAATTTCATAATGTTCGAGCATACACAGACGGAAAAAAAAATCCCAACACCAAGAAAGACTTGTGTTAGATAAACGAAATTTGGTAGGCGTGTTTATACATCTGAAAGATGACATCGATTCAAATTTCGCGCTTCGCGCATAAGTGTGGCGCTAGTAGCGCTACTCAGAGCTTGCAAATCAGGTTTGCTTTAAATACGCGCTGTAAAGTTTGTGAACGTTATTTACCGCTGAGATTTGACATAGTGAGTTGATGTTAGCCAAGAATGCCTTTAAGAAGACGAAGAAGCCATTATCAACAGCTCACCGAGTTTGAACGAGGTCGTGTAATAGGGCTACGAGAAGGTGGATTTTCTTTTCGCGATATTGCAGAAAGACTTGGCCGGAATGTATCCACTGTGCATGATTGTTGGGTGCAGTGGTCAAGGGATGGTACTGCCTCAAGAAGACCGGGTTCCGGGAGGCCACGTGGCACTACTGAGAGGGAAGACCGCCGTATTCGGCGTACAGCTGTGGCGCATCGTACTGCGTCTGCGGCAGAAATTCGAGCTGCAGTTGGTACCAAAGTGACACAACGAACTGTTAGAAATCGGTTACTTCAAGGACAGCTCCGAGCCAGGCGCCCTGTAGCGTGCATTCCACTGACTACAAGCCATCGCCGTTTGCGACTCCAGTGGTGTCAAGCCAGAGCTCATTGGAGGACGGAGTGGAGATCTGTTGTGTTTTCTGATGAAAGCAGGTTCTGCCTTGGTGCCAGTGATGGCCGAGTGTTGGTCAGAAGGAGGCCAGGGGAACGCCTGCAACCAAACTGTCTGCGGCCTAGACACACTGGACCTACACCTGGAGTCATGGTCTGGGGAGCAATTTCCTATGACAGCAGGAGCACTCTTGTGGTTATACCAAACACACTGACTGCAAATTTGTACGTCAGTCTGGTAATTCAACCTGTAGTGCTGCCATTCATGAACAGCATTCAAGGGGGAGTTTTTCAACAGGATAACGCTCGCCCTCATACCGCTGTTGTCTCGCAACGTGCTCTACAGAGTGTCGACATGTTACCTTGGCCTGCGAGATCACCAGATCTGTCTCCAATTGAACACGTATGGGATATCATTGGACGACAACTCCAGCATCATCCACAGCCAGCACTGACCGTCCCAGTATTGACAGCACAAGTACAACAAGCATGGAACTCCATACCACAAAGTGACATTCGAAACCTGTATGACACAATGCATTCACGTTTGCAGGCTTGCATTCAAAATTCTGGAGGTTACACCGGCTATTAATTTAACAGTATTTCACATTTGAAATGCATTTTCTTGGGCTTAAATTAACCTGTGATCTTGAAAATTTAATCAATTAAACATGTTAACTTGACAAATGCATTGTCCAAATTTCATTACTCTACAATAATTTTTTCTTGGTGTTGGGATTTTTTTTTTCCGTCTGTGTATAATATGTTCCATAACTCTACTACAAACAGATGTTATAGATATGGGACGACAGTTCCCAGGATCACTTCGATCACCTTTCTTGAAAATGGAGTTACTTGCGTGATTTTCCAGTCTGAAGGTACTTTTCGCTCTCCTAGTGATTTACTGAATATATCAGACAGAAATCGCCCGATTTCCGCCGCATACTCTGAAAATACTCTTACTGGAATTCCATCCGGGCCCGGTGCTTTCCCCCACTTCAGGAGATCTAATTGCTTTATGATACCTGCAGTATCTATTCGTAATGATTCCATCGCCAACTCGACACGGCGTGGGAAAACAGGAATACTATCCTTATTTTCATCAGTAAATGAATTTTTGAATACAGTATTTAGTATGTTAGCTTTATCGCGGTTTTCATTAACCTCGGAACCTTCACGAATTAGTGCAGGAATATTGCTATTGGTACAATTGACTTATCGTACATACGACCAAAATTTCTTTGGGTTTTCAGTGAGACTCTTAGAGAGAGAGAGTTGGAATGAAAATCGTATGAAATATCATATAAGGATAGTCCATACCTATATTACAATTTCTTATTTAACCCTTTTTTATTGAGAAAGTAACTTTATGTAATTTTTCTAAAGTGGAATGGGACGCGAGATTCATATTTATTTTCATTTGTTTGAGATATTCTAATTGAAAAGTCTTTCAAGATTTGGCTCTCATTCACACAAAGGGGAAATGAAGGCTTCAACTTTTAGGAGTACTTATTTCATCTCTTTCAATGAAACTACTTTCGTACTTGCGTTAACGCGTTACTCGTTGAATAATATACGCGATTAGTGTGGATCAGCTTGCTGTACACAGTAGTATGGCGCAAACGTTACAAGGGGACCCCCACTAATAGGTATCCTCGCGCCAGGTCACACTATCACCCGGCAACGAAGAGGGGCGTATTAACATCACTCAAAACTTAAGAGCGTGGGCAGTCTGAAGGAATAAATGGAGAGCCAACCCCTATATCAAATTCGACATAAGAAGGAATTTAAGACCCAAAAAACCCTTGGAAGATGTCAACTTAACCCAAGATATCAATGTGACAAGAACATTCACCTGTCTCACATACATACATGGAATTACTGACCGGATCGGGAAAATGTTAAAGCGGGTGGAGGTGCGGACAGTGTATAAGGCTCACTGCAACCTTAGCCGGTAATTAACAGCGTGAAAGACAGATTACACCCACACCAGCTTACAGGTCCCCTGCAGCTGTGGCGGTGTTTATATCGGCGAGACAGGTCGCACTGTGGCGGAGAGACTAAAAGAACATATCCGCCACTATAAATATAGCAACAGCGACAAATCTGCCGTTGTCCGCCATGTTATTAATACCGGGCATGAAATAAAGTTACAAGACACGAGGTTGATGTGAAGAGAAAACCAGTGGTGGCCTCGACGTGTTAAAGAGGCAGCAGAAATTTTAAAAAATTCCAACAACATCAACGAAGATAACGGCCTCTTACTCTGCGATGCTTGGCCCTCGTTGCTATGACAACATAAACAATATCACTGACGAAGGCTGTAGGATGGCAGCCGAAAGCTTAGGTAATCAAATAAACAGCGCGGCATAACCCTGCAAATCTCTTAAGCATAACCTGTTTATGATCGGCTTCTGCAGTTTGGTGGAACTAAAAATTCTACACCCACTGGTTACTGCACAGACCACATCATTAGCGTAATGTTATTGGAAGAATTTAGTAATAACATTATATAAATAAATATCGTTATAGTTTTTCATTAATTAATTTGTAGCTCTGTGCCTCTTTCTTGCCGTAATTTAATGCAATCTTGTTAATATTGCCAGTCTTGCAGTAATGACTTAAGGAAATGTATCATCTGAAATTCAGACGGCGCTGATAAATATCTGCCAATTGCTTTGCACCATCAGCGGAGCTAAGAAACTCGTTACAATTTCCTCCCATGACGCACTGTCCTATATTGTCAGATTGTGAAAAATTTTGTTTGTAGATTCTGATGTTCGCGGCCACTTTCCGTATCAAAAAGTGAACATAACGAAGTCTGAATTTTGGTGAGAAGCCCGGAAACGATTTTAACGCGCAGGACCTTATTTGTCGATATCTATTGGTGTAACATGATTTCCAACTAACGAGAACTCATGAGTTCAGCGAGCGTTCCTGGTATCGACAACCCGATAGCAGCGCCACGTGGGGAACTGTCGCGGTAGCTTCACGAAATTGTCGGCATTTCACACTAGGGCTGATATCATAAAACTCTAGCGTGAAAAATGTGGACAAAATTCCAATTACTCGAACGATACAATTGACTGGCAATTGAAATACTCAGAAAAACTCGACGGTATACAAGCACAACCTGTCTTGATCTTATTAAAGGTACTATACACGAAATTTAATAGTGGCTGAAGCCTACTTGTTTTTTAAGAATGAGTTTGATGCCTAAGCATGTGATAAATGCGTGCTTAATATCAAGTATATTCCAAAACTTCTTTCTTTTATTCTTGAAGAAAGTAGAAATTTACTCGCTTGCAGATTTTCATTGTAATGCTCCTTAATATGTACAGATAACTAATAGAAGGAAAATAACTAATCTTTCCCTAATTGTGATACTAAATTGCCCTTCGTGTTTATTCGTTCACCGACCAGCATGTTGATCACGTTGTATCAAGCACTTAACTGAGTATTTCACAGTGCTCCTAGAATGTTCGATGTTACGAAACTCTTACTGGAAGAAATAGTTATACATAACTTCCGATTTCATTTTAAGGAGTCATAACAGGATGTATAAAAGTGCTGCGCGCTGTGCTCTAATCTATGTTTGTAATCCATATTTACCTCTGTTGGTTTTCATAATTACTTTCCAATCCACTAGTAAATTACAAGAAGAGTAAATTTTTCGTTTGTTGATTCCTGCATTTGTTTGTCCAGTAAGTACGTGGCCTGATCAATAGAATGTACTCGAAGAATATTTTTTATAATTCATTAGTCAATTCATTTATCATTTGTAGAATATTTTTCCAAAGGTGCAACATCTTGGAAAGTACATCTAAAATTCTGTCTGTTAATCAGCCAACTGAGTCCATTGGTGAAATACTTTATTTCAGCTGCCGTTGACTCTGCCGCCATTGCCACGTGACTTGACAATGACGGCAGGGCCTACGACCGCCGAAACGTCGTGATTCACCAAAGCTCTCACTCGGCTATTCACCCGGGAGAATCTTATCAACACAGAACTCCGAGAAAGCCACTAGTCTCACAGCTAGTGAGAGCATGCGCTGAACACATTCGACGTTGACACATAAGGAGATTTCAATACATGGCAATCATAAAATTATTATTTCCTTGTTTGCAGCATAGAAAAAAAAATGAAAATTTCAATTTAAACCGGATAGTCAACAATGAAGATAAGGAAGTGGTTCACTTGCAAGAACACAGAGTAAGGTGCCTTATCGCTAGGTGATGGAACATTTTGACAGCAAATAAAAGGCATTGAGGAGGCAAAAGTGGTATGTCAATGGAAAATCTAGCTTGTATTGAAGCCAATACTGTAGATTCTGCTGAACGAATTGTGGCTGTGGATGAACCAGAACTTATCCGATCGCTTTACTCAAGTATCAAAGGAGCAGTCAGGTTAAATAACGCTAAGGCTATCACTTCTCCGGGTAAAGTAATGATATCTATCTTTCTGGGATTCTGAGGATTTTAAATGAACGTTGTTAATTCGTTCCTGTGTGTAAAGATTGATTGCGCTTTCTAAACCTTCTTAACAAAATATTTTTGTTACTAGGGCCCGTCAAAAATGACACGTTTACTGGAGTGTTCTGGAAATTCATTTGTTTCTGTTGCTTAACTAAATAGAATTTTTATAAAATAAAATTCGATGTGATTCCTCGTGGCTTGCGCTGTAGCAAAAGGTTTCCTTTTCCATCCTGGTCCAAGTTGTATTTCAACCTAGCCACATACTACGCTATACTTGCGCCATAAAACCATACTTCAATCTCACGCATATTAATACACGTACTGTATCACATTTTAGTGGCAATGATGCATCGCGATTTAAATTTGTTCAGGAATCTTCAAGGGTTATGACACCTTTCTTTTTTGTTATCCGTGATTTAGACCGATATTACAACGTTCGAATAGCTGACGCAGTTACATGTTGCTGAAATAATAGCCTCAGTAATATTGCTCAGTGAAAGCAAAAGAAATTAAAACAAATCTTATAAACTTACATTATGCCACCTAATATTTGTCTTAATTGTAGTCTCAGATGCACAGATCGCCATCAGTGTGGAACTATTTCAGTCCAAACGAATTAATAATTTCAATAATAGGACACATTTTAAATTATTTTGAAAAAAAACTAAATTATTCATGTCCTCTGCTCTTACGTCATATGCCAGTTGTAATTCTGACTCACGTTAAATAACAATCTAATCAAAACTTTCGCTTACATTGATGTTCGAAAATTAAAACTTTTATCTTATATATCTACGGACAAAGAATTTTAGTAATACTTCTATGTATCAAACGACTATTACGTAAACATGTAATGATTGATATGTCGATTTAAACGCAATACATACTTTTCTTTCAGTATTCTGACAGTTAATTTATTCGCGGATGCTTAGGAGTGTTATTATACTAGGAGACGATTTGGATCATTGTGGTACACTTTTTGAAAAAACTGTTACACCTCAAGACGTGAAATTGAAAATCCTTATTCAAAGCCAATTCTATATCTGCCATCAATCATTATTTTTGAAAAAAGAAACAAATAATTTGGTGTAAAAATTGTCCCTAAATGAGTTACACCGCTACAGAAGACCATTTGTTAATAAATTCGGTTTAGCCGCGCGTTTTAAAGCGGTGTGCTCCTGAGCGGGGGGTCCTCAGTTCGATCACGCGACCAGCGAAATTATTTTTTTTCAGTTTGTATTTTTTTATTGCTCTTCGATCTCGTAGTACTACAAATTTTTTGAAACAAAATCTCCAAATTATTTATTTTCTTTTGAGAAATCCGCAAATGATGGATGCTATAAATCATGAAAACATTTGAAACGAAAATTATGTACACACCAAGATTTCTATGATGGATATCGTTCCACAGTCACATATAGTATCTATTATTGATGTAGGAAAGCAAATTTCGTTAGTCAAATAAACTGTTCAACAAAAGTATAATTTGTGAGTTCAATGTCGACCTGAGAGCTTTTTCTCCAGAAAGAGAAATATCAATTTAATTTGTTTGAAGTAAATGTTGTCTATGGGTGTTGAATGTTCTTTGTAAATAAATCTGTGAGTAGATGCAGCGGATTTGTAATTATTAAAAAAAAATCCCGCTCCATCCCTTAATCAGTTATTTAAATAACTATATATTTTACTGATAGACTATGTAAAGTTTAATCTAAATTAATGAATATAATTTCGTAAGGTCACTCACTCACCTCGATAGCTATTGGCTGGAGAACAGTGTCACGTGTCAATTGCCTTTCCGGCTTGGAAAAATTTCAATCTAATTAAAATTTTCACTAATGTTGTTTCTTGACCAAAGTTTTGCCTTAGGGTTTATTTGTTTTTTAGGGATTTTACTGACCACTTTCGTTAATGGCTTTTGTTCATGTTCGCTGTACGTGAGTTATTTGGTTATTTTAAGTGTACATCACATCAAATTTGTTACCGAATCGAGTATTATGGAAATTCATTGCTTCGGAGTTGCTCAACTGTTTGATAATATGGAATGTGTATTAAGTTCTCTGGCCTTTACAGATACTATGACCAATGACTACATTATGAATGTTTGCACAGTCTCAATAAAAAGCAACGTGATTTTTTCGAACCAAAAAGGAATTTTTTTAATTTTGCAAAGTGTACTTTAAGGATCAAATACAAGTGAAATTCTATTAAAGCAATTATAAGATTCCGCTATTGTCATTTTTCGTGTTTAATGCCTGTCTCTGTTAATAAATCTGAGGTCTTCAAGCTCATCAGATTTTATTCACCCTGAAACACAGGTCAAGTTTACATTTGTTCAAATCAGGTCAACCTGCTATAATCTTTCATCCTAAAAACCGGAACTATTCTAGACCTGCGACGCTACATGAAAAACGGGCAGGGGCTTACACTAGTTAAAGAATAAAAGGAAACTACACCTCATTGGTACGCTTCAAACTTTAATCCAAAATAACGTTACCGCAAACTGAACTATTGAGGTAAAATGAACTTATGCTCCAGAAAGAGAGATATTAATTTATTTTTTGTATTAATGATGATCTATGGTTGCTGAATATTCTTTGTAAATAAATCTGTGACTTGCGTTAATGTAGATGCAGTGGTTTTGTAATTATAAAAAAAATCCTGCTGCTTCCCTTAAACAGTTATTTAAATAACTATATATTTTAGTGATAGACTATGCAAATTTTAATAAAAATCAAAATTAAAGAATTAAAGGAAGGTATACCTAATTGGTACGCTTCAAACTTCAATCGAGAATAACGTCGCCACAAACTGAATTATTGACGGAAAATTAACTTATGCTCAAGAAAGACAGATATTAATTTATTTTTTGTATTAATGATTATCTATGGTTGCTGAATGTTCTTTGTAAATAAATCTGTGACTTGTGTAAATGTAGATGCAGTGGTTTTGTAATTATATAAAAAAAACCTGCTGTTCCCCTTGAACAGTTATTCAAATAACTGTACAACTTTAATGATAAACTATTTAAAGCTTAATTATAATCAAAATTAAAGCACACTCTACATGGAGGTTCTGAAAACTGTTTAGCGGGATAAATATGTTTCTACATAACTGAAACAAACCAAAAATGCATGCTGGTCGCTAGTTTAAAGATGCCAAACACAAGAACCATAAAATATTTAATAAAACGAGAGGTCTTACTATATAATGGAATCAACCGGAATTCACCTCGACAACACTGTCTGCAGTTTAAAGATAACGGCTACTTCTCCAAGATCACCGAACCACTGATTAAAATATCGACTAATTTCTGTCGGTAAAGTGACTCAACGAAAGCTGTTCTCAAAATCATATGTTCATAAAAATATTCCGTATTTTTCTGTATTGTTCCGTTCTCACCAAGAATTCCGGGTTGGTTAACGCTCTGGCCTCGCATTCGGGAAGACGCGGTTGCGAATCCCAGATTTTTGTTATCCATGGTTTCGTAAATCACTCCTGGGTGCATCCTTCAAAAGGGTCTTGACCGAATTCCTTCCTGTTCCTTGCTAGAGTCCCACTATTTAAAAATGTTCTACAATCAACCACAGCCAGTGAACTGCGTCCTTCAATGCGAAAGAAGGGGCGTTCTTCTGTGTTATTGCTATAGAACTGTGTGTCATAGCTTTTTGATGTAGTGGAATGACGAGTTTCGATCAAGATATTCGAGTTTTACGAAACGATTCACATCGAGCTAAGTCACAACAGCGGATTATTTTTATTTGGCGATTTTCTTTAACAGGAGCAGTTTCTGTGTTATACGCCTGCAACATATTGGTAACTATTCAGCTTTCAGACAAGTCTACTGACTTTTTGTAATGGAAGCACAGTGGCTGTAATCCTCATGTGCCACTGCTGCTCATAAATTTTGGAGGAATTGACCAACACAATTTGTACCGTAGGAGCAGCAAGGCACATGTATATTTCCTGTCCTAACCACACTTCAAGCAGTCACCATCCAGAAACGTTAAAGGAAAACTTTAATGTGTCTACTTAAAAGGTAAAAATAATAGGCGTCCACAAATAGTTCAGTTGACTGCACCGTATCTATATTTTTTTTTACAAGAAATCGTATAAATTACTCAGTAGGGAATTTAGTTTAGCTAACAGTTAGTAGGGGTCTATGCATTACAATAAGGTTCCACGTTCCGTATCTAGTGAAAAAAGTTTGAAGGTGAAAGCAAGTGTAAACGTTAGGAAATTTCTGAACAGAAATGAAGTTGAATTTTTGTAAGTAGTTAAATTAGTATGATGACATTTCGGTCACCTGGTGCATTTTCCCTTGTGTTCGTGGTTCACATTACACACGTTCTATGATTCTCTACTTACATAGGACGTGGGTTCAATACGCAGTCCAGAATTCAATTCTTTGTTGTTGTTTTTACAGGCGAAATTTCTCCATAATGTAATGATATTACGTAATTCTTAAGTTAAAAGATGTTTAAAACGGCTAATAATAATTTCATTGTCAGGTTTGCTTCGCTTTAAGAAAATTAAGATTAATTCTTTTGATTAATCGAGTTTCCCTTTAAAATGAAAGTAAGGTTCGAAAATTTTGGTATGAAAACAAATACAAAATGTAGATAATACCTCAAATATTAATCAAAACATTCCTTTTGAAACCATAAAAACGATGAAATATATCCCACAATGAATTCATAACTAATGAAAACGCGTACAATGCTGACATTTCCGTTCTTTTATTGCTATTCCTGTGCTGGCAAACCTATATAGTATCATTCATCAATTATGACCCATTAAAAAATTTCCAAACTGCACGTATGTGTCCACAAACTTTGTATGTCAGAATCTCTCACTGATCTTATTAGGTCGAGTGACACTAGCCGACAATTTTTAGATATTTGTGGCAAACGTTTTCAAAAATGTATATCTATACGAGAAATTGAAAATAAATTATCTCGCCCTAATAATTCTAAGTCATCTCTAGATATGTGATCAATCATTATTTTTGGAAAAATTGAAATAATTTTTATTAGCATGTATAGGTAATGCCATGAGTGATAATGGCTTTTTTTGAAAATTATTTTCATTCAGCCAATGAAAATAGTGGCTGTGTTCCGAAAACTGAATTTTGTAAAATATGGAATATCACTTGTTCAAGAAAACAATGTCCATTACAATCAGAATCCGCAGTCACAAATCATAAAGCTAAGGATTTAACACTGGATAAAGTTGCTGTAGATACTGCGGAAAAATAAACTTCAGTTCATTTCACATAACGTGTTATAAGGTGTAAAAACATTAGAAAGCATAGCATTAATTAGAAGATTGTCTTATGATAGAATTAGTATGTAATATTAAAAATTCAAGTATGTTAAAATATAGAAAACAGGAAGAAAATTGAAGAAGAAATTTTGTATCTGATTAAAAACAAATTAAATTAACTGATATTTGAGATATTTAAAGATTTCGTCGTATTATAAACGTGCCTATTTTTTTCAAAAATTTAAAAACATAGACTTTTATGATAGTTCGTGAAGTATAAATATTAATATCATTATTATTGATAACAATTCTTCTCGGGTTTGCAGCCGGATTTTATTACAAAGCGACAAGCTTTCGGCTACTAGCTCAGTAGCCATCTTGAGGTCGATTACGTACCGGCGATCTTGCCGTTACGAATAGCGGGCGTTTACTGGTGTCGCTTGGCAACCTCACGACGCTCGCAGTGCCACTTCACTGTGATTGGTCGTAGGCGGCGGTCACCCATCTAAGTTCTCACCACGCTCAGCGTTGCTTAACTGCCGGAATCTAGCTGTTGTGGCACGCAACCAATAGGTACCACAGTTAGGAAGTCGTCGAGAGCGCGCCCTGATTGGTCGACTGACTCCCTCTCACTTCCAGACTCCACTGGATCGCCGGCAACCAGGGAACGTGGCCGGCACAGTATAGACAACACTGGTTTCCAAGCGTTGCTCAGCAAGTAACCCATGTCATGGCTAACCAGGTTGTCATGTAACCGTATATCTATTGCTTCTTTAACCATGGACTCCCAAAAGAACGAACACTTTGTCAGCACCTTCACGTTGTCAAAATCCATTCTGTGGCCATTTTCAATTACATGTTGGGTAAAGGCAGATTTCTCCATCTGAAAAAGCCGGATGTAGCGTAGATGTTCCGCCACACGGGCCTTGATTGTGCGTACGGTCTGTCCAATGTAAGATTTCCCACAATCACACTGTATACTATACACGCCCGAAGATTTGTTACCATTTATTCGCCGGGAAAGCCTGCATTCAAATATATCATTCTTATTATTATTATTTAATTTCTTTAATGGTATATATTTTTTATAAAAAGAAAACTTCGCGAGCCACCCCAAAACTGTGCTTTTAGCTAGTTAAATATTGTGCGTTACCTAGAACGACATCCCTACGTCATAGCGCGACGTACAGTGTGACGTCATGGCGTGACACATGACGTAACAAATGACCAAAACTTGCGTTTTATAAGTATAGATTGTGAATGGCCTTTTTCCATCATAGGTGAGCAAAGACAACTGCGGCACACTAGAAGCGCGATGACGAACCCTTCCGTTGGGATCATCTGCTTCCTTGTGAAATGTCGTCTTCCTGTTTAGTACAACTCATTACCTGATGTTGGCACTGTTTGCTGTTCCATGCTATCATCTAGACACAGGGACGTGTTATGGGGAGCTGTACGTGTCACATAATAAGCATTACGTTATTTATGTATGAAACACAAATATCTACCTTGTAAATGGAGCGATCGCAGATCTCATACCACCTTAGTTAGATTTCATGCGCGGGTAGACTTCTATCTCTCAATGACCATTTTATTGCTAGTTACAGTGTTTAAGGCACTTGTATCCAGTCAAGGATGTACATGATATCAGTAGGTGAATTCTGCTGTCATGAAGATAGAAAATATGATCTTTCGGCTAATAACTGTTATGCCTAATAACTGTTATGTATATATGCACAGTATAGTCTTAAACACGCGTTTTGCCTAAATACAGAGAAACAAATGCCTTTAGAAATTTTTCAAAAGATTTAAAAAGAGAGTAAAATGCAAATATGCATCCAATTAAATGGAATTAACTATGTAAGCGCGTGCTGAAGAATTGGCGTTCAAATTGTTGTTCATTGATCGCTGTTTGTAGTGCATATGTACTCTGATAAAATACTTTATTTTTCTCATTTGTTATTTTCTCTCTAAGATGGTTGTACTGATAATATTGTCGATGGTTATAAGGTAGAGAGTGTTTTCTTGCTGTTGATGGGAAAACAGGGGATACGAGGGGATAGCCAAAATAACCGGAATAGTATTAACGTTGGCGGATTTGTGTAGTACGCGTTTCATTCGCTAGGCGTTTACAGCGCAACTCATTGCAATTTCAGTGCCGCCTGTGTTGTCGACCTGGCTTGATCTCTTAATGTGCTGTGATTGTTTTTGTGACCGCTTTTTTGTTATCGTTTTGTTTTGGATGATACCATGATTAAGTGAACAACGTGCAGCTGTGAAATTTTGTTTTCTCAGTAAAAATGCTGCTGAAACTGTTTCAATGTTGAAAACAGCATAGGGGCATCCATAAATTACGTGAGGTGTTTTCCCCTGATTTCCGGACCCCCCCCTCAATCCCCCTCTGGTGAGATCTGGTATGGACGCCCCCTTACAAAGATGACGTCATGGGAAAAGCTGAAGTCTACGAATGGTTCACTCGGTTTCAAAATCGCAACAGTCGATTGATGATAAAACTCGTTCTGGATGACCATCAACTGCCCGAATCGAAGAAAACATTGAAAAAATTGGAAAGCTTTTACTCTCAGATTAGTAATCGTAAAGTTCGGTTCAGCAATTTTAACCAAAGACTTGGGAATGAAAACGGTTGCTTCCAACATTGTTCCTCCGGTACTGACGTGGAGTTGAAACTTGTGCTTTGAAACAACAGTTAGAAATTGATCTATATTTTCTGTCAAAGGTCATTGTGATTACTCATGTTGATTTGGCTACGACCCAGAAACAAAGCACCATTCAAGCAGACCATCATTTAAACCTTTTATTTGGAAGTTTTAAGAAGATTACGCAACTGTGTTCGTCAAAAAGACCCGATTTCTGGCGGACAGGAGACTGGTTCTTCCACCAAGGCAAAGCACCTGAACACACAGCTGTCTCTGTTAGGCAGTTTTTGGTTAAAAATTACATGGTTCAGCTGACCCATGCAGCTTACTCGCCTGACCTGGCTCCGTGCTACTTTTTCTTATTTCCAAGCATTAATGGGGGCATGAAGCGACTCCGATTTGTCAACATTGAAAAGGTCAAGAATGAGGGAGGAGCTGTCAGCCATTTCTAAAGATGTCTACAGATAATGTTTCGAACAGTGGAAGCACCGGTGGGACAAATGTATTAGTTGTAATGGAGAGAATTTGGAATGCGATAACTTCGTTTTGTAAAAAATTTAAAACTATATAGCTTTTAAAAAATAATTCCGGGGTTTTCTCTTTTGGTATCTCCTCGTAAATCAGTTACCATCTTCAGGACAAGTTAATAATAATTTTCGATTGTAGCTTTTCTGGAAGAATAATTAAAATACTATTGATACTGTAAACCTGTAGAACTTATTCCTGAGCACGAAAGTCTTTGCCGAGCCGCATCTTACGTATAAGCGCACAGTGACAAAAGCGCACGACCCGAGTGCTGTTGTACCTGCCCTAGACTGCCCGCTCTGGTCCCGGTCTTAAACTGCCCACAAGGTACCAGATTCGGCGAAAGGGCATATTACTCATAGCTGCAGTTAATACATGCAATGTGGCGGGAAATTTTATTGAAACGACAAACCACAGCAATATGGATCTTGGTTATTAGAAGTGAATGTGTTGTAATTTGCATACCAATTTCTTCTCGTAGTCCAAGGTTCACAGACTTGAAACAGGAATTTCAAGTGGTGTTGTTGGATTAGATTACATATACTCGCTTTGATCAGTGAAAATAGTCTCGGGGATGTGGGACAGTACGTACTATAATCATTAATAAATAAATAATATTACCAGCTACTGGATGCTGGTTAGTTACTTAAGATGCACTTAGCATATTTAATTTCCAATGTTCTGCTAACATATAACATCCCATGTTGATTACATGTAAACATATAACATGTAAACATTTTCCACAAAATAAAATTATTCAGTATTTTAGTGAATGTGAATAATTTTTTCACTTTCCTCTTCTGCAAGCCAAGAACATACAATATTTTGTCAGTCATCTTTAGTTACGAAGTAGTAAGAAGGGACACCTTCGTCCTATAACGGTCGGAAACTGACAAAAACTTACTTAGAATAACAAGCGATCATAAACAAAACAGTGGTGTGTGTCATTTCCAGGCAGAACTTCGCATTCTACCCCAAGTAACATTTTAATAGAGAGAAACAAGATATCAATACCATTTGAACGAAATTATAAGTAATTCAATGACGTCACTGTGTCATTACATTTTCAATCAACAGTGCCAAAAACTCTCTGTTTGAAGTACTTAATATAGTGCAAAACACGCATATACAGCAGTACCACACACCTGGTAGTGTTTATATTAATCGTCAAAGAGCAGATGATGAAGTGGTGAAAACAAAGTGGAAGAGAACAATGTGCACACCTCACTAAAGCCACGTTATCACATTCCAAATCACATCCGCATTCACACAGTCCAATATCAAAAGGCACACTGATTACATTTTCAGATGATGATGTTGGTATGTCAATGTTATAACCTAGCTTACGCCAAGCATACTGAACATAGGCTTATACATAGGTGCAGTAAACTGATTGGAAATCACAGAGTTTGGCACATTGGAGTATGTTACTTGAGGTAGGATACTACTGTTTTTTTTATGATCGCTTCTTATTCTATGCATGTTTTCGTGCAGTTCCGAGCGTTCGACGTCAAAGGTGTCCCTTGTCAGAAGAAACTTCTTTCGTGTAATGAAAAGAATGCAAAAAAAAAACTCTTTCAGTCTGGATTTTAATCTATTAGGTATTCGTAGATAACATTTTATCTTTTGTTATCAAAACAGAGAATAAAGAAGCTTCAGTGAATTTATCTCTTTCTATAAAATTGGAATCGAGTTTTAGAATGTTCTATTTATTCCTAGTGTTATAGTATGCTAGCATTGAAACATTTTAGAATTTTCCGCTGCAAAATACAGTAGGTAGTGTAGGAGTCCTTGAGCTGGCTTTTTAAGTACACCCGGATTTCTAAACAGAGTTCTGCAGGACGCCCGCTCACTTGTTCGGCAAATAACTCTTAAGAGTATTAAGAGTACGTATTTGAGACTTAAACGCCGTTCAAGCTTTTTAGTTTTTCCAGATTTTTTTTTTTTTTTGTCTTTACTCCTCGTCGACGTCGAGGTCATTAGAGGCGAGGGTGGGATTGGGGACAAGGAACGGGAAGGAATTCAGCCATGGCCTTTTGAAGGAAGCATCCCGGCATTCGCCTGGAGTGATTTGGGAAAACCATGGAAAACCCAAATCTGGATACCCGGACGGGGATTCGAAATGGCGTCCTCCAGAATGCGAGGCCAGAGCGTTAACCGTTCACCCACCACGCTCGATTTTGCCCAGGAGATGCGGACGTTACCATACGGAACACTACATGTTACCTGAAAGGCACACGCACGTCTATTTCCTTGGTTTCTTATTTTAACTATTAAGAATCTTTAATTCCTAGATTGCCTAAATAATGTTTTCGTCCATTGCCAAGGCGTATCTTTTTCAGTTGTCTTAATTACTGGCTTCCAGAAGCGTTGATACATTAGTAATGATGCGTAAGTTCATTCGTATTTACACGGTAACTTGGCCATTTTCTAATCTCTTAAATTAGTTCTCGACAGTCGCTTGAAAAACTGGTATATTTGCGTATTTTTAGTTGCTGATGTTTTTCGTTAAATGAAAAGCGAGAGCTCAATTTGCGTTACTTAGCAGTAATCGCCCGCCTGTAAATACCAAGTGCGCGTCTAGGTGGTTGGGCTCCAATGTGCGTTTTTTCAGGCTACGCCGACTTTCCAGGAAGATTATGTCACCTGTGTGCCTTCATAAATAGCTTGTTATTTTCACGTACTTTCCTTAAATATGATACTTAATGCTTATAAGACTAGATAATTAATCGTATGAAAGGTATTCCATCAAAACCAGAACGAACTATTTATGAAATGTTAAACCATGTATTTCAAGATGTAACAGACATTATGCAACGTTAGTAAGTGAGATAACTTTACAAGAACCACTGTTTTGGAACAGAGTTCCAGTATAATATTTTTGTATAGAAAGTAATTTAATTTAATTTTAAATTAAGTTTACTTTTTTAAAAGTACTGAATTTTAAAATTCTAAAATTAATAAATTACGTGGATTTTTGAAAAAAATTCAAATATTATTTATCTTTAAAGTTATCTTAACTTTTACATCTAGTTTCAAGGAAAACTATATGGAATTCAATATTGAAATTAAAATAAATATGTACGATTACTCTCCATTTTTGCTGGAAAATTTTTTCCCTTTTTATAGTGACAAAACTACCTGTCATGGTAATTTTTGTGCCTCTAGCCGTCAACTTCTGCTAACAAAAACTAAGATTGTTATTTTTTGATAGTGAATTTTACTTGATTCTCGACATTTCACATGAAAAAATAAACCACTTTGAATGACTAAAATTTTCGGACGAATTTTTAAACCTGAGGAACGAAACAAATGCAGCAATAGCACTAAATACCACTTTAATATATTCCTCTGATCGTCAGAACTCGCATCCAATGTGATCGTAACCTCAAACGACTTGTTTGGTTGTTGAACATGAAAAACCTAAATGTTAATGCAGTCTATGGCGGGATGCTAGTTCACCAGTTGACCTATATAACTGGGAAAGCCATTAGACGTGGATGTGAAGAACGGAATGCACCACAAGAAGTATCTCTGTTTCCATCTCATTAAAGCCAAACAAAAAGAGATCTGATGACAATTTTCAATACTTTGTCTTGTTTATGCATACAATATGGTGTATGACACAATGTATCCGGTTCGATTAACCGCCCAGCGCGTTGCTATTTAAATGTTCATCCCCCTCCTCGCTTCTATTACGCCACTCGGCGTGTGTGTTGCAGGTGGTCTGTGCTGCCCCTACGAGCGTTCGCGTTCCTGAAGCGAGCGGGTGAGTGGAACAGCTGCTTGACGAACCATCATCGGCAGAGAACATTTCATTCTGTTATCATCTGTTTTTTTCGTATGGCCTTAAAATAAGTTCCGGTTTTCTTAACTATACTTCGACTGAGCCGAATGATCTGCCTACTTGTCTCGCTGGTCATGGATAAAAGCAAAATTTGTGTTCTTGATGGGGATCTCCAAATTAATAGTAAGAAATGATGTACACACTGTTCTATAGACTGACCACGGTTATGAAGAAAGGTATTGCAATCCATGCTTTTAAGCATGTCGCCACCAAAGAAGTTTGACGAAAGTTATTACAAGTAATTGACGAATTCACCGAGCACTTAGCATCGCGGGTAAATTTACCTGTCATTTTTTCAAGGTAACAGGTTCTCCAAGCATACAGCCTCGTGGACAGAACCCTGCCAGCTGTGCTCGTGCTGTAGGCCCCAGCGTTATTGGTACCAGTGTTGGTAATTTGACGTGTGCCATGCAGGACAACTTCATTAAAGTGAAGAGCAAAATCATTGAACGGAATACCACACAAGTACCATCAACAGCAGTTATGATAGACTGTTCATAACAACGTTGGTTTTTTTATACGTATGTTCAGACATTTTAATTCCTGTTGAGTAAGCTGAAATGTTCACTGGAATTTTAAATACTATTTTGATTTATTTCACATTGAAATACAAAACGAAACTGCGTCTATTTATGAGATAGTATGCTTGTAGTCTGATCGCTTTAGATATTATTGGCTCCATCCTCAGCTCATGGTTCGCTGTACTTCCGTTATGAACCTGATTAAGCCAATGAAAGAGTAGTCACATCTCAAAATATGTTTAGAGTACATAAGTGGAATAAGACAGTGTGGATGACTCATGGCTGGTCCTGAAAGTACGTCAGCATTATTTACTACAACTAATACATTTGTCCCACCGGTGCTTCCACTATTCGAAACATGTTTTGTAGACGTCTTTAGAAATGGCAGACGACTTGTAAAAACTTAATAAAATGTTTATTGTACTATTATTATTTTGGTGGTGGTATGATTTGTTTGTATCCTTCGGCAAAATACTTAATATTTCACGAAGCTTGAGATCCTTTTGTCACTGCTCACGGGCCAGCATACTAACTTGGTTTTGGAGAGGCATCACAAATTGACAACAGTCAGTAGAAGCTTACAAAGGGCACACTTTTATTACTGGCGGGGTCCAGGGTGTAATTCTCCAAACATACATTCCTAAATTTTTCAAACATATCTGCAAGTAGCCGTACATCTGTCCCCATGTACAGACTTGCATATTCTTCCAAGTTTTTGATCTGGAAAATCCGCCACACTTGTGTCGTGCTGGTAATCTTCATCAGAAATTTCCGACTCCGACAACGAACTATAAAATTTAGACTTTGGAGGGAGCGTGACCTCTTTGAGCTTGTCCATCGAATCCATATATTCGTAAGGGAAGACTTCTTTTCGCTTAACTAGTTGGAACTTCTCAGGGTCCGTGAAATACGCACTGGTAATGTACATGAAACGGTCCTCAAGGGTTCCAACCAGTTTATCTAACGAGGACTGCATGAAACGGTACGAGTCCAGGAACCGCAATTTAATTGACGTACCATTAATATTTTTCGAAAACGAAATGTATCGTTCAGTGATGATAGGTAGGACATCCATCCCATATTCATGGAGGTGTGCTAAGGCCTTCAATAATGTGCTCATCATACCCAGACAAATTATGGAAAAAAATGGATATGCATCGTTGATTTTTGTACTGTAAATTACAGTTATTATGTGGGGCAGCGTGTCATGGTCATCTTGCGGATCCACTTAAATTTGTGCGTGATCCGCCACACTGTCTAATGATCCGGGATCGCGCTTTACTGGATTGCAATCCTTAGTCGACTTCCTTATGAAACGCAGTTGCGCGACAGGACACTTCACACCAAATTAAATAGCCATTCAAACAATTAAGCAATTCCTTGTGCCATCCCGACACTGTGAGCATAATGCTTTATCTTGGATGAGTGTTCCAGTCGAGATTTGCAATATTACAAGCGTTAACGAGACTAGCGATCTGCATCTCCTCACCCTCAGCAAGTACGAGGATCTTCCTCCGTGCGATATTATAGTCACTTGAATACACCCAGAAATAGGAATCTTCAACGCAAGGTCAATCGGTCGCATCGCAGTGATGCACGGATTCGTTCCTGCGTAAAGCCTCCACAAATTCCAGCCGTCAGCCTGCTTACTGTTTCCCTTCATGATTGCGCAACGGTAACTTGCGTGTCGTGCTCATTTCCTAAATGATGTATTGGATGATGCACGGCATATGCGGCCTTGCTAATATTACATTAGTTGATAAATTGGCTTCATTGAAGCGAGTTTCACGTTTCTAGATTCTTCATCACTAAGGTTATCGACTAATGACAGTTTTCACATTTATATACATGCAGCGCAGCATTCTGATATTATTTCCGAATATATTTCACCAAATCGTATCCAGAAACATGATAAATTTGATATTTTACATAGTTAAATACTATTTCAGAAATTATATGTAACTACCTCCTTCCACGTTCACACAACGCGTCAACTATCTACGGAAAGTTGGCCTTCAAATGACTTCGCAGTCCACTTGATACAGCATAATGCTTTCGTCACAGTTCGTTTCTGACTTGTCACATGACAGCAAAATGTATAATAAACCACAAACATTTCTTCATAAGCGGCGGAAATTAAAAGTCTAACACCCAGACAGGAGTGGTGGAATTTTGGAAAATTTTGTAAATATTTCTAGTGTCGTACCCAAAAGAAATGATAAAAAAAAGAAATGGATCACGCTAAGTTTATTATCTTTAGATACAGTTGTAATACATTCGTGGATCGTTGCCGGCATTGAATCCATAAGTGTTCGGATGTCTTCTCTCTACGCCTGCATATCTTCTGCAGTGTGTTGTTGCGAAGTTCGTGGTGGGTGATCGTGTGATCTAATGTGTCTACTCATGGCATCCTAGACACGCTCTATCGGGGAATATCTGGGAACCGTGCGGTCCAAATTGTGATCGTAATCCTTTGCAAGGCTTGTGTCGTGGTAGTCACTGTATGAGGATAGGCCCCAGTTCTGCCGTCGAAACTGATTGCCCCTGATTGATGTCACCAGTGGCTTCCGAAATCACAATAGGCTAAGCCGTTTCTCCACTACGTCTGTGAACGTGTTCTCGATTATCACTTATATTATCAAGACTCGTCTCTAAACACAAATGTAGTCCATTCACGTGTCCATTTGCGTTTTGCTTTACATCAAGTTAGACGATGCTGGCAATGAAATCGAATTGATGGAACATATTACATAGGAGTCAGAGAGTGTAAACCGTCTTCAAGCATTTGGTTTTTAAATCGTCCTTGGAGGTGACTCTGTCTGGCCCATTGCTTGGATCTAGACTGCCTTCACCCATCTGCCAGCAACAGCCACCCGCACAGTTTGGTGGTCACGTGCTATTGTCCTTCTGTATGTACCCATGCCTGCTCTAGGAGTACTAGAGCCTTCTTTCATCCACTGTGTAACAAGTCTGTATACTGACATTGCAATATGGCCAATCCTTGGGTAGATTTCACGATATGATTCAAACACGCCAATTCTCAGACCTCTCACAGTTAGACATCTGGGTGTAGAGGGTCTTTACTCTGCGCCTTGCATACTTGGTCAACGACATCCTGTGGACAAAAAAGTGTTATGTTACACCACACTGTTCACAATTCATACGCTAAAAAACAGTTTTGCATAATAAATAGCATCGCAATTCCCGTCAGTGTAAAGCTTTCAATGTTATTCATTTAATACTCTTCATATGGAATTCTTGGGGCTGATTTTCATTGATTTGCACTTTTAATTTCCGCTAGTGTAGTAACTTAATACTGAATTTGTTGTGATATGCAGACGAATTCGCTTCAAAAGATGAATTGCAGTGAATAAAAATAATCAAACTGCTTATGCTGCAACATTTTCCTCTTCTATTTCTTTTTCCATAACATAGAGAGTAAGAAGTTAATAACAGTCCTTAAGGTAACAAGAAAATGAATTTTAAGTTTTCAGTGGCAATGCTGACATTAAGAAAAGAATAGAACATTACTATTGTGTCTTTGAAACATGAATTATGAACTTAGTCCCTTTTAGCGAGTTGGACACCTCTCGTCTGGATCATTCTGAATGGACTTGATTCAAAGTTTTTTACATACTTCTAATAGCACACAGCTTCTGAACTGGTGTCAGAATTCATATAATGGCGACAAATGAAGCAGCGGAGAAACCGAGTTACCCTCAGCAGGCCAATACTTCATGGATAAACAAACTGTATGGTGACACGCACTGCATACATTAAAAACGACTTACTTCATGCGTTCTGATGGCGGGAATATGTTACAATGAGTAAACGTGTGTTAGTTGAGTATGGGCCAAAGTTATAAAGTTTGGTGAACTGCGCTCGAAAAGACTTGTTCCAGTAAATGATTACAAACTGTACTTTATATAGCTAGAATCTTAGAACCATAACCATACCTCATGGCCCCCTTATCTACTTAAAACGGAAGTCAACTTACAACCGCCATAGCAGAAGGTATGCGATTTCTAAGTGAGGTGGAAATAACATGGCGATACTTTACTAAACTTTCCTTTTATCTCTAAAGGAAGAGTTCTCGAAGATATATATATTTAAAAAATGTAATTAATACCCACAATTTTTGATGTCATTTGTTTCTTCTTCCTGTCCATTAGTCTCTCGACTAGTCAGATCAAATTATCCAACTCTTCCACCGTGATCTAATAGCTTAATTTTAACAAAATTAGTATAGTAAAGAAAATTACAGATCTGTTAAAAAATCTCGACAGTTAAAACTTGTAAGCGAGTAGTAGAAGACGGAAATGGCAACACCACTGGAAACACTATATAAACCATTTACTGGTGTAGGCAATATTGTTAAGAGCTCAGTGAGGTCCCCACTCACCAGTCATTACTGAGTTATATTATTACATTATAAATTGATTGTAAATAAATTTATGTTTTATTTATAGTATAGGTCTTCGAGCATAGTAGTTTGTGTAGAACGGGGTAATTATAAGTTAGTTTAGTAATTTCATGTTGCGAGAGTTGGCAGTACAGTATGGTTGTGTGGTCGCAGAAGGAACAAGCCAATATGGCGAGAGAGACTGTTTTTGGCTAGCATAGGGTGAACATGTGGAGAAACTGATTTCGGCTAGCATGATGCAAATATGTACAGAATATTGTTTCAGTGAAAGCATTGTATCTTGTGTGAATTTTTTAGTGTAATAAATTGTGAATTATAGTAAAAGTGTGGCGAAAGTCATTTACATAGCATTAGAATATCCGTTGCGCAAATTCAGAGATGATTGAGGGTTTAGTAATAAAAGTTACTTTATATTAATACAAACGGCGAGGTGATAGCAACTACCGTAAAAAGGCATATTAGGGCCAAGTGCCAGTAAAGCGGGCTATCAATCTTTCTTGTCGCAGTCTAAATAATGGATAAGGAGGACCTCGCAACTCTATTCTCAATTAATGGTATTGCTTTACATCTGTCCAGTAAATAACCTGGAATTGTATATTGAATATCATTTACCTTATAAAAATAAGAAAAACACTGCAACTGATGGTAAGATATTGAAAGAAGGTGCACCTGTTTTATAATAGACTAGCATTTTCCCAATGCTTCACACGCGTATGCTGTAGTATGTGTAAAAACTCTTTACCGATTATATTCCATTATCAAATATTAATGTAATTATTTCAGTCGCATATAAGTAGTTTTATTACGCTTGTGACAGAAGCTGCGTTTTTCGAACGGAAACACTAGGGAAGTTTGTGGTTAGGTTGAAATGCAGCCTGGACCAGAAGAATACTGACACGTTTTGTTAAAGCAAGAGGCGCGATGTATTTAGTTTTCAATGTTGCTGTCATCATTAACTCAATAGCACGTAAGAGGTTGCAACTTTATGGCGATAAGAAATGCAACCAAAAACAAAAATTACAAAATCAAGGTTATGAGTGTTATTTAATAAAAAAAATCAAAAAAAAAATCAACAACAGCCAAAATTTGTTCACACGTTACTTGCCCGACATTATTCCAAAACAATTGCACATTATAGCTACCAAGCATATACTAATCGAGTAAAGTCGTTCGAAATATGGGCAGTTTCGCGCAATTTACTACGCAATGAATATGTATTGTACCTGTTGATGTCTATTGTAGCTCTTTTACAAGCTCTTTCTTCAGTTAAAAAAAAATAAAAAAATCTGCGTTTATATGATATGTAGGGGAGAACTATCGCACATTAAAGTACTATAATGCACATTGTTTAGCATTTAGCGACAATTGCGAACATGTCGTACCAGAGACAAAATCTTTAACTGTCTTTAGATATTAATGGACTCGGCGACTGTGCTTGCAGTAAATTAATTATATGTTACTCACGCTCATTATGTTTGATTAATATATTCTGCTAATTTTAATGTTTTAAATTTCGGAGAAGTGATTAAATAAATAGCCGAAGAAAAGTAGGCACACAACTGTCCGACTAGAAATGATTTAAGCTACTTTCTCCGTCCCTCAGTACATAAAAGTCATTAGCTGTTTCGCAGATTTTTGATTTGGACCATTAGCTCTAAAAATTTGAAAACACCATCCAAATTGATGCAATAGTTTTTGCATGGTAACGTTTCAAACCTCTGAGGCACGCGCAGCTTGCTTGCAGGTGTATAATAGTATAGATAGATTATGGACAGCTGAAAGATGTCCGATGTAATGAACAAGTTGATTAATCCCGATGAACAAGAGGGGACCAGTTACTAACTGATTTAATTATCGTGCGATCATAATAAAATATTATTAAACAAAATAAATCAACGTCTCAAACAATACTTCAGCTGCTTGTTCTGTAAATATCTAGATTATTTTGTTGTGGTTAATGAAAAATATGACCAAGTACTCAGCATGTGTTACTAAACGAATGTTGTGTCCTTGAGTTTACTTGCTTCAGTTACAACTGTGTTTTATGGGGTACTCGTTGTAGGTTCTTGATGATTTTGGTGTTTCACCGTACTTGATGTCATTGCTAAAAAGCTTCATTAGCAACAACACATTCAAGATAGATGATAGCATCTAAATATTTTCACTGCCCCTGCCCACTGACGTAGGTTTGTTATTGTGTTAAATTCTTTTATGATTATTTTCAGGCTATTAACGCTCTTATTTTTAATAGTTCGAATAATTGTAAGATAAAAGTTTTTCACGGCGACGTATATATATAAACTCTTCTAGCCGCGTTAAGATGTAACACCTGTGGGACGTTTCGAAGGCGTCTGTCTCAGCCCTCATTGTCAACCATAGATTTTTTTTTTTTTTTTTTTTTTTAATGGCTTTTGGCTTCGAGGCCATACAGCCAACCCAACTGTATTTTGAATCATCCAGTGTATTTCATTGCATCACAGTGTATTATTTTTCCAAGTGGTTCTATACACAACACGATTGACACCACATAGAGACAACACATAGAGACAACACATACACTAAACACCCATGCCCTCGGCCGGACTCGAACCGGCGACCTTCGGCACGTGGAGTCAACCATAGATGTCACTGCACAACTGTTTGTTTACAAGCCGCCGCGGAAACGCTGGAAGACGAAAGCCAAACCAGCGCTATGACATCATCCACTCTTCTGCTCGTTACCGAAGCGATACTGTTTTAGCATTTTAATGGCCGGCTTACAGACAGGCCCCACTGAGTTGATAACCAGTGTCCCTGTTAACATATACCATGTGAATGTGGCAGTGGTTATATCGGACAAACGCAGCGGTGTATTGTGCAGCAATGTGTCGAACACGCAAGAAATGTTCGCAAGAAGAGAAATCAGCTGTGGTCGAACACAGTGTGCAAGAAAGTCATACATTTGATTTTCAAAAAAAAAACTACAATTTTAGCCGTGGTCAAAGATTTTTGGGAGAGCATTATCACAGAAGCAGTATAAATCAGAACAACTGATTCATTAGTTAACAGGGACACTGGTTACCAACTCAGTGAGGCCTGTAACCCGGCTATCAAAATCTTGAAACTGTTTCCCCTCGGTGACGAGCAAAAGTCTGTACGACGTCTTCACGCTGTGCTGGCTTTTGTCTTCCACCGTTTCCGCGGCAGCACGTAAACAAACAGTTATCGAGTGACATCTATGGTTGAAAATGAGGGCTGAGGTAGACGCCTTCGAAACGTCCCACAAGTGAGACGCGGCTGGAAGCCCGAGAAGACTTTATTTAATTTGAATAATTTATGAGTGGGGTTATGATCAGGCTCGTTAAACATAACCGGACAATTTATTCAGTAACTAACATGGACATCATATATTTAACTTTAATAAATACGAACAATCAAAAATTCCTTGACAGGTAAATAAATACCACTACCCTACATTAATCGGTCGATAAATTACAGCACAAAAATTATCCAGCACATAAATGATATTAGTAATCAACATGTGTCGACAGAGACATTTATGGTTCAACAAGTTACATAACATTGAAGATAAAATTTAAAAAAACTGAAACAAGTTTCAGCTTAGCTGTTTTCGAGTCCCTGGCGGCCATTTAATCCTTATCAAATTACGCATCAAAATGTAATCACAATGCATACAATTTAGATCAAGGTTAACGCTTTGCTACAACACGTTTCTAATAACGAACTTGCTTTGCGTAGGGTGTTACAGGGCAATCTTGAGTGAAGTATAGACACAAACACGTTGAAAAAATAGCGGATGGAAATTGTCTCTACGGTTTATTCTCGGTTGAACCAGGCATCACCAGTCACGTGAAGAAATGAGGACTCTGGTAGCCAGACTGTGTAGTATGAGATGTCTACGTACAAAAAATATTCTAACAAGGGACACATTCGGCCTCGAACACTTGGAACCGCACGAAAACTGTTTTAGAATAACAAGCGATCATAAACAAAACAGTGGTGTGAGTCATTTCCACGCAGAGCGCCGCACTTGTCTGCTGGCGCCATTACTTTCGTGCCTTTTCAAGAGACGAAAGGCACTTCCGGTCCAAAAATTTCAAAGAAACCCATAACAACCTGTCCACGAAACATTCATGTGGAGGCAAGCAAAATTGGAAAATGACTACATGAAATGTTTCCAAACTTCAGTCCTTAGCGAACATGTAACAAAAGAAAGGAGCCTATTGTTGTGTGATTCCTGGTCTGGTCATACTGATCGTACCCTTCTAGATGCAACTTTTCCAAACAAAGATGTTGTGCTGAAGATATTGCCACCGAAAACAACAATATTGCCAAATGCTTGATGTTTATTTCTTACGACAATATAAGCTCTATATCAGGAGCATTACTGATTTTGTAAGAATGCAGTGTGCCAAACCACAAGTGAAGATACATGATCGTTATATCATCATGAGTCTTCACTCTGTGACTTGCAATCAATTTCCTGAACCTATGTATAAGCCTATGTTGCAATATGCTTGGCGAAAGCCAGATTATGACATTGACATACCAACATGATCATTTGAAAATGTAATTAGTGTGGCTTTTGATATTGGACTGCGTGAATGCGAAAGTGATTTGGAATGTGATAACGTGGCTTTAGTGAGGTGTGTACATTGTTCTCTTCCACTTTGTTTTAACCACTTCATCGAAATACCGCATCTGCACTTTCAGGACTAATATAATCATCGTTAGGTGTGTGGTACTGCTGTATATGCGAGTTTTGCACTATATTAACGTAGTTTTTCTTACTTTGTAAGAAATAAACGAGTTTTGGAAATGGTGGGTGAGAAAAGAAGTTTGTGGAAGAAGCTTACAGAAAGAAGGGACAGGCTGGTAGGTCATATTTTGAGACATGCTGGATTGGTTAATTTGTTAGTGGAGGGAACAGTCGAAGGTAAGAACTGTAGACGAAGACAGAGGTTAGAATATATGAAACAGATAATTGAGGACGTGGGCTGTAAGGGGTATGTAGAAACGAAGAGGTTAGCACAGGATAGGAAAGGATGGAGGATTGCATCAAACCAATCAAATGACTGACGACAACAAAAAAAAACAACAAAAAATAAAAAATAAAAATAAACGTAGTATAAGCAGAAAGTTTTTGGCACTTTTTATTGAATATGTAATGATACACTGACGTCATTGAATTACGTATAATTTCCTTGATATGGTATTTATATCTTGTTACTTTGTTTCTCTCTATTAAAATGTTACTTGAGTTAGACTGCGACGTTTAGCATGGAAATGACCCACACCCTTGTTATTGTAAGCATGTTTTCGTGCGGTTCCGAGCGTTCGAGTTGAGTGGTGTCCCTTGATAGCTGCGTAAATGCCTTTTACATAGTAGTCACGTGGTGCTCAACACCCTGTCCGCGGAAACCCTCCATACTGCTCCATACCGCGGCAGCTCCAAGAATCATCCGGTCCCTCGAATCGAGTTTCCAAGTCACCTCGGTTCTTCTTACATGAAAAAAAGTGCCGTCTCCCATTACCCCACGCTGCCCCAACGAGCGAAGGAAATCTGGATCAATTTCAAGTTGTTGTTTCAAAGTACCATATGATTCAACTCGACGTTCTTTTTGCTTGTCATTCACAGCTCGAGGAACAAACTTGGCAGCAACCTTGTCCATTCCCAAATCTTCAGTTAAAATTCGCTGAAACTCCGAGCTCCAAGATAACCCACTAATCTCTGACAGTTGATCAGTTGTATGTGGATGGTCTGAGAGGAATTTTTTCAACATTTGCTTCGATTCAAACGAGGTTTGCCTTCAATCGACATGTTGCCATTTTTAAACTGAGTTAACCACTGGTACACTTCAGTTTTTCCTATAGCTTCATCTTTGTAAGTTGTTTTCAACATTAAAACAGTTTCGGCAGCATTTTTACTTAGTAGAAAACAAAATTTCACAGCTGCACGTTGTTCACTTAAACGTGCATCTTTGAAAACGAAACAATAAGAAAACAACGCTAGCAAAAATAATCACTGCAGAGAACAGAACAAGCAAGGTCGACGACACAGGCGGCACTGAACTGACAATGAGTTGCGTTATAAACGCCTAGCGGCAGAAACGGGTACTACACAATCCCGGCCACGGCAATGCTTCTTTTTTTTGTGTACCCTCTCGTACACCTCCCACGTTGTGCTATAAGGCGCCAAATTACACAGGAAGACACAAGAAAACAACCCCGCTGATCATCCCTCTGCCTGTTAGCTGTACTATCGCTCCCGCACCCTTACGCTGGAAATTTTTCATGTCCCTTCATTTGTAAATCAAATATTAGAATATTGCTAACACTATAATATATGCGGGATCCGGCGGAAGGATTGTTAACAATCCTTGCTCTCTCTGCCAACAATGAACATGGAATTCCCGACTAGTGAACTTGGTCCGGTCGTGCGTGGTCGTTAGTGCAGGTGTCTGGAAGACGACTCTGCGGTAGAGGGGTAAAGTGCAAGCGCAAGGACGTTTCCCGGACTGGTGTATCGTTGGGTTCCAGTTATTTTTGCTGCACGATGACCGTGGGGCTAGAACGATTAAGTTTATTTTTTAGGAAGAGATGTTTTTATTTTGTATGATGCGATGTGTGTCGTTGTCAAAAGTTACGTAGAAACTTCTAGATTGATATCGACCGGGTACCGAGCGTGGTGGTGTAACGGATAGCGTTCTGGCCTCGCATTCGGGAGGACGGCGGTTCGAATCCCTGTTCGGGCATCCAGGTTTGGGTTTTCCATGGTTTCCCAAATCACTCCAGGCAAATGCCGGGATGCTTCCTTAAAAAGGCCATGGCCGAATTCCTTCTCATTCCTTGCCCCCATCCTTTCCCGTCTCTAAAGACCTCGCTGTTGAGAGACGTAAAGCAGATAAAAAAAAAAAAATAAAAAATCGGTCGGGTCCTAGGAGTCCATGTGCACTGGGATGGTGGTTGCGTGTGCACAAAGTGATTCCGAATCTCATTCTCTATACATTACGGCTGCTTCCAAACGAATAACTTGTGACGGTAAAGACCTTTCCTGGATGTAGCTTGCACAAAAATCCTTGTCTTCGTTTGGTTTTAAATCTCGGTTGCTTGTCCTTCCGGGAAGAGCCGATCTATGATTCGTCTCTGTGCTAACCAAATATAACGCAACGCCTCGAAGTTTTATCCTCAAATACACGTCGGAGCCGTCGTTTGGCGTAGTGCAGGACAGGCGGCGATAGTAGCGCTCCACAGGCTACAACTAGAAGTTAGTCTCGCGTGAACGTCGTTTGGCGTAGGGCAGGAAGGCGGCGACGGTAGCGCTCCACGGGTTGCAACCAGAAGTTAGGCTAGCGTGAGTCACTCTAGCCGGGTACAGCTCATAGCGAAGTTGACATTGGTTGAGTGCGGACGTTTAGTGCCTGGGTGCGACTGCATCTGGCAGCAGACTCTAGGCTGTAAGGTAGGCTCACGGGATCACATCTCAGTATGTTCTCCATTCGTTCTGTACTGAAGCGCAAGAATCCAAATGCTCATCAGCATCAATATCACTTGGATATAACTAACACTTACAAATCTCTAATTATAACATTAATATTTACATTGTCATTAAAATTATCAAATAGTGATGAAAAAACTCCTACTATCAATACATATTTTCGTGAAATGATCACAATTCCAAACATACAAAAAAAAAAAAAAAATTCTACTTTCTCTGTATAAGTGTATATAGTCAATATTAAATAGTAAAATTATAGTTCATCTATGACATTCCGTGGGTGATAAGCAATACATAAGCTTTCAACTTTTTATATTTTTCTCCACTTTGATTGTATGTGTGTGTAGGTGCTTATGCAAGCTTTATAAGGAAAATGTGGCTGGTTCGTTAGTACATTTGATATTGCCTATTCACGATGGTGAAAGCTGCCAAACAACTGATTTTATTCCTGAGAAAATTCGTATATTCTTTCGAATTAATCATGCCGGAGTGTTTAAAGCACCATTTGCAAAAATGAATTACAGCTTCTATGAAAACTTAACGACACAAAATGTCGCACCGTATCGTAAACGGCGTAGCAAATCTTGTCTCCAGGAATTCAGTAAATATTATAGTTACAGTAGACAATGTCGATCGCTCGGTTTCATCCAGCCTCAAAACGGTCTCTGGAATTATCTAAACGAATCATTTCATCAGCAAATGGTACAATTAACTTATACGCAGCAAGCGAAAAGAAAAGGTCATATTCACAACTACTTAACACAATACATTCGTAACTGACTCCTTAATAATATCGGTGTGAACTGATTCAACTCAACATTCCTTCCAAAGAATCATACACTACATCTGTGATTTTTACATCTATTTGTGGTAGAGATTATGCTCCCGTGGAAATTTACCTGCGCAACTACATTTGCAATAGACTTATTTATACTTTGAGTTCTTCAGATCGAGGAGAATTAATCGATTACTAACTCCATAGTTTATTCCAGTTCCTTGAACCCTTCTCTACAAATGATAACTTCGCCATATCCTTAGGTCGAAATCAAGTGTCAAGTTACGGCAATCTGTTCATTATAATTTTTCGTCCAATTTCTATCCTCACGTGTCCCCAACGCAAGCCCTAAATACACCCAAAGTACTCTTCATTTGCTTCACCCCTTCCAACGACTCGCATTCCATCTCCTGTAACAAATCAATTACTGAATATTTGTTTTTACTTTAATTTCCAGATTCAAACTAACCGTCCTCATTACCCATAATACCTTATCCCAGGAGACTGACATCCCACAGCTCTATGCTCCCAGGAGCTCTCCTGTTCCTACAACCACACAAACTAAAAACTGATTATCGTCAAATTAGTAGATATACCAGGAGGTACCCAAAAATAACCGGAATAGCATTGCCGTGAGCGGAGCTAGCGTAATACAAGTTTCAGCCGTTAGGCGTTTATAGCGCAACTCATTGCAGTTCAGTGCCGCCTGTGTTGTCGACCTGGCTTGTTCTGTTAATCTGCAGTGATTGTTTTCGCTAGCGCAGTTTTGTTATTGTTTCGTTTTTGATTATGGCAAGTTTAAGTGAACAACGTGTAGCTGTGAAATTTTGTTGTCTTAAAAATGCTGCTAAAACTGTTTTAATGTTGAAAACAGCTGACAAAGATGATGCTATGGGATAAACTCAAGTGTACGAGTGGTTCGCTCGGTTTAAAAATGGCGACATGTCGATTGATGACAAACCTCGTTCTGGACGTCCATCAACTACACGAATCGACGAAAATGTTGAAAAAAAAAATCGAGAGCTTGTGCTCTCTGAACGTCAACAGACAATTGATCAACTGTGAGAGATTAGTGGGTTATCATGGAGCTCGGTTCAGCGAATTTTGACCGACGATTTGTGAATGAAAAAGATTGCTGTCAACTTTGTTCCTCGGGCTGTGACTGACAATCAAAAAGAACGTTGAGTTGAAACATGTCGTGCTTTGAAACAACAGCTTGAAATTGATCCAGATTTTCTGTCAAAGGTCATGGTGCTATAGTTACGACCCAGAAACAAAGGAACAATCAAGGCAATGGAAGATGTTACTGTCCCCCGTGAAATAAACATCAAAACAATGCCCATTTGTTCCCCCACATCAGACCGTCAATCAAACATTTTATTTGGAAGTTTTAAGATGATTAGTCAACAAAGTTAGTCAAAAAAGCCCCCGATTTGTGACAGACAAGACTGCTTCTTCCACCACGACAATGCACCTGCACACACAGCTGCATCTGTTAGGCAGTTTTTGGCTATAATTGGCATGGTTCTGCTGCCCCACGCACCTTACTCGCCTGACCTAGCTCCGTGCGACTTTCTCGTATTTCCACGCATGAAAAGGAATATGAAAGGACACCGATGATTTGACAACATTGAAGAGGTCAAGAAAAAACACGAGGGATTTTCCCGATTTTCCTGACACACCACAGGAAATATTATTGTTCTTTCTGTAATGCTTCATGAAGCGTCCCTCCTTACTTGTACTTGCGTTGTTGTCTTACATGTTCCACCTGCCATATCTAAAGATGACTACAGAAAATGTGTCGAAAAGTGGAACCACCGGTGGGACAAACGTATTAGTTGTAATGTAGAGAGTTTTGAAGGTGATAAGGTTGTTTTGTAAAAAAAATTGAAAATACATTTTAAAAATAATTCCTGTTTTTTTTTGGTACCCCATCGTATATTATTACACCCGTTTAATCTTTTGTAGATCGCTCATAATATTTTCTTGATTCGTTCTTGTTACTGTATTACATTCTCAAGACCAGTTACTTAATATTTCCATATTATCTATATCCTCGGTAGGTACATTCTTCTCCACTATTGCCGACTACTTCTATCTTTCCCCGATTTTCCTGCCACATACATGGAAATATTATTGTTCATCCTGTAATGCTTCATGAAGCATCGCTCCTTACTTGTACTTGGTAGTCGTCTTACGTGTTCTACCTGCCTTGTCGCTTTATGAAACTCTCGTGCTGTCTCTACTCACCTTACCTCGATACTGATGTAAGCAGGGTCTATGTTTTATCTCCGGGGGTCTTGCGGTTCGTGCCGCTTCGCGCATCTCAGTCTCCAGGGCTCTTTCATTGGTTGCTGCACTCTTGCAATTAGGGTTGTAACGGAAGTCGTCTTTGCGGATGCGGATGTTCAGTGCTTGACATCCGCGGATGCGGGTGAATTACGGAAGCGCATTCGGAAGTGGAAAAATAAATTTATGATTATTTAGATTTTAAATTAACTTAAAATGAAAATAAGTATATTTTTTATGACAAATTCTGCATTTTTTATAAGTAACGTCTATTTCCATATAATACTGTCACATTGATTTATTTTTTGAGTCATCTTTTAACAACAAAAAACGTGGGATGATCTCACAACTGAATTAAATCATTTACATAAGTACGCACGCATTTAAACAAACAATCTTTGTCATGTGAATTTTTCGGAGTTCGATTAATTCAAGCGTCAAGCACAATGCCACATCTCCGTGCCCGCCACCCGCCTTCCCACCGCTCTAGTGGCCCAATCACAGTACAACTTGTAGGACCTACGTTCATCCGATTTTTGATGGGCCGTGAAAGGGGTTAAAGGACTACATGCAGGGCGTGTTGGATGTTGTTGGGCTCCCAAACAACTCACACAGGTCCCTGCTGTCCATCAAGCTATGGTGTTGGATCATGATTGGAGGAAACATCCTGCGAGTGTGCGATAAGGACATATGGTGTGCTTCGAGAAAGTACGAGTGGAAAGGACTGCTTGGAACATTTTGTTGGATCTCCTTTATCAGCGTGAATGCGTGAGCGCATCCTACGGTAGTTCTACATGGATGTCATACAAGTTGGACCGTGAACAGACCGCTTTACTTTACATGCAAGTTCAAACTTGTAAATTCGTCGCTCAGGTAATAACACCGTCCAGTTCATTGTTATTTTGATTGCAAGATCGTCAGAAATAAACAACCACGTTGTTGTTAGCTAAGAGACGATGAGCAGAATCTCGTATAAAGAGATAATAATAATATATATATTGCAATGTAAACAAAACATCCGCTATACATCCGCAATAAAACTTGCGGATGCGAAAGCGGATGCGGGTCTGCCTCGATTGTCCACTACCGTATTTTGGACGCCAGTTTGCTTCCTGGACTAATTTAGAGGCTAGCGAAGGTCCATTCATCCTACTTCTGTCGCCTGGCCGGCGAACATCCCGCCTCGTAGGGGGTAATCGGTTCCACGCGGCTCTGTGTATATCGAGTTTTGTTTTCAGACCAATCTTTTAGTGTTCCGTAAAAGGTGATTTACTTACTGCATGGCATACCTATCTTTGTTTAGTCCATGTCTCTTAACTTCTTTATATGTTCCCTTGTTACTAATTACATTCCCCAAATGCTTATATCTTTCACGTGTTAAATTATATGATACTTTGAGGGGAGATGTGACCTATTCAACAACAAGGTATTGCGTCTTTGTTGGGTTAATTTTTTGTCCTCATTTATTAAAATACCTTTGTTACTGGCCATGTTCCACTGTTGTTGCATAAATCTTTTAATTAAACACCGTCTTTTAGAAACTGTTTTATTAATGTTTTCACGAGACGCGTTTCGCCTTTTTGGAGTGGAGCCTCATCAGTGGCTATAAATAAATATACACAGTGTTGTATTTAGATCTGTATGATTGATTAAATATTATATGTATTTATTTTAGAATGGTGTAATGTTATAAGATAATACGGACATTACAACATTGTGGAATAAATACATATAACATTTAATCTTTTGTACAGATCTAATTATAATACTTTGTATATTTATAGTCCCTCCAAAAGAGCGAAACATGTCTGGTGAAAACATTGATAAAACAGTTTCTAACAGACACTGTTTAATTTAAAACACTCATTTATTTTACTCCTCTATCTATTTATTTAGAATGTATGCTCTCTTCATCCCCCGCTACCATTATCTACCACACACTACATAAACAGGTTCAATTCATCTGTATTCCTTTTCTTAGGTACTTTATTCTCAATTTCTCTAAAACGCATTATCTGGGGAAAGGCAACAAATATGTTTTAAACTCTTGTTAATTACAAAAGATTGGGAGACTTTCTTTCCGATCCTTACAACTATCTTCACATTCTTATAAATATTCTGAACTAGCTGATACCCGCGACCGACAATTTCATTGCCAGAATTGGATATACTGTATATAAAGCTGTTAGTAACATAACATTTGTCCCAAACAACACCGAGTTCGAATAATATGACAGGAAAGCCATCACTGTATCATTTTACTGGCGAACCTGTCTCATGAAGAAAATCGATTTCCAACCTATTTGAAAAAACAGAAAACGAACGTAGGGGGATGTGTGGGAGTTTAACTGAGGGCAGCTTTATTTGAGCTTGGTCTTTTCTTCTTTCTTCAGCATCAGCTTCAGATTCTTGGATTCTCATAACTTCAGCTGCTCGTGCTTTTCAGATTACTACGTTTATTTGCATTAAATTAAATAGTCCTATCACAGACGTAGCCATTTCACACTACGACGTTTATAGTATCGTTTTACTTTAATATGCAGTACCTGAAACCTCGTTGCAGTAAACTGTTCATACACTTCACATAAATCAATAAGGCTTGTGCCAATTACAAACCACCTTTATTCTGATCATCCATAAATAAAATACATCACCAGCAATCGAACATGAATCAACCACTCACCGCAACATCTCACCTCATTCTTTTTTCTTTCTTTTCACTTTTTATTCAAAGATTGTTAAATCCTACAGTATGCTTTTTCTCTGCTGCTCTTATAATAAATTCCTCAGCGTAAAGATATTTTATTATAAATTCGTACAATTCAAAGTAGCATCTAACTACTTGTAATTTGACATGCTCTTCTACAGACACGCCATGGGCCAGCTTTACGCCCGCAAGGAGTGTCTTTTTTTACTTATGGCTTTACGCCCCGTCGACGTCGAGGTCATTAGAGGCGGGATGTGACTGGGGACAAGGAACGGGAAGGAATTCGTCCATGGCATTTTGAAGGAAGCATCCCGGCATTCGCCTAGAGTGATTTGGGGCAGGGAATGTTAAAAAAGAAGACAAAATAAACTGATGCCAGAAACTTTTAGGCAGACACAAAGTAGTAGTACAGTGCAGAGCAAATCGACATCTATACTAAATAATAAGTTTTGTTTCTAAACGAAATTTATCAACAAACTAGCTGGTACCCACGACTTCGTTCGTGATTGTAAAGAATTCATATTGACAGCTATAGACATCTAACCACCCTAGTGCACGATGGGAGACTCGATACTATTACCACACACAAGTACCAGTCTTCTGCGCTATGTAGTTCCGGCAGCAAGGTAAAATTTACGGATACACACAAGTCTTTGGATGAAACACGAAAATATTCATGATCGACCAATTTCAAACACCATATCTCACACACTCCCACAGTTACCGAATTTCGGCCAACGTTGTGATCGATGGGAGACTACCACACACAAACGCCAGTGATCTGCGATTGATAGTTTTCACTTAAAAGTGATACACCGTGACACATGCGTCTTTGGCAGAAATATGAAATTGCCGCAGGTCGATCATTTTCATCCCCCATATTTTCCACACCCCTATAGCTACATACATCTAACAACCATAGTGCACGACAACAGACACGATTCTACTACCACACATAAACACCAATGCTCTATGCTATGTAGTCGTGGTAGAAAAGTGAAATCTGCGGAGACACATGCCTTTCGTCGAAATACGAAAATATCCTTGGTCGGCCACTTACAACCACCATATCTACCACAGTACCACAGTTTCTGAAATTCGGCCGCTGTTGTGATTGAAAGGTGACTCTGTGCTACTACTACACACAAACGCCAGTTATCTGTGATCTGTAGTTTTCGCTGAAAAGTGATACACCATGACAGTTTTGTCTTTGGCAGAAGTATGAAATTGCCACAGGTCGACCACTTTCAACCCCCATTTCTCCCACACCCCCATAGCTACCGACATCTAACAACCATAGTGCACTACATGAGATACGATTCTACTACCAAACACAAACACCAATGCTCTATGCTATGTAGTTGTGGCAGAAATGTGACATATGCGGAGACAGTCGAAATACGAAAATATCCTTGGTCGGCCACTAACAACCACCATATCTACCACAGTACCACAGTTTCTGAAATACGGCCGCTGTTGTGATCGAAAGGTGACTCTGTGCTACTACTACACACAAACGCCAGTTATCTGTGATCTATAGTTTTCGCTGAAAAGTGATACACCATGACACTTTTGTCTTTGGCAGAAGTATGAAATTGCCACAGGTCAACCACTTTCAACCCCCATATCTCCCACATCCCCATATCTACCGACATCTAACAACCATAGTGCACGACAGGAAAGATGATTCTACTACCACACACAAACACCAAAAGTCTATGTTATGTAGTTGTGGCAGGAAAGAGAAGTATACGGAGATACGAATTTTTGGTCGAAATATGAAAACGCCCTGCACTGACCAACTTTAATCATTATATCTCCCACATCCCCACAGCTATCGGCATTCGGCCAACGTTGTGCACGACAGGAAACTCCATGCTACTTCCACCCACAAACATCAGTGATCTGTGCTAGGTAGTGGTGGCTGAAAAGTGAAATATAGGAAATATGTTATACAATAACAGACTGCACGAGAAGTACAGCTGACGTAACATTGCAGATTAACACAAGCATCCGTCTGTCTGTCAACGTTCGATAAGTTCTCAAAATTTCTTGACGAAAACTGTTATTCATAAAGGAAAAAAGGTCCTGTGTCCTTCCTACGCATACAAAGTATTGCCTTGTCAAATTCCATTAATATCGGTATAGTCATTTAGTAGTCAAAATGTAAAAAAGACACAAACTTACTTCTGAATTTATAATATTGTTAGTGCAGATCACACACACACTGACAGCAAGAGAAACAACGCCTGAGGGATCAATATAGCGTTTAAAAGTGTACACATACAGCATTGCTAGACTACCTACATTTGCCTCGCATTGCGCCGCTAAATTTGTGGTATCCACGGTTTAACATGGAATCCGAACGACTGACCGTACAGACGTGGCTCACACCATCAAAAGCAATTCTTAAAAAAAAAAAAAAAAAAAAAAAAAAAAAAAAAAAATTGTTTTCACCTCGATTTGAACCGGACAGCACGCTCCAAACAGCGCATTAACCACTGAGCTACCAGACCGCTATAAAGGAAGGTACTACAGAGACTTGCACATCCCGTCTGTCGGTAATTTTTCACAATTATTATAGCATGTAATAGTTATACTTAAAAAAGTATCCTATGACCATCTAATGCCAAATAGCATCTCCTTGTCAAATTTCATCACGATCGGATTAGCCGTTTAGCCCAAGAAACGTAACAAACAGACAGACAAAGAGACGGATAGAGTTACTTTCGCATTTAAAATATTACTATAGATGGATAAACAATTACAGCAATAGAGACAGCGGAGGTAAATATAGTTCACAATATAAGAAGTATCAGGGAAGCCATGAAACAATATTTTGACAAGCTACTAAATGGACATAATGGGATAGATGATGAAGAAACAAGTCAGAGGATGATAGATGAAGACACTCCAATAACTTGGTCAGAAGTCGAGCGAGCTCTCCATAAAGTAAAAAGTGGCAAGTCAGTAGGAGCCGACGAAGTTACAGCCGACATAATTAAATCTGCCGGTCCACCAGGGATACAATGGCTGTACAGAGTCCTCAGAGCAATAAGGAATGAGAAACAAATACCGGAAGACTGAACAAGAGGGGGGATAACTCCTATCTTCAAGAAAGCGAACAAAAGGAAAAAACTACAGAGGTATTATCCTCCTATTCCACGGCCTCAAAATTATGGAAAAGATAGTTGAAGCCAGAATACGAACAATATTAGAGCCCATCTTAGAAGAGGAACAACATGCGTATAGGGCTGGAAGAAGCACAATAGATCTAATATTTGCCTTGAGAATGCTGGTAGAAAAATATTGGGAAAGAGGGAAAAACCTAATTATTGTGTTTATTGTTACGTTCCAGGTTGTGGTAAGTTATTTAACAGTTTCAACCTCATTAAATTTGGGCACCAGGGGTTAATAACAGATTGAAATTAATAAGTATTTACATAAACTATGCATAAACAATTCATAGGAGTGGACCGGGATCGAAAAAAAAAAGGTAAAGAATTAAAACCCCAATTAACTACTGCAAAATAACAGTACAATTTATTTGACTGATAATGAAATTAATATTTATTTAGCGCACCATGTAAAACGATAACGGATTCCCTCAACAGGCCAGCAAGCAACAGGGTAGCAATGAGATTCTAAACAGGGCGCTCTGGGTCTAATCCAGTCCAGTTCCAAGATCTTGCTGTGGACGGCAGAATTTGATGACGTATCACCGGGTGGACGAGACGGCTCGGGCTGTTGCGTCGTCAGGGAGAAGCAGTACACATAGTCCAGTAACGGGGTCGTAAAAAGGGGGTCTCACAAACATCACAACACGTAGAAGATTTTTTTTTCTTATCTTGTATATATTGGTGAGAGTATGCAGAAACCAAGTTTTCGACCTCCAACACCCTCGGCACAATTTTCTGTGGCCAAAAAACATCAAAATTTGGGTACTTTTTTCAGTTTTTCGTCTATAACTCCTTCCTGATAAGTCCTATCAAGAAATATTCTATTTTCAATTTGAAAGAGGACAAAATTTCCTACAACTTTCGTATTACAAACTTTTTTCTAAACTCAAAACTAAGCGAGCTACAGTTCTTTGAAAATCAGCCAAATTTCACACTTTTCCTAAAAGTTGGGTTTTTACCTACTTTGCAGCTCAAAATGACCTGAAACCCCTGTATATATAACCGATATATATGTATTTCTGTATGACATAGTATATATATGTACTATACTTTGATTACTGATGGTCCATGCAATAATCATATAGCATTGTTGGCCGGGAGATCCCGAAGGATTGTTCGGCCGCCAGGTTACAGTGTTATGGATAGGCCGCGCAGTGCGCTTCTTGTGGCTATCTAACCTGACCAAGTACTAGTACCGCATATAGGGAACCTACAGCTTAAGGTGGAATCCAAACCACAGAATCGTTCTGGCTTTCTCCATATTACACAGCAAGCTGTGGCAGAGGTAAAGGTCGGGTTAATGGCCTTTGAAAATTACTCCTGAGAACGGGATTTCGATCTTAGTCAGATACCTTAACCACTGAGCTACCATTTCGTTCTATTACCTGATGGTATTTGTACCAGTTTGAAAAATGGATTTGCAAAACTGAAAACATAATGTTATGGCACAAAGTTAATTTATTCAGTCAAAATTAAATCATAATAAGTCAAAAATTAGTCATAAATCCATTTCTTTTCCGTTTTAATGGATTAAAACAAAGTGTTCCATTTGAATTTGTTCCATACAACAATGGAAAAAAAATTGTCGCTATATGAAGCATTTAAATCTCTTCAAGATACAACACCCAACACAAATATTTTTGCTATGCACGGATGATTCCTCCTGCATAAGGTTATGTGGCATAGTAGTAAATACCTTGGCTGCTTCTGTGGAAAATATGAAGCCTATTTGACAACGAACTATAGATCCAACATCACAGTTATATTTGACGGATACCGAAGTTATGCTGCGCAGAGAGGAATAAAGTCATCTAAAATGATTTGTAGTTTGAAAACATCAGATACTTCAGCAGGCATCATTTTCAGTGAGGAAGCAAGTGCTACAGTGACGCAGCAAGTGAGAGCAGCAAGAACTGTGTAATGTTGATACTAATGCAAAAACTGAAAAAGGAGACATCCAAGATCAACAGGCAAAACAAGATGCTGCTGGATTGATCGTTGACGCAGCAATTTCCCAAGCAGCAAAATTCGACAGTGTGATGATTCTAAGTGAGTATATTGGCTTTCTCATTTTGCTAATGGGCTTTGGTACCACGAGTTTGAACCCACACACATCCTCTTCATCCATGCATTTGCTGGATGTGATTCAATATCAGCATATTTCTGCTATGGGAAAGAAAACTTCTACTGCATGATTCAATACCAACCATATCTGAAAGTAACATGCATGCTAACTTCTCAGAACTCTAGCCTCCAGAGAACATTTGGAGAACACGCAGGGGAACAGATCATCTTGGAACGGTACGGAAAAATTGCTTGTGGAACATTGGAAGGCTCAGATATGAAATGATTAAGAAATCTGCCCAAAAAATGCATTCAGACTAGCATGGTTGCCACCAAAATCAGATGCGGCAACGTTTCACTTAATATGCACGTACCACCAAGTAAAGGTTGGTTGGGTCGAGAAACGTACCCATTGCCGTGAGGATGAAGGAAAGGCTCGTCCAGTCTTATTACAGTTACAATAATAAATGCATTCAGGAGGACGTCGGTTCGAATTCCCGTCCAAGCATCCAGATTTGGGTTTTCCATGGTTTCCTCAAATCACTCCAGCCGAATGCCGGGATGCTTCCTTCAAAAGGCCATGGCCGAAATCCTTCACGTTCCTTTTCCCCAGTCCCATCGTGCCACTAATGAACTCGACGTCGACGAGGCGTAAAGTCATAAAAAAACAATAATAAAAGACGATGCACTTGAGTTTACTTCGAAGGTTGTATCATATTCCTTCCAGAAACCTTGTTCTCCTCCATGCAGCTGTCGCTAATCAGGACTGCATTGTTCAGCTGCTTGCAAAAATTGCTCTCGCCTGCCTCGTGAAAGCGTTCCTGGAATGTAGTAGATGAAGGAGAGGAAGATTTTTTAGACCTAGAGGAATCTGTTCCTGATGCAATGGATGAAAGAGACACAATTCATTGATAAGCCGGGACAATCCAAACGGAAAAGAAATTTATTTATGACAATTTTTTTAACTTATTTCGAAATTATTATGACTTTATAACTTTGCGTCATAACATTATGCATTGTTGTTCGCTCTATTATCTTCAGTAATAGAGCGATCTGGTAGCTCAAGGCGTCTGACTGGAGATCGAAATCCCGGTCTCAGCAATGATTTTCAAAGGCCATTAACCCGACATTTACCTCTGCCACAGCTTGCTGTGTAATATGAAGTAAGCCAGAACGATTCTATGGTTTGGATTCCACCTTAAGCTGTAGGTTCCCTATATGCGGTACTAGTACTTGGTCAGGTTAGATAGCCACAAGAAGCGCACTGCGCGGCCTATCCATAACACTGTAACCTGGCGGCCGAACAATCCTTCGGGATCTCCCGGCCAACAATGCTATATGATTATTGAATGGACCATCAGTAATCAAAGTATAGTACATATATATACTATGTCATACAGAAATACATATATATCGGTTATATATACAGGGGTTTCAGGTCATTTTGAGCTGCAAAGTAGGTAAAAACCCAACTTTTAGGAAAAGTGTGAAATTTGGCTGATTTTCAAAGAACTGTAGCTTGCTTAGTTTTGAGTTTAAAAAAAAGTTTTTAATACGAAAGTTGTAGGAAATTTTGTCCTCTTTCAAATTGAAAATAGAATATTTCTTGATAGGACTTATCAGGAAGGAGTTATAGACGAAAAACTGAAAAAAGTACCCAAATTTTGATGTTTTTTGGCCACAGAAAATTGTGCCGAGGGTGTTGGAGGTCGAAAACTTGGTTTCTGCATACTCTCACGAATATATACAAGATAAGAAAAAAAAATCTTCTACGTGATGTGATGCAAGTGAGAACTACCCCGTTACTGGACTAACAACCAATAGTGTACTCCGTGGTACCTGGCTCTCCGTACTGCAACGGGCAGCGAAACTGGTGGGCAGGTGAGACTCCGCCGACTGTCCTGGTCTAAACACAGCCTCTCACGTGGGAGGCTCGCACCAGTGTGTAGGCGAGACCTCTCGCTCTGAAAGCTCACTCACGAGTCCACACCAATGCACGCCCGGGGTGTCTGCCGTTCGTCAAACAGATGACATACCCCTCGGCAGAGCAAGGGCACCCATCTCAGAGGGAGCAGGCAAAAAAAACGAACACAACGCTCTGTTCTGACGAAATTAACTTTATTTTATAATGTCTTTCTTAATGCTTATTCTCTTAATTAAATATTGTAATGAGTCAAACATGACACATTACATTATGGACATAGAAAAGCCATACGATAATGTCCCTAGATCAACGATCTGGAAAAGTCTAAGAAAACTTAAAATTTCAGAGTACCTCATTAGAAAGATCCAGATACTGTACAATAATTGCAAGAGCTGTGTCAATGTTGGGGATGGTCAGTCTGAATGGTTTAGTTCAACCAAAGGAACACAACAAGGAAGTGCCTTTTCACCTCTTCTGATCATAGCGGTGATGGATAACATCTTAAAAGAACTAAAGAGAGCAGAGCAATCAATAGAGATCTACAGGCATTGGTGTCTGCGGACGATGTGGCAGTATGGGATGAAACCTAAGAAGGAATACAAAAGAAATTGAAAATGTGGAATAATGAGTTTGAAGAATATGGAATGAAATTGAATTTAAAAAAAAAAACAACGTAGCACTAAAAATAAGCTGAAAGAATACAGACTGTTAAAGTTGTTGACCAGTTCAGCTACCTGGGGAGCATAATTCCTAGTAACGGTAGAGGTGAGTTAGAAGTAATGAATAGAGTAACCAGAGGAGACAACTTCTACAGTACCGTGCGAGGCTTACTATGGTACATGGAGGTTCCCACAAGAACAAAAATTGTCTTGTACAAATCATATCTCATTCCTATTCTCACATATGCTTTGGAAACATGCACACTAACATCAAGGGACCCTAGCAAGATCCACGCGTGTGAAATGAAGTTTCTTAGAACACATAAAGAATGACGAGATTAGATCAAACCTAGAGCTAAGGGAATCCATGGAAGAGAGACCTACGTCATCAAGACTTAAGTGGTTTGGGCATGTCAAGAGAATAACTAGTACAAGACTACCAAAAACTTATTTGGAAAAAAGGATAGTGGGAAAAAGACCAGTAGGAAGACCAAGAAGAAGATGGACAGACCAACTGAAGGAGGACGTAGAGAGAAGAGGCTGGAACTGGGAATATATCACGGACCAAGAAAACGATCGTATACAACAGCCAAGGCTCGTAAACCACACCCGGGAAACTGGAGATGGTCCCCAACGTTAATGATGATGATGACTATATAAACTATTCATACTACTGTTGTCCAAAATTTCAGAGAGCTTATATAATGACACCTTACCATATGCGGCCCGGCGACTCAGTGGTTAAGGCGTCTGGCTGGAGATGGAAATGTCCCCGGTTCGAATCCCTGTCTTGGGGGAGGGGGCGGGAGAGCATTTTCGGGGCTTTGCCCGACCTTCACCTCTGGCACAGCTCGCTGTGTTATGTGCAGTGCTCCAGAATGCCTCCGCCGTTCGGATTCCACGTTAAACTGTAGATGCCCCGTACTAGCTGGGTTAGGCTAGGCAGCTGTAATAGGAGCGGACTGCGCAGCCTATGAGAAACCTTGTCACCACGGCATTACAACCACAATAACATACTTATATTATTTTTCCAAGTCGATAAAAGCTAAATGCATGTCTAAGTTTCTTCCCTTCCTTTTCGCCATCAGCTGTTTCAAGGAACATAAGTTGTCAACGCAGGTCTGCCTGTGTGAAATCAGGTTTGCTCCTCTGTGGTCACTCCGTCTTCCTCCATCCTGTTTTTCAATATTACGGCATTCGAGCTGGTCCAAATAATCTCTTGATTGTTATTGTATTAATATTTGTACCCTTTTTTTATAGATGTAACTTATCACTGAAAAGTTAAAATCTTGGGGTAATTTTTTTCGTTTATTTAACATATTTGTCAGTAACTCCTAAAGCATCCTCGGTTTATATTTAGATCAATGGGTAAACCTCCAGGTCCTACAGTATTCGATTCTTCATTTCAGTCCTTGTTTCACCTCCCTGTGGGAAATATATTCTATATTCCGGTAGAATAATCATTTATACTCATTCCTGTTTTTAGTCAGTAAAGTCTTAAAATTTGCCATCGATGTGTCCATGCTAATAAGAAGAATTTTGGCCTTTTCCTTTACATCCTTTCTAATGTTCTTCATTATTTTTCAAGTTTTAGTAACTTTTGAACCTCCCATATTATTGTTGTATTAAGTTTCTCACATGTTTTATCCCATATTTCTTGTTTTGCTTTTCAAATGTCTCTTTTCACTTTCCTATTCACGCTCATTTAGTTTTTCCTGTTTTCTGAATCTAGAGAATTCAACCATTCCTGGAAGAGTTGTTTCTTTTCTTATTTTTCTGCGCTATATCTTGGGTCCAATACTCATTTCGTTTTTTTTTTTTTTTTTTTCCACGAACAGGTTCCAGACATTCTAAAGCTTCTGTTCCTGCACTGTGTATACATGATCTGACTTCTCTATTCAGTACCTCTCCTGTATCTGCTTGTATAGGCTTCAGTTTATTCGCTAATTCCATTTTGTATCAAAAATTTGTAGATTCTTCTTTCAAGCTCCACAGATTTCCAGTTCCCAATATATTTGCTTTGTCTTCTTCAATGTTTGTTCTATTGTCTGCCATGGTCTTAGCCACATTCCACATAACTGTACAGTATCACATCTTGCTTTATAAGTTCTGTTTTAGTATTATTTAGTCAGTTGTAGAGTACAGATTTTTTTTAGGTTTATGAACATTTTTATGTAGATAGAATCCATTCATAATTTTTAAGGTGTGTGTCTTGCACGCATAAATTAATCATTAGCCACTATCATTTATCTACGCACCACCTTATTGTTTTGCGCTGTCTCTGTAAAGTCTTCCATTAATATTATGGCTGCCCGAGGATTCCCAACATTCGGAAACCTCCATACAATTTTGATAAAAATCGTCGTTGGTTTTATCATCCGTCCCATCATACACCCCCACTGTTACAATTTCATGTCAATTTGTTTCACTTCTAAAGATATTATCTTCCCATTGATTTCTTGCCAGCCTTAATGCCTTAGATGTAATCCTCCGTCCCTGCCTATCTTGCACTAACCTCTTCATCTCAACATACAACACAAAACCCACATCTTCAATAATCTGCTTCATATATTCTAATCATTGTCTACCTCTGCAGTTCTCTCATTCGAATTTCCCTCCAAATTGACCGACCATCCTGTCTCTTCTTTTTGTAGGACTCTTAGACAAGTAGCTTGGTATTCAGGTAGCTTGGTATTCAGGTAGTGTGATACTCAGAAGTAAACAATTGTGTTCGCTCGTCAAGTTCATTTTTTCGCTCATCGTAAGAAGACAAAACATTAATGGTAATCATGAGTAAATTTTCCTTTAGTGAAACTGAAATAAACAGTAAGATGAAATCATTAAGTAAGTGACGATGTTTACCTTCAAGTGACAAGATGAGAGATTTTAAATGAGGAAAGTGTAAGAAGAAAATAGCTGATGGTGTTGGAGTCTGCCAAGGTTGGTTCCGTCCTAAATGTGAAGAGCTATCAACTGCAAAAATTTCATTGATAAAAACAAAAAATAAAATCACTGAAGAGGATATGTGTAACTTGTAACTCTCAGTATGTCCACATGATCGATAATAGTGTGAAGAAGACAGTAACTGAAATGATGCATGCAACGAATACTATAGTGGAAAAACTTAATATGGGTAAAACTGATGAGACAATAAAGAATAATGGGACAAATCAAATAACAAAAATGGTACGTATACTTACCAACTGAAGCATACAACAGGGGAGGTAATTATAGTACTGCCAAAGAAACCATATCAGGACAGTGAGGCTACAAAAAACATCTGTAAGGAGAAGTTCACTCTAACTGACCTGAAAATAGGAATTGAAATGGTGATAAAGATCAGAAAATGGAGGCATTGTTTTCAACTGTAGTAGCAAAGAAAAAATTAAGAAGATTGATGTATATGCGAAGAATACTTTTTTTTTTTTTAACAGTTTAACGTCCCTTTTTAACAACGTGGTCTTTAGAGACGGGAAAGGATGGGGGCAAGGAATGGGAAGGAATTCGGCCATGGCCTTTTGAAGGAAGCATCCCGGCATTCACCTGGAGTGATTTGGGGAAACCATGGAAAACCCAAATCTGGATGCCCGGACGGGGATTCGAACCGCCGTCCTCCCGAATGCGAGGCCAGAACGCTATCCGTTACACCACCACGCTCGGTGCGATCGGTGCGAAGAATACACTAGGAAGTAACTATGTTGTACATATACAAAAACATAGAGATCCTAGGATTAGAATTTTAGGAGTTGAAGAGATGATGGAGGAGGAAGAACTGTTAAGATGGACAAGGAATCAAAAACCGGAAATGTTTTTGAAGAATCAAGAATTGAGGTCAAGATCAATAAAACGGTAAAAAATACTTGCATGGTTATAGTAGCATTGGATGCACAAATATTTAGTAATGACTCAGAAAAGATTACACATTACATGCCTTTCAATTTAGGAAAACTAATGCAATGCGTAATGGACAACTCACATGGTTAAAAATCAACGTTCCGTACAATGTGAGAAACCAGGTATTGTCGAGGGGACTATTGAGTCTTTGAGATGCAGTGTTAGTAGACACAGTTGTTAATGAGAGGTGTTTGAGTCGAGCGTTCGCTTATCTAGCCTCACGCCAGACATGATGGTGTGGGCTCTGAAATGCTGCATCAGCAGGAATACTGCGGGCTGACGCCGCGCCGCCGGCAAATGCTGCGCGTTGTTAGATAAGGCTTCAAGTTTCATCGGATTTACAATGTAAGTGTCCACACTTTATCCTTAACCACGGAAGCGTTCTGGAGTACTTCACAAACACAGAGCAAGTGCAGATCCGTCAACAGCCTCAGCCGAGACGAGGATCCTACAGACAAACCCTACAAAAAGAAAAAAAAAAAATCTCACAAAAACAATTCTTGTAAAAACATGGCCAAGTATCTTCTGCGCTTACTGCTAAAAAGTTATGAGATCTTGTTCTTAGTCTATTTTACACTCTACAGTGTCTTATATATATATATATATATACTTAACAGCTTTACGTGTCTCAACAGCGAGGTCTTTAGAGACGGTGTCTTATACTTCACATTCTAACACAGAATGGTTTATATAGATGTTGTGGATCGTTGACTTCTAAGTACTTAATATTAAAAAGTCAGGTGAATTGACCAGTATGCGGTTATAGTTTTTGCTTAAATAAAAGGCGTGATGGTTTCTACAACCGGAAAGAATTGCGAGGTAGAGAGAGATGTGTCGTTCGCGAGTGAAGCAGTTCTTTTGAACGGTTCTAAAAGAGCGAGTGAACGGTAGTTGTTCTTGGAATCCCAGAGCCGTTTGTTTGGCCAGGCAGGTCTAGCGGTCTCGTTTGTGCTACCTTCAACACGTCTCTGCTTTGCCAGTGTCCACAACGCACCGCACGACTGCTGCCCCCTCCACTCGCGTTCGTTCCCTGTTCTGCACCACCACATCGGTCATTGTTTGTCCCCTCTGCTCTCCACTCTACAGATCCAGAACAACTAGCTCGTTCGTTCGTTCTCCGTTCTTTTTTTTCTGTCGGCGGATGAGTCGTTCTCCGTTCCAGTGCTTATCGGTGCAATCCAAGTCGTTTTGACACGTTTTTAATCTAAATTACGGCTCAGATATATTTAAATGACAACTTCACACGTTTAAATATATCATTCCTTGATTTGCATTAAAAATGAGTCGTTCACGAGTGAACCGGTCTTCCAAATCTGTGAAAATTTGCACAGAATAAGGAAGTAGGCTGCTGAACGAAAAAAAGCCTCAAATATCATACGTGAACAGTGACGGGGTAAGACATAAATTTGCTGTGGACAAGATAATTTTTGCCAGGCCCTATGGTAGCCGAAGGGGACGGAATTTAAAAAGAATTATTTTTTAAAAAAACTGTTCAATTTCTATTAATAAAAGCAATCATCTTGACTGTAACTAATATTATTAAGTAATAAGGAACTATAAAGAAATGAATAAATAGTAATATCTTGTTTTTAGCTTTACTGAAGTCCAAAAATACTATATTGTAATCCAGATTAGATTCTACATCTATCACAGTTCGTAGAATTGCTCAAAGTCTTTTCTGACCCATTGTAGTTCGTAAATAATTCTTTATTAATTTTAATTTTGAAATACTTATTTGAGCGGAAAATGTACTTACTGGTAAAAAAAATTCTATTGACAATATAAACATCTGGGTAAATTTCTTTTTAAGTTATTTTCTGTTATCTTTTGTAGCAGCCGTTTAGTATCTCTAAAAAATATAATTCGTAAAGTTGGAAATCATTGTTCTCATCCAGTCGTCGGAATGTGTGCATATGATGACTGTTTTTTAATATATGCTCTTTTGGAATATTCTTTAACTTGTTTTGTTTATAAAGAAAAGCAAAATTTTCAAAGACATAAAACCTTGAATCTATATTGCTCACTATGGAATGAATCATGGTGCTAAAAAATTATTTTTAGTACTGGCTTTGGAATACTGTTTAGTTTAATCATTGCATTCATAATCAAACGTCCTTTTTTTTGGCTGCCTTTTTTATGCTTCGCTTGTTTGTTTTTTTGTTTTTTTTTTTGTAAATCGAAACTGTTTTTTTCAATAAATTGACGAGCGTCAGACAAGGACTGTTCAATTCTAGATTTTTTATTTTATTTGATTCAATTACAAAATTATCGCAAATGTTGTAGAGCAATGCTGCAATGGACTTGTACATATTGACATATAATTTCCTTAGGATAATATCTCATACCATAACTGTAATGTCGCTTAAAATCTATTAACAAAGTGTTTCCCAGTCTTAGGTGAGATTTTTTTAGCTTTCAATGCATTCAAAAACACCATCAGATTGAAATAATACGGCCTTCACTGCCTCGGTTCTGCTTTCCCACCTTGTAACTTTCAAAGACTTTAATTTGACTTTGATTAACTTCCAGTGTTTGCTGGCTATTGTAAATAGCAAACAAATTTTCTGACTAAAACCAAAAAACGTTTTTACTGTCGCAGAAAACTCAACTGTGTCTACCAGCAGCAAATTCCAACTATGACATCAGCATGGTGTAAAATGCTGTGGTATCTATACTAATATTATAAAGCTGAAGAGTTTGTTTGTTTGAACGCGCTAATCTCAGGAACTACTGGTTCGAATTGAAAAATTCTTTTTGTGTTGAATAGACCATTTATCGAGGAAGGCTTTAAGCTATATAACATCACGCTGCGACTAATAGGAGCGAAGAAACAATGGAAAATGTGGAAAAAACGGGGAAAATTATTCATCTTTGAGGGCTTCTGTTGCGTGCGCTGCGAAAACGGTTCAAGATACCAAAAAAATATGTATGAAAGGATTATTCCTCTTGAAATGACCTAAAAAAATGTCCGCGACAGTATATGTCTATCTTTTAAGATTAACTCACTAGAACCGTTTTTATGGTAATCAAATTTGGTCGGAATTAATGCATTATTACCAATTATTTGTATATAATATTAATATTAATCTTTATCCAAATAAATGTGTTGTTGATTAAGAGTATTTAATTGTGAACTAAATTGTCTTCGGCATCACTTAATTTCAATGAACATCTTAGAAGATATTACGCGCGGTCGGCTCCCTTCTGAACGGTTGTATGCAGCGTTATTTGTTTTTGCGATATAATATTGTCGTGTAATAATACTTTTTAAATACTTTTTAGTTACTGTTATGTTTGCTGGGGACTTTCGACAAACTTTACCAGTAATAGTAAGGGGAACTAGAGCAGACATTGTAAAGTCTTGCCTTAAAAGTTCCCCATTATGGAAGTTTGTTAACATTTTAAAATTAACTACAAATATGAGAGCACATTTGGGGGGAGGTAGTATAACTTTTCCTTCAAAGTTACTTTTAATAGGAGACGGGAAAGTACCTCATTCTGAGAATAAAATTGAAATTGATCGCGATTTAGGAGAAAGAGTAAGTAACATTGAGGACTTAATATCGAAAGTTTACCCTGAAATCAGCGAAATAGAAAATAAAGATCATCAATGGATGTGTCAAAGGGCAATATTGGCGGCGAGAAACAGTAGCGTGGACGAAATTAACGACCTAATTTTAAGTAAACTTCCAGGAGACATAGTTACCTACACATCTATTGATAACGTAATGGATCAAGAAGATGCGGTACATTACCCACAAGAGTTTCTTAATTCTTTGAACCCAAGTGGCCTTCCCCCATATTCCCTCAAGTTAAAAATAGGTGCCCCAATAATTTTACTTAGAAATCTCAAACCACCAAATTTATGTAACGGAACCCGACTTCAAATTAAATTTCTACGCAATAACGTGATCGTTGCAATAGTTTTGACTGGTCCAGCAGTTGGTCAAACAGTGCTTATACCTCGCATCCCAATGATTCCAAATGATTTACCTTTTAATTTTAAAAGAATTCAATTTCCCGTTAAGCTATCTTTCGCCGTTACAATTAATAAATCACAGGGGCAAACATTTAAACACGTAGGAATCGATTTACGTCAAGACTGCTTTTCACACGGCCAACTTTATGTCGCGTTGTCAAGATCGGGTTGCGGAGAAAACCAATATGTTCTTCTGCCACAAGAAAATAAAACTAAAAATATAATTTACGCAGAAGTACTTTAAAATAATTATGTTCTTTTAAAAACTTAAAAACTAAATTTGCAAAAAATTGTCTAAAACAATAACAGAAATTGACGCGGACAAAGTCGTGGGTAACTGCTATAATTTATAAAGCTGAGGAGGTTGTTTGCAAAAATAAATATGATGCCCAAAATAACTATTCCACGCGGACGAAGTCGCGGGCACAGCTAGTTAATATATAATACTCGAGTTTTAATTTAATTTTTTATGCCTACCATATTTGAACCTTTGTTGGAAATTTGGCCTCAACAGTTCTGAATATATAATTTATTTTTTTCTAATTTTTCCAGTATTGCTTTAGTTAGAAATTCTCCAGTCATCTCGGCGACAGCAAAAGTTCAAATGTTCCTCTATTGTGAGGGTTGAGGTTACAAAATCATAAGATAACATATTTATTCAACTTGACAAGAGTCTCTAGTGCAATCGAGCAAAATATAAATAGTTTGCTTCTTTTATCCTGCGAATCAATTCAGCGGTAATAGTTTTTGACATCAATGTGATAAATTCATTTTGAATTTCGTGGCTTAGATAATGATGTGTTAGTTGTTTGTCATTAACGCTTTATGTGTGTTCCTTAATGATGGTTCATATTTAGATATCCAGCTGTCTATACCAATCTTGGGACATTCTCTGTAAGCTCTAAATGACAGATTATGAGAATCTAAGATATTAATGATACAATCTTTCTAACAAATTGGATTTGTGGTCTAACATTGGAACAAGAAATCCGACGATGGAAAACTTCCCTCGACAAACACGGTTCGGAGATCGAGTGCATGGTGTGTGGAGTTCCAAGTTTTGGGTCTTTTAATTTCGATGTCGCTGAACTCCGTAAGTCATCTGAATTCAAATACCTGGCAGCAGTACTCTGTTGGGATGGTGAGGTCACAGGAGTCCACTGTACCTTACATCTAAGGTCTACAGCGCCATCAGTCAGCCAGTGGCGCTGTATGGAACCGAATGTTGGCCAGTCACGAAAGACATGAACAGCAGCTGCACGTCATGGAAAGGAAGCTGATTCGCTGGCCACAGGGACTCACTGAATTGCTCGGGTGGCATTTGGTGTGGCTGCAATCCCTGAGAAGATGCGAGGGGGTCGTCTACGGCCACGCACTGCGAGAGGAACGCTCTACACAAGTCCGGAGGGCCCAAGACCGCGAGGGAACCCAGGAGGACATGCCACCAGTCAGTAGCTCATCTTAAGACCGGATTAAATGGAAGAAGTCCGGTGAAGCAGACCCGGCAATGCGGGATTCATGCTGATAGGAGGAAGTATTTTTCCAACAAACTGTGCCAGCGTTTTTGAGATTCACCAGTTAGCTTTTGGATTTCTGGTCTATTCATTTTCATGTTCCTTTTCCTAATGTCATCCATTGAAATATAAATGCCATATGTTCCTTGGTATTCTCATTCCTTTATAAAATAATACTTAAGGTTTTCTGGTGTACCATCTGAGTTTGTGAATTGCCAAATAGTCGGCATGGAAAACAGAAAAATTAATTTGAGATTTTGAATAAACCAACCAGCGATGATGTCGAGTTTCGCCATTATTTAGTTTTATTGGGAAATGAAAATTAGAGAAGTTCCTATGGTGCGCGAAGCCGTTGGCTGCCACTAGGGACTGCAATCCAGCAAAGCGGGATCCCGCAATCCCGCGGGATCCCGCATCATTAGGCAGTCTGGTGGATCCCGCAAAAAATTAAGCGGATCCGCAAAATCCGGCGGAAAAGCGTGTCAGTATGCGTAACTCGTTGTTTTCCGGACCCACTCGGTCTCTGTCGGATGTATTGCATTGTTTGCCTGTGCTCTTTGCAGTTCGAATTTGACTCGTGTGAACGAATGTTTGTATTTATCAACCTTTGTCATCTGTAAGTAAATAGATCCACTTTAACGCATTCATTAAAACTTACGTTTGTTTTGAATACACATTTCTATAATTTGATTTGTGTTGCTTGTTGTACGATTTTCTTACTATATAAGAATTTTTTATATCTCGCACACGTCATGTGAACTACACAATTAAAGGTTTTTATTCGCGGTTTCATTATTCCCATTTTCTGTAATTGCAGATAAAATAATTGTGATGATTTCCTGTGTTTGCGGCTGAAAATTTGATTATTCGTTGATACGAAACAAATGTTATAGTAATTTCAACGATCGCGTACATATTCATTTAGCAGCTATCAAATGGCAATTGTTTATCCTTTGACTTATTGTTGTTTATACCGCTACTTCAATGCGTTGGAACATATGTTCTTTGATGAAAGCCGCCTTTCTTGCATGTGCCGCTCTGGCTTTCGATTAAACCCACTTGGGATGATTTGGTCAATCGCCACAATATATTATTTTTGAGTAAATAACATGTGTCCTTTCAACTCCTTGTTATTATTTCGACTAAAGGTAAAAAAAGTTATAATGAAGTCTTCACGGGTGTATCGCCGAACTGCGTTATCTCCGCCTTCCTTTTTTTGTTTTACTTATGGCTTTACGCCTCGTCGAGGTCATTAGAGGCGGGATGGGATTGGGGACAAGGAACGGGAACGAATTCTGCCATGGCCTTTTGAAGGAAGAATCCCGGCATTCGCCTGGAGTGATTTGGGGAAACCATGGAAAACACAAATCTGGATGTCCGGACGGGGATTCGAACCCGCGTCCTCCCGAATGCGAGGCCAGAAGGTTAACCGCTCACCCACCACGCTCAATCCCGCCTTCCCCCTCTCATGTGAAATTTCGTGTTTTTACAACCCAATTCGGCGATACACGCTTGAGGACTTCATTATGACCACAGGCTGCGAAAACATAAAATTTAATTTCCAATCTAAAGAGCAGTTTTCGTTAGTAAAACTGAAATACTTGACAGTTTACGTCTTGGTAAGTAGTTTCTCTCAGTAAAGCCCCCTACAGACCATCCTTAAAACCGGGTTTCGCGTCAGTGTGGGGCCTGATCTGTTGCCTTCTTTAGACAGTCGGCATGGACGCACGGTAATAATGCCGCCTGTTTTATCGAAACAACAAATAGCGCTAGTTTTGGCTTTAGGTATTAATTTAGAAGACAAAAGAAGTAAAAGAGGAATATGAGCTAAAAAAATCACTTGAGAAGAGGAATGAATGTAGCAAATGAAATGAATAATAGAGCTCTTTTCAGTGATGATTATCGTTGTTATTTGAGAATGGATGACGAAAGTTTGACCGAGCTGTTAAATTTAATAAAACCTCTGATCACAAAGCAAGATACCTGTTACTGTGGAAGAACTATTAACTGCAACTCTTAAGTATTTAGCAACTGGGAAAGAGTATGCTGATCTCAGGTTCAGCAATATCTGCACAATTATTGTCGCAAATAATACCAGAAACATGTGAAGCCATTTGTAAGGTTTTAAAACTGTTTACAAAAAATAAAAACTCCATTTTAATTAGAACCTTCAATAACACGATACAGTAACAGTTATTTTTAATTTTCTCGAGAGATATTTTTAATTTTATTAATCACAATAATAATCTGATTTTGTTTTCCATGATTAAATATTCTTTTAAAACTATCCCGTCATCACCAAATACATCATTTGGTTGTTGAGAACGTTTTGCCAGAAAATTTGGTGCGTTGTTAAATAGATGTCTGATCTCTAAAATTAAAATGAATCGTTAAATGTAGCCAGACAGTATGTGAGAATGTGGCAATTTAATCGCTGTAACGGCTCAATGGACACCAAGCATATTGTTATATTAAAACCAACGAAAAGTGGATAATTATTTGCAATTACATTTTAGCGTCGTACTGTTTTCAGTTACTAGTTGCTTTACGTGTATTCCGTTAAATTAAATTAAATTTAGATGAAATTAAGTTAAATTTAGATGAAGTGAAGCTGCCTGAAAAGTTATTGTTACCTGCATTGCCTCCATATGTTTTCATTGGTAACAATGCATTTGCTCTGAATGAACATATATTGAAACTGTACCCACAGAAAAGTAAATAAGATTTTTTTATTATTATTATAGACTTTACAGAGCTCGAAGGGGCGAGGAAAACGTTTTTTCCATTCTGGCATCACGTTTTCAGGTATTCCAGAAACCTATACTGTAACATATTCAAAAATGTTGAAAAATAATAATGACCAGTTGTATAATTATTTCCATAGATAGCTGCCTGGTATCTCTGCTTTGTATAGTTTTTGCGAGATATCTCACAAATTTAAGATGTTAGTTATACTTTCTGGTCTCTGTGCATTAAAGAAATTTCAAGCATAAAGTCTCATTTAGAGCAAAGCAATCAACTTTCAAATATTCGTCAAAGTATTTCGCGTCTTGAGTTGCCATTTAATATACATATACACTCCTGGAAATTGAAATAAGAACACCGTGAATTCACTGTCCCAGGAATAGGAAACTTTACATACACATTCCTGGGGTCAGATACAACACATGATCACACAGACAGAACCTTAGGCACATAGACACAGGCAACAGAGCATTCACAATGTCGGCACTAGTACCGTGTATATCGCAGCAATGCAGGCTGCAATTTTCCCATGGAGACGATCGTAGAGGTGCTGGATGTAGTCCTGTGGAACGGCATGCCAAGCCATTTCCACCTGGCGCCTCAGCTGGACCAGCGTTCGTGCTGGACGTGCAGACCGCGTGAGACGACGTTTCATCCAGTCCCAAACATGCTCAATGGGGGACACATCCGGAGATCTCGCTGGCCAGGGTAGTTGAATTACACCTTCTAGAGCACGTTGGGTGGCACGGGATACATGTGGACGTGCATTGTCCTGTTGTAACAGCATGTTCCCTTGCCGGTCTAGGAATGGTAGAACGATGGGTTCGATGACGGTTTGAATGTACTGTGCACTGTTCAGTGTCCCCTCGACGATAACCAGAGGTGTACGGCTAGTGTAGGAGATCGCTCTCCACACCATGATGCCGGGTGTTGGCCCTGTGTGCCTCGGTCGTATGCAGTCCTGATTGTGGCGCTCACCTGCACGGCGCCAAACACGCATACGACCATCATTGGCACCAAGGTAGAAGCGACTCTCATCACTGAAGACGACACGTCTCCATTCGTCCCTCCATACACGCCTGTCGCGACACCACTGGAGGCGGGCTGCACGATGTTGGGGCGTGAGCGGAAGACGACCTAACGGTGCGCGGGACCGTAGCCCAGCTTCATGGAGACGGTTGCGAATGGTCCTCTCTGATACCCCAGGAGCAACAGTGTCCCTAATTTGCCGGGAAGTGGCGGTGCGGTCCCCTACGGCACTGCGTAGGATGCGACGGTCTTGGCGCGCGTCCGTGCGTCGCTGCTGTCCGGACCCAGGTCGACGGGCACGTGCACCTTCCGCCGACCACTGGCGACAACATCGATGTACTGTGGAGACCTCGCGCCCCACATGTTGAGCAATTCGGCGGTACGTCCACCCGGCCTCCCGCATGCCCACTATACGCCCTCGCTCAAAGTCCGTCAACTGCACATACGGTTCACGTACACACTGTCGCGGCATGCTACCAGTGTTAAAGACTGAGATGGAGCTCCGTATGCCACGGAAAACACTGCTGTTCCTGGTGTGTCCGCTGTGCCGTGCGTTTGATCATTGCTTGTACAGCCCTCTCGTAGTGTCCGGAGCAAGTATGGTGGGTCTTACACACCGGCGTCAATGTGTTCTTATTTCAATTTCCAGGAGTGTAGACATGTGTTTTCTTATATTTCACTTTTCAGCTACCTCTACCTACCATAGATCACTGATCTTTGGTCTTGTTCTTGAAACTGATGTAATTGGCAAAACAACTGATGGAGCAAGCGTCATGGTAAAAATGGGTAAACTTCTGCCTTGCTACCTGTAATTGTGCTTTGCGCATGGCATACAGTTGGCTCTTTTCGATGTTTTGTACAAGAAAAAGACTGAAAGAGAAGTCGAACACACAGAGAAAAGTTTGACTGAATCAGACGTAGAGGACGAAGATCTGGATGAGACAAATGAAGCTCAAAGCGTGATTGTTACACTGGATCATTCGCCGAATGAAGTCATTCCCAAATATAGTGATCTTCTCAAAAAGATGCGGAAAGTTGTTAAGATTTTCAAAAAGACTCCCACCAAAGATGACACTTATTTGCAGAAATACGTTAAAGAAGTGATTGGCAAAGAATTGAGTTTGATTTTAGACTGCCGCACTCGCTGGAATAGTCTGCTTGTGATGGTAGAACGATTTTACAGCCTAAAAATGTGTATTGAAAAAGCTTTAATTGATGTAGCATCAAACATTAAATTCACCAATGAAGAGTGGTCTAGAATAAATGACTTGATTGTCAGCTTGCAGCCATTTAAGCTGGGTGTTGAAGCACTATGTAGGAGAGAGTCTTCTCTTATAACGGCGGACACAACTTTACGATTTATTCTAGACAAGCTGGATACTCAAGAGACAGTCTTAAGCGCTGAGTTATCTGAAACGCTCCGTGTAAGGATTAAATAACGTCGCACTGAAGTTACAGTAATTTTAATTTACTTGAAGAATCCAAAAAAAATATGAACAAAACTTAATGAAACCTAACCAAATGTTTCCGCTGCCTAAAAAAAATGCGATGCGTCTAGAAATAAAAAAAATATTGGACAGAGTTGTGAAAGGTGACAACGAGAATAAACCTGAAAAACTTGAAAAGAATGCAGAAGCAGACGATAACCAAGATCTGCAAAACAATTTAACATTACAAGAAGAACTAGAAATACAGATACAGCAAGAGAAGGAAGACTTCATCAGATAGAGAGGCACTACAAAAGGGGTAGATTTTGATAAAATATTGAAAATGGAAATGACCGCTTTTGAAAGTGAAGGTGTAAGAGGGAAACACTTGTCTCTTATTTATGACTATCTGGTGACGGTTAAACCATTCTCAGCTGCTGGTTATATATGCAGCTCTCTGAGAAGCAACTTAGGAGACGATACAATCAGTACGATTTGTTTCTTGAGATCTTTTTTTGAAAAGGAGAAGTGACTGGTTCATTTGAAAAATATTTCTTTACTTGTTTGCTTTTGTTTTAAAGTCTCAATATTATTTAGTATTATTTTTTAGGTACCGTTTCTTACATGTAATTAATGTGAATAACTGTTTTCAAAGTGATGTGATTTAAAGGCATATAATATGAGCAGTACTGAATATTTTCCATTTTTTATAATTTATTTAAAAATTGTTTTAGATTTAAAAAACAAAAATCTAAAACCTCGAATTATGCTTGTGACAGGCTAAAAATATCTAATGTCATTTTTTCCAATTATTGTAAACTATTTTTATTATTTAACATTAAACTTGATTTATTAATTTAACTAACAGACGTTCATTATTTAATTTGATGACACTTTATATAACTATATTTTAAAAATAATACATTAAAAAACTGTTGGGATCCCGCGGGATTGGCCAAAAATCCCGCAAAAATCCGGCGGGATTGAAAACATTGCGGGATTGCAATCCTTAACTACACAGTTACAAGCTTTTTATTCACGGTTTCATTATTCTCTTTTTCTGTATTTTCAGATAAAGTAATTGTGACAATTTCCTTATTTGCGGCTGACAATTTGATTATTCGTTGATAGGAAACCAATGTTATCGTAATTTTAACGATCGCATACCAATTTATTTAGCAACTATCAAAAGGTAATTGTATATCCTTTCACTTATTCCTGTTTTGGCCGCTGCCTCAATGCGTTTCTTTGACAAAAGCCACCTGCTTACATGTGCCGCTCAGGCTTTCCATTAATCCCTCTTCTCCTTGTTATTATTTAAGGCAAAAGAAGTTATACTGAAGTTTTCACGGGTGTATCAACGAATTGTGTTGTAGAAACACCATACTTCCACGGCTGCCTCCGCCGTCTTCCTCACTAGGGAAATTTCGTATTTTTACAATGAAATCCGGAGATGCAACCTATCAGGACTTCACTGCAATTATTCGCCGAGAAAGTCTCCTTTCTTACAAAAAGTAATAATTTCCACTCTAAAAACGTCGTTACGCCACATAAGTAAAACTGAAAAACTTGACAGCTTACGTGTTGGTGAGAAGTTTCTTTTAATAACATTGAATCAAATGTAAGATCAATTAAGGAATCAGGAGATATAATAATGAATCCCACAAAAACATTTCTGGTGAAAAGGCCAAGTCTCGTGCTTGTGCAGTGACAAAAGTTATGAGATCTTGTTCTGAGTGAAGTCTACACTTTACACAGAATATTCACTTCACTTTGTGAAATGGAATGCTTTCTCTCGGTGTTATGGAACGTTTATTTAGAATTAAAAAAAAAAAAAAAAAAAAAAAAAAAAAAAAAAAAAAAAAAAAAACTCTGCTAACTTGTTCACTAAGCAAACCATGTTTTTAAACTTATGTGATGTATTTGTATGGCATATAATATGACCAAACACTGAATATTTTCCATTTTTTATTATTTATTTAAAAATTGGTTTAGATTAAAAAACAAAAATGGAAAACCTCGAAACATAATTAAGACATGCTAAAAAATGTTAATGTCATTTTGCCAATTAAAATATTGTTTACAGTTAATTTTTATCATTTAACATTAAAATTTATTTATTAATTTAATGATTATTTAATTTATTAACGTTTTAAGTAACTATGTTTTAAATATATGCGTTAAAAAACTGTTTGCGCAAATCCCGCACGGATCCCGCGGGATTGAAAACACTGCGGGATTGCAATCCTTAGCTGTCAACCACGCCTTACACCGCTTCTGTCTGTGAGCAATAACTTGCATTCCATTTAAGGCAAAAGGATTTGTGAATGTTGTAGTACTTTGTGTTTGTACCTATTAATAAATTAATTTCAAATTAACTATTCTTTATTATTATTAAACTACCCTCTCAAAACATTCCCAGCAACCTAAAAAGTATTTCATTGAAGCGTTCAAATGATCTTTTCTGCGTGAAAATTATCCGGAAGTATTTGAGAGGGGAAAAATATTTCATGATAAATAGAAAAATAAATTAAACTAATCGCATGTGACATTGACATATAAAATCAATATAAAGAAAACAATTAGATAATCATTCTTTTTGTTTAAAGTAAAATAGTTAACTGTTCAAAAGCACGCGTAATTAGTTCTTTTCACTGAGTGATCAAATGAGTACCGCTCTTTTTAGTGAATCACTTTGCCTGTCTTTAGTGCGAGGTGTGTATTTGTGAGACATAAATTAACAATTTAGGTATTTGTTTCGGCTGAAGCTTTACTATCTAGTTGAAAGTTTACGAAAACACTGTTGAGAAACCATTAAATTGAATATTTACACGAAAGCTATCATAATAAAATAGAAATGTGCACTTATAAAATTATAACATCTCTCGAAAAACTAAGTATTTAAAGTAGTTGCTGCGAATGAAGTATCTACGAGTAATACCAAAATATGTATCTGTATTTTTTTTTATTATTTTTTTTTTTTTTTTTTTTTTTTTTTTGCTTGCTCGTTTCTTGCTGTAACGTTAACCACTGTTGCTCTCTTTTTCATCTCTGTGTAGATGATGTATACCGTCCGTTATTTTCACACACTTGCTAACGTATGGAAACACTGTTACGTGGATACACACCTAAAATAGCAGCTCAAGTACGGTATTCGCGCGAGTACGCACGTATACGCGCGAACACATCGCTCCAGTCTAAACACAGGGAATGTAATGTGACTCCGTCCATTGTACCGTGAATGATCGAGTCGCGCGAACACGCGCTTCACGCGTTGGATATTGAGAATGTAAAGGCACCGACAGACCTTTTTTGAGCTGCAACAATCTCGAAAACGACACTAATAGAACAAAAACAGTTAAATTAAAAAAAAAAATACTTGAAGTCATTAAGAAACGTTTTTAAATGAAAATAGAAAATTTATATAATCACACAGCAGCATATTTACGAAACCAAACACTTCTAAAAAAATTCAAAATCTCATTAAAAACATTATGGCCCACATTTTTAATTACGGTCCTCTAATATTGCATACACCCTCTTGTTTTTAATACATTCACAACAGTGATTCAGTTCATTTCAACCATTTTAATGCATCAAAACACAACACGTCCATGGAATAATTATAAAATTTGCAATAAATTTCTTTGCTTCTCTGTCAAACACAGATTCAATTTACTATGCGGATTGTAATTAGTGTTGACTAATCTTTGATATGTAACCGTCGTATAGTATTATATATTAAGTTGATGTTTGCTGTCGTATAGATAAAATTACAAAAGTAAAAATTGCATAATATTACAAATAAATTACCGTTAGTTTATAAATATTACTTACGGCGTAGTTCATTTCGCCTTGTTTATATACGGTAGCGAAACATGGACTTGAGGAATACCGGAAAGAAAGAAACTTGAAGCATTTCAAATGTGGTACTACAGAAGAATGCTGAAAATTAGGTGGACAGAAAAAGTAGGAAATGAACGAGTTTTGGAAATGCTGGATTGGTTAATTTGTTAGTGGAGGGAACAGTGGAAGGTAAGAACTGTTGAGGTAGACAGAGATTAGAATATATGAAGCAGATAATTGAGGACGTGGGCTGTAAGGGGTATGTAGAAACGAAGAGGTTAGCACAGGATAGAATGGGATGGAGGATTGCATCAAACCAGTCTAAAGACTGACGACAGCGAATTTAGCTGGAAATTGTTTCAGCTGTCCTTTCGAATTACTTTTTTTATGTGTCCTATTTTCAAGTAATTGTATTTCTCTTAACATGAAACTATTTTTAGTGTACCAGTATATTTACAAGATAAAATTAAGAAGCTAATGCGGTGTAAGATTAAAATGAATTAAAAAAGTAGACCGTGTCGCCAATGATAGGATGTGAAAATGTAAATGTTGCCGATCTAGGACCTAAACAAAGAAATTTATTATTTATTTTCTTAATTAAAAAGTAAATAATTATGTATTAAGGAATTATTGTTCTATTTTATTTTGCTATACTCGCTGACATCAAGAAGAAATGGAATAGGTTGTGGGTTACAACGGAGATCTTGTGACAGTGGCGGGAATCAGCCGACCAGCCTCGCCGTTACCGAGATGCTCGTTCCCGGCAGCCGCACCCCGTGTCAAAGTCACTCATGTCTGTGGCCTTCTCGATATCCCACACGTATCGCACCTCTGCTCCGCTACGTCGCTACACAGCTTTCGTAATGTTTGCCTCATCAGTGTAGGCTTCCTTCAGTGATTACAGAAATTAGAATTTTCCAGTTCAGATCAGTTACATTTAACGATTAAGTAGAACCCAAGCAAAAACTGTTGTGACCAAATGCATGAGCATGATATTTCCTTCATGGTGTTGACAACAAAAATCAGCCGATAAATATAACTGGAAGGAAACGATTGAATTCAGCTTACTCTAATGTAGGGGTTTCCTACCACGCACCCCTTCCGCTAAAAGAAAAGTACCCACGCCCTCCGCCCCGCAATAATCTCATTAAATGGCTGAGGGTAGTAGAAGACATAGTAGGTGAAGATCAGTTTGGGTTTAGGAAAAATCGCGGTACAAGGGAAGCAGTTCTGGCTTTAAGATTAATACTTGAAGGGCGAATCAAGAAAAACAAAAATACTTTTATGGTGTTTGTTGATTTATAAAAAGCTTTTGATAATGTAAGAGGAGACAAGATATTCCAAAGTATCGAGATAGAAGAATACTTTATAAACTATTTAAGAATCAATAACATCCACATTATTACCACGGTGGTGAACAACATTAAAATTATTAATGTGTATAAACCGCCTTCCGTTTCATGGCCGAGTGAAGTTCTACCAGAGTCTCGACATCCTGTTACGTATATTGGCGACTTCAACAGCCACCACACAGATTGGAAGTACACAGAAAAAGACCAGGATGGAATCAGGCTAGAGGAATGGGCGACAGCAAATAACTTGAACTTAGTTTTTAACCCGAAAGGTGCAGGTACTTTTAAATCATGAAGATGGAACACCGAAACCAACCCAGATCTATGTTTTGACTCACGTGACGAATAAAGCCACCCTTTACCAACTACAAGACGAGTCCTTCAAGCCTTTCCACATAGTCAACACCGACCAGTCTTGCTAGAAGTTGGTCTAACAATTCCCATAATCAGATACTAGCCTTTAACCAGATGGAACTTTGGAAAAGCAAAGTGGGAAGAATTTGCCGGTAACCTGGATAAAAACCTAAGATGGATACCTCCATTCGCAAAAAAACTACAATATATTTGTCAGAGTAACCATAGCGACAGCTAAAAAGTCTATTCCTAGAGGCTTTAGAAAATAATATATCCTTTGTTGGAACGACACATGGGAAATGCTATATGATGATTTCCAACAGAACGGGCGTTAAAATGCAGCCGACGAACTGCTGCAGAACCTGGACAATGTCGGTAAACTCATATGGAATGATATGGTGCAAACCCTGAAATCCAGCCGCAAAGCATGGAGACTCCTTAAAAAGCTAGGTGGAACCCCACATAACCTTCAGGCAAAGCATCAGGTCACTCCAGATCAAATAGCAAGTCGACTTGCCAACATGTCTAGAGTGAGCGCCCATAAAGATCATACTCGGAAAGTGAAAAAACAATTGTTCCATCTAAAAAGATCTTACTCTGCCCCTACAAACCTCTAATCCCCTGTCACCGATATTGAGATGGCAAGGGCCATCAAACAAATGAATAATGGGGAGGCTCCAGGTTTTGACGAAGTTCACCCGGAGTTCCTTACACACTGTGGAAAACATACCAAAAAATGGTTGGCGCGTTTCTTTATTAACATACTACAGACAAGTGTAATTCCTACGGAGTTTAAACGGGCAAAGATCATAGCCATTCTGAAGCCTGGGAATAGCCCTGAAGTTCCAGTGAATTTTAGATCTATTTCACTGGTAAGTACTACTTACAAGTTATTTGAAAGGATCATCTACAACTTAATCAGTCCAATTATTTTCGCAAACCTCCCAGTTGAACAGGCAGGTTTTATACCTGCAAGAAACTGTGAGGTTCAGGTCCTGGCCTTGGCAACTAACATAGAAGCAGGATTCGAGAGTCGATTGAAGACTGGTGCTGTATTTGTTGAACTTACCACAGCCTACGATACAGTGTGGTGAGAGGGCGTGTTGTACAAGAATTGCTGAACATTTTGAAGTGCAAAAAAATCAGAACTATACAGGTTGTCTCAGACAATAAGATAAGCAAAGTACGAAGAGTGAATAATGGTCTGCCTCAAGGCTCAGTTCTTGCCCCACTTCTTTTTAATGTATATATTTCTGACATTCCTCAAACAGAATCCAGACAATTCTCACATGCTGACGATCTGGCAGTAGTACTACAATCTGATAACGTTCAGCAAATCTAAAATAGTTTAACAGCAGACCTCAAAACCCTGAGCAACTATTTTAGGAAATGGCGTCTCGTACCCAGTTCCAGCAAGATGGAAACTGGTGTCTTCCATCTTAACAATCGGGCGGCGAATCTCTCGCTTGACGTTTTTCTTGATGGCACTCCCCTCCGACACAACCGCTTCCCCAAGAATTTGGGAGTCGTAATGGATCGCACCTTGTACAATAAACATATAAACATCCTTGCAGCAAAACTAAGAACTAGAAATAATATTCTGCAGAAGTTAACTGGCACCTCCTGGGGAGAGTCCGCCTCTACACTCCGCACATAAGCACTGAGCCTTGTATATTCTGCAGCTGAGTACTGCTCATCTGACTGGATAAATAGCACCCACGTCAAAAATATCGACACAGTTTTGAACCAGACAATGCGGATAATTAGCGGATGTATCAAGACCACTCCACTGTACTGGCTAACCGTTTTGTTTTACATCGAACCGCCTACAATAAGACGACACAATTGCCTAATTGCCCAGTATAATAAGATCTGTCATAATTTGGATCTGCCCATCTACGACGACATGGAAAATCAATTTCAGAGACTTAAATCAAGAAGTCCAAGCATAAAAACTGCAAAACAGATTACTGGCATATATGATAATTTTAATGGAAGAAAAGCTTGGAAATTGGAGTGGATAGCCTCAGCCCTACCATAATGGCACTCCCTGTTTGACAGTCAACAGGCACTAAAGGGACTCGACCTTCCTCGCAAGACCTAGGCAGCCTTTAACAGAGTTAGGTCTGGTCATGGTAGATCTGCTTCATCTTTGTGTACATGGGGAATGAGAGATACACCGAGATGCGACTTTGGTGAGGAAACACAAACCTTCCCTCACCTGGCCATGGATTGCCCACTTCGAACCTTCAGGAGATCACCGATAGATTTTATTAGTATATCAAATGAAGCTCTAGATTGGCTAATGTTAATTTTGAATTTTAATTATAATTTAATGTTAAATTTTATGATATTATTTTTGTGCAATGGCCATAAGCTAAAAAAATAAATTCGAATATAATGGGACTGAAAGCTTCTGAATCAGTACGTCAGTGAATGGTGAGGAGGCTGATTATGCTGCAACTCAGCCATTTACTATTAGTCAAAATAAGTTGAAAGTTGACAATAGGAGGAGAGAAATCTGAGTCAGCCGGACATAAACAAATTATTATCTATCAATTTTTATTCATTTACTCGCCGGAACCGTAAGACCGATTTCGATTTCTATTTTCCCCCCCTTTTCTACTGAAGTAATTTTTGTTTATTACCAGCTTGTGAAGTGTATTCCACACATCATGTCACAAAGTATTTTATTCTGTCTGCAGTTACGACTACACAACAGAAGTAAATAGTTTTCATAGAGTACGCATAATGTGCTCTACAAACGAATAAATTTAAGATGTGAAGACATAACAACTTGATAATAAATCAGGAATTAATTTGATTGCTATTAATGTCCAAAGAAACGATTATTGACACTGATAAATGAAAAATGAATAAAATTTATGAAATCTATGTTATTCCTTACTTACATGAAGCACTGTATAATCTCAATTCAACAATATTCCAGTGAGCGTATTTGTCTTCGTGGAACAAAATGCTGTGAAGAATGATTAGCCTGAAAAATAAATTAGATTTATTCTGTTACAAAAGAGAATGGGAAAAACAGGAAAGGCAGAATAGAATATTAATTCAGTTTGCGCGTCGTACGAAATTTACGGAGTAGGAAGCTGTCGCAGAAGAGCAAAATGACACTACTCATATTAGCCTGTCTTGAGGAACTGGTCCGAAGAACGGGTGATCACAAACAGGGATGTAACAAGAAGCTACGAAGTTTCAAATGAATAAAACGGGAGCAGCTACGCTGAACAAGTAACGAATTGAATATGTGAGGAAAGCAGTAAATGGAAACCTTTGCAGGACAGAACAGAAAGATAATACTGCAGTGGTCCTCTACAAAGACGGGAGGTGAATGGAGAGTATCAATTACAATGTATAAACTGTTACCGCATAATGTTTATAATCTCAAAGAGTCGTGAGAGACCAACCAAGGATCAGTTGGTTGACGGGAGTTGTAAAGAGTGTGCTAGTCATATGAATGAAGAGGACAGAGTTGATGCTGACCTAGACTTCTGCTCTAGTAATACGTCAACAGTGACTGAGGCGTTTCCTGCACTCGACGTACATTTTGTTAATCGTATAGACAGTTGTTAGATTTTTAGAAACGGGTAAAATTACGTTATGTTATTGTGTACAGTAAATATGGTCTGTAACATGTTATTTAGTAGCGGTCATTGTCCTGGTATTAATTTACAAGGGACAGTCCTTAAATTCCACTGATAGCAGTTCTTGGAATAGATGAAATGTTCTCGGGAAACTGGCTGAGTGAGAACGTTTGTATAGCACGGCGTTTCGAGCGTCTTATTCTCTGCCGCCATTGCTGCCTGTGAGTAATGGGGTTGCTTATATATCGCGCCGAGCCGTTAAATACTGGCGGGATTGTTGGCACAGATTGTTGGCGTTGATTGTTGACGGGGCAGATAGAGAGGCTTATTCACAGTATTCCTGTATCAATGGTCTCCAGGCTTCACTTAATTGAAACACAGCTTCTCTATTTACTAGTGGTTTTCAATTAATTGAAGCCCACAGACTATTGATACAGAAAATGAGATTACATCGGAACTGTCAATTGTCTCTGTAGCCACCCCGTCAACAATCAACGCCAACCGCTAGTGTTTAACAGTTCCGCGAGATATATAAGCAACCCAATACCCGCACACTTCACAAAGAGGCAGAGATTTTTGACCGCCGACACGTCCTGCTATACAAGCGTTCTCACTCGTCTAGTTTCCCGAGAACATTTCATCTGTATTCAACGCCGAGACAGCCTGCACTCTTATATACGAGGGTGAGTCAAATGAAAACCTTAAATATTTTTTTTAAATATTATTTATTGTGCAGAAGTGGTACAAAGCTATATCACTTTTCAACATAATCTCCCCCACGCTCAATGGAAGTCCTCCAGCGCTTACAAAGTGCATAAATTCCTTTAGAAAATTTTTTTTTTTTTTTTTTGGTAGTCCGCGCAACCACTCATGCACCCATGAGTGGCCCAAACATATGGAAATCACTTGGGGCAAGGTCTGATGAGTATGGTGGATGAGGAAGATACTCGAAATGCAGGTCTGTGATTGTTGCAACTGTTGTACGGGCAGTGTGGGGCCTTGCATTGTCATGTTGCAAAAGGACACCTGATGACAGCAATCCACGTCGCTTTGATTTGATTGCAGGCCGAAGATGATTTTTTAGGAGATATGTGTATGATGCATTGGTGACAGTGGTCCCTCTAGGCATGCAATGCTCCAAAATGACGCCTTTTTCGTCCCTAAAGAGAGTCAGCATAACCTTCCCTGCTGATAGTTCTGTTCGAAACTTCTTTGGTTTTGGCGATGAGGAATGGCGCCATTACTTGCTCGCTCTCTTCGTTTCCGGTTGGTGGAAGTGAACCCAGGTTTCGTCCCCAGTAACGATTCTTTCTAGGAAGCCATCACCTTCTCGTTCAAAGCGCCGAAGAAATTCTTCACAAGCATCAACATATCGTTCTCTCATTTCAGGAGTCAGCTGCCGTGGCACCCATCTTGCAGACACTTTGTGAAACTGGAGCACATCATGCACAATGTGGTGTGCTGAACCATGACTAATCTTTAAACATGCTGCATTTTCATTCAGTGTCACTCGGCGGTTTTCCATCACTATGGCTTCAACTGCTGCAATGTTCTGTAGAGTCACAACTCGTTGTACCTGATCAGGACAAGGAGCATCTTTCACTGAAGTCACACCATTTGCGAACTTCCTACTCCATTCGTAGACTTGCTGCTGTGACAAACATGCATCACCGTACTGAACCTTCTTTCTTCGATGAATTTCAATAGGTTTCATAATTTCACTACTCAAAAACCGAATAACAGGACGCTGTTCTTCCCTTGTGCAAGTCTCAAGTGGGGCAGCCATCTTTATACTGATACTGCGACGGTATTTGTGCAACTGCACTATGCTGCCACCTACATTCCATTCTGCACGCTGCTAGTAGCACACTTACCAACTTACAGGGTACCGGCGAAAAATTTCGATTTTTAATTACAAATTTAAGGTTTTCATTTGACTCACCCTCGTAGTTTTTGGAATGTTTTGTGCAATGATCTGATGTACTATTTGGACGTTCCTCTTATTTGCACCTCAAGTTGTCATGTTTCTAAAAAAGGTATCACGTCAACATAAAACTACACAACGCCACCACCTGTGGTTGGAATGCAGCCGTGGAGCCGTTATCGTCGTTGCGCGTGGTTACGTGTTCGATCGTCGGTCCGACCATCCAAATTTCAATGGTTTCCTGAAATTATTCAAGCTTGTTATCCGTGGGATGGTCTCTGCAATATGGTATGAATTACCTCACTCTAATGATTTCGACTTCGATCAATCATAAAGTTCTGCAAAAATAAAATAATTGTTTAAAAAAAACATAAAAACTGCCTTCAAGAAAAAGCACTAAAAATTTTAAAATAACTTTATACCTTGCTTAGGAAAAAGTAAATCTAGACAACATTTTACATTACTTTCATTGAAATTTTGACATTAATTAGTTATTTTTGGAGTCGGTGCCAGCTGTCACATCGCGAAGATCTAATTACTGAACTTCTTTTTTGGCGTTAGAGGCGAAACGGGGAGTACGAACAAAAATTCCCAATATTTTACAGCATGTTGTGAGGCAGATTGTGTTACTGTGGGAGACATCTTAGGGAAACAAATTAACAGTATTTTTTTTTAACTGCTTTACGTCTCTTTTTAACATCGAGGTCTTTAGAGACGGGAAAGGATGGGGGGCAAGGATGGGGGCAAGGAATGGGAAGGAATTCGGCCATGGCCTTTTGAAGGAAGCATCCCGGCATTTGCGTGGAGTGATTTGGGAAACCATGGAATACCCAAATCTGGATGCCCGGACGGGGATTCGAACCGCCGTCCTCCCGAATGCGAGGCGAGAACGCTAACCGTTACACCGAGCCTCTCGGTAACAGTATTTTAATCTGTGGCTTGGCCTTATTGGTCATCCAGGCATATCTCTGGCGTTACAGTGTCAGTTGGTAGGTTGCATCATGAAGTAAACGATTTACAGAGTATAATATCGGCGTATCATCTGTATGTTTCAGTTTTGTTGAAACATGTTTCTAGCATTAATTGTAGGTAAGCAGTAACATGATTTTTTAAATATTATTGTTATTCCTTATTGTTTTTATCTTTTTGTTTTTCTTTCTTTCGCTGGCACCGACTCCAAAAATAACTAATTAATTACGACTGTAGTTTTTTATAAAGAACATTGACAAAAGTTAATGGGGTTGAAGGGGGAAAGGGACTGAGCATTGGCAAACCAAATATTGACATGATTTTTCTCTTAGTTTTAGAGTATACATGGGCAAAGTTCAATAAAAATCAGATAAGAAATGTAGATTTCTATAAAATTAAGGGGTGTAAAGGGAGACATGGGGTGGTTTATTTATTTATTTAATTTTTTTTTTGTCAGAAACCTTCTCCATTAAAAATTACATGTATATGCCAACCTTAATGGAGACCAGTTAAATGTGTCGACTGTAGCATTGTATAAAGAACATTGGTAAAAATTTAGGGGGTGGATTCGGGGAGAGGGCTTCAGTTTTTCAAACCAAAAGTTGACAGTATATTTCTCTTTATTTTTTACTATACATGTCCAAAGTTTCATCGAAATCGGATAAAAAATGTGGGTCTGTATAAAAATTAAAGGGTGTAAAGGGGAGAGGGGTGGTTTTTTTAATTTATTTTTTGGTCAGATTCTCCATGAAAAATTACATGTATATGCCAACTTTGATGATAATCGGTCAAACGGTGTTGAGTGTAGCTTTTTATGAAAAACTTTTACAATAATTAGAGGGGTGGAAGAAGGGGGGGTTGAACTTTGGAAGACTAAATATTGACAGAATTATTCTCTTTGTTTTAAAGTATACTTGGGCAAAGTTCAGTAAAAATCAGATAAGAAATGTAGGTTTCTATAAAATTAAGGGGTGTGAATGGGAGAGGGGTGGTTTTTTTTATTTTTTTGGTCAGAATCCTTCTCCATGAAAAACTACATGTAATTGCCAACTTTAATGGTGATCAGTTAAATGGTGTCGACGGTAGCTTTGAATAAAGAAAATTGGCAAAAATTAAGGGGGTGGATAGGAGGAGAGGGGTTCAATTTTTTTAAACCAAAAGTTGACAGATATTTTCTCTTTATTTTTGGCTATATTTGTCCAAAGTTTCATCATGATTGAATAAAAAATGTGGGTTTGTATAAAAATTAGGGGGCGGAGGGAGGTAGAAGGGGTGGTTTCTCAATGAAATTCATATGGGACCACTTTGGAGTATACCCTACATGTAATTGTCAACTTTAATGGAGATCAGGTAAATGGTGTCGACTGTAGCTCTGAATAAAGAAAATTGGCAAAAATTAAGGGGGTGGATAGGGGGGAGAGAGGTTCAATTTTTTTTAAACCAAAAGTTGACAGTATTTTTCTCTTTAGTTTTGGCTATATATGTCCAAAGTTTCATCGAGATCGAATAAAAAATGTGGATTTGTATAAAAATTAGGGGGCGGAGGGGGGTAGAAGGGGTGGTTTCTCAAAGAAATTCGTATGGGACCACTTTGGAGTATACCCTACATGTAATTGCCAACTTTAATGGTGATCAGTTAAATGGTGTCGACTGTAGCTTTGAATAAAGAAAATTGGCAAAAATTAAGGGGGTGGATAGGGGGAGAGGGGTTCAATGTTCTTAAACCAAAAGTTGACAGTATTTTTCTCTTTATTTTTGGCTATATATGTCCAAAGTTTCATCGAGATCGAATAAAAAATGTGAATTTGTATAAAAATTAGGGGGCGGTTTCTCAAAGAAATTCATATGGGACCACTTTGGTGTATAACCTACATGTAATTGCCAACTTTAATGGAGATCAGTTAAATGGTGTCGACTGTAGCTTTGAATAAAGAAAATTGGCAAAAATTAAGGGGGTGGATAGGGGGAGAGAGGTTCAATTTTTTCTTAACCAAAAGTTGACAGTATTTTTCTCTTTAGTTTTGGCTTTATATGTCCAAAGTTTCATCAAGATCGAAGAAAAAATGTGGATTTGTATAAAAAATAATTGTTTAAAAAACATAAAAACCGCCTTCAAAAAAGGGCACTAAAATTTTTTGAAATAACTTTATACCTTGCTTAGAAGAAAGTAAATCTAAATGGACAATATTTTACATTACTGTTATTGAAATTTTTACATTAATTAGTTATTTTTGGAGTCGGATCGCGCAGATCGAATTAATTAACTTTATTTGGAGTTCGAGGCGAACCGAGAGTACGAACAAAAATTCCAAATATTTTACAGCATGTCGTGAGGAAATTGGTTTTATTACTGGATACAGCTTAGGGAAACAAATTAACGCTATGTTGTCTGTGGCTCGACCTCGACGGTCATCCAGGCATATCTCTGGCGCTATAGTGTCAGTTGGTATGCTGCATCATGCAGTAAATACTTTATAGTTAGTAAAATATCAGTGTATCATCTATATTACAGTTTGACATCAGTGGTAGGTAAATTAATGGAAAGATTGATATGCAACCACATCAGAAATATATGTGAGGAACGTAAGTGGTTTTCAAACAGGCAACATAGTTTCAGGCAAGGATATTCATGCGAATCTCAGTTGGTGGGAAATATGCAACATATTTCAGATGAAATGGACAAGGGAGGCCAAATTGATAGTGTAGCACTAGATCTGTCTAAGGCGTTTGACAGAGTAAGCCATAAAATGGTAGTAAATAAGGTAAAAACCATTGGAGTGGATAAGAAAGTCATTTGCTGGGTAGAAGAATTTTTAAAAGGTAGAAAACCGAAAGTTAGGGTAGGAAATGTATTATCAAAAGAAGTGGAAGTAAAAATGGGTGTGCCACAGGGTAGCGTATTGGTACCATTGCTATTCATTATTCTAATGAATAATTGTGTTGATTGTTTGCTATCTGAAATTAGATTGTTTGCAGATGACATAATGCTATATAAAAGAATCAAAACGATAGAGGATTGTAAACAGTTGCAGGGTGATCTGGACAGGATATCTAATTGGGTTTGTAAACATGGAATGAAGATAAATGCAAAGAAGAGTCAGCTTATTAGATACACAAATAAAAAACAAAAGGTTGATTATGAATATAAGGTGGGGGAAGAATTGCTTGCAGAAGACTTGAAATGTAAATATCTTGGAATTACTTTTGATAACAAACTTAACTGGGCAGGACACATAGGACAGGTGGTAGGAAAAGGTTTCAAAGTTCTGCACTTGTTGGAGAGAGTAATGAGGGGATGTACGAGAGAAGTCAAGGAATTTGGTTACAAAACTTTGGTCAGACCATTGCTCGAATATGGTAGTGTAGTATGGGACCATCAAATACAGGAGTTGGAGAGGGTGCAAAACAGGGCTGCTAGATTTGTTTCTGGAAATTATCGCAGAATGCAATCAGTGACGGATATGATAAAGGAGCTGGAATGGGATTCATTGCAAGACAGGAGGAGAATGAGGGTCATGGGAGTGTACAGGGCATATACTGGCGATGAGGCATGGAAAGATATTGAAATAGGTATGAAAAGTAGTGCATGGAAGGGAAAAGATGATCATGACCACAAGCTGGCACTTGATTTCAGGCACAAAGGTGTAGGAAGATTCTCTTTTTTAGGTAAGGGTGTCAGGGATTGGAATGAGTTACCAAGAGAAATTATGAATAATTTACCGAAAACTTTGAAAGAATTTAAAGATAAAATTTGTAGAGGGGCATGTAGGTAGGTACAGGATAAGGGGAAGATGGGTGTGTAGGGAAATTGCCACCGGAGCCTGTGCTCCATTGCAATTAAATTAAATTAAATATGTTTCAGTTTTGTTGAAAAATGTTTCTAGAATTAATTATAGGTAAGTAGTAACATGATTTTTTAGGTATTATTGTTATTTATTATTGTTTTTATCTTTTTGTTGTTCTTGTTTTGGCTGGCACCGACTCCAAAAATAACTAATTAATGTAAAAATTTCAATAACAATAATGTAAAATATTGTCCATTTAGATTTACTTTCTTCTAAGCAAGGTATAAAGTTATTTCAAAAAATTTTAGTGCCCTTTTTTGAAGGCGGTTTTTATGTTTTTGAAACAATTATTTTATTTTTAAATTTTTAGTGGTATTATAGTAAATTTGAATTTAAATATGCAGCAGCAGTTCTCATTTTGCGAATTTCCTGGTAGCTCAGTGGTTAAAGCGAAAGCTTTAAAAAAATTTGTCTTTACAACAACTTTCAGAATGGGGTGAATTGGATGCTGTGTTAAGGAATGTCAGTTTACATTTTGGTCCAGGCTGTGATTCGATCTAATCATAACATCTGTTAAAGCTGCTGCTTGATAATCGAAACATGTAACATCTGGATATTAATACATACCACATACACAAATCTGTCTCTGGAATATATCTGATCGTTCCGGCATCACACAGGAAATATAGATATTTAATTGGTTTTAACAAAGTAGAAGCTCGGGGTCTAATTTGAAATCTGATGTACATATTGAGACATTAGGACACATACATTTTATAAATATTCTGCAATTACTTAAAATGGCTTAACTGATTTTGACGGTACTTAAAAATGTAGATTTTGTAAAGAACATTGGAAATTATAAACTATGGGGGTAAAGGAGAAGAGGGATTGGGCTTTTGTATACCAAATGTAGACTGTCTTTTCTGATTGATTTAAAGTATACGTTTGTTAATTTCTATTGATATCATATAAAATTTAAAGTGTGTATAAACAAATAATTAAGTGGTGTGGAGGTGAAGAGTAGTTAGGTTTTTGTTAAGGTAGTGTGGACAGCATTTTTCTCTTTGTTTTAAAGTATACATGTGCAAAGTTCCATCGAAACCAGATAAAAAAACTGTAGCTTTGTGTAAAGAACATTTACAAAAATTATATGGGGTAAGGGAGTGAGCGGTTGGGTTTTGTAAACAGAATGTTTCTCTTTGTTCTTAAGTATACATTTGCAGTGTTCCATCGAAATCTGATAAAAACGGTAGGTATCTATAAAGAACATTGGAAATTAGGAGGGGTGGGGGTAGAAGGGAAGAGGGGTTGCGTTTCTGCAACCTAATTTAAACACAATTGTTATGTATTTTTTAAAGTATAAGTGTGCAAATTTTCTTCAGAATCAGATAGAAACTGTGCTTTGTGTAGATTAAAGGGGTGGAAAGGGGAAGAGAGGTGTGGCTTCTCTAAACCAAATGCAGACAGTATTTTCCTATTTGTTTTGAAGTATACATGTGCATACTTCCTTCAAAATCAGATAGAAACGGTAGCTTTATATAATGAACATTGACAGTAATTAAAGGGGTAGAAAGGGGAATAGGGTTTGTGTTTTTTTCAAAGAAATGTGAGTAGTATGTTTCTTTTTCTATTTGCTTTAAAGTATACACACACGAAGTTCCACCGAAATCGGATTAAAATGTGGGTTTGTACAAACATTAAGGGATGTAAAAGGGGAGCTAAGGTAGTTTTTAGTCAGAAATCTTCTCCATAAAAAAATACATATATGTGCCAATTTTCATAAAGATCGGTCAAATGGTGTCGTCTGTAGCTTTTCAAAAAGAAAATTGACAAAAGTCAAGTGGCGGAAATGGGGAAAGGGGTTCAGTTTTTGCAAACCAAAAGCTGACATTATTTTTCTCTTTGTTTCACAGTAGTTCTATCTAAACTAGATAAAAACTGTGGGTTTGTATAAAAATTAAACCGTTTAATGGGGAGTGGTGGTGGTTTTTTTTATTTTTTAGTCCGAAACCATCCTCGTGAAAAAATTCATATAAGCGCCAACTTTCATGTTAATAGGTCAAATGGTGGCGACTGTAACTTTTTATAAAAAAAAATTGACAAAAATTAAGGGGTTGGTAGGAGGGAGTGGGGTTGAGCTTTGGCAGAACAAATGTTGACAAGATTTTTCTGTTTGTTTGAAAGTATACATTGACAAAGTTAAATCAAAATCAGATATGAAATATAGGTTTCTATAAAATTAAGGGCTGTAAAGGGGGAGATGGGGTGGCTTTTTTATTTTTTGGTCAGAAACCTTCTCCATGAAATATTACATGTATATGACAACTTTAATGGAGATTAGATAAATGATGTCAACTATAGTTTTGTATAAAGAACATTGGCAAAAATTAATGGGTGGATAGGGTGAGAAGGGTTCAGTTTTTTCAGACTAAATGTTGACAGAATTTTTCTATTTATTTTTGTCTATACATGTCCAAAGCTCCATTGAAATCGGATAAAAAATGTGCGTTTGTATAAAAATTAGGGGGTGTAAAGGGAGAGAGGTTTTTTTTATTTTTTGGGGTCTGAAACCTTTTCCATGAAAAATTAGATGTATATGCCAACTTTAATGGAGATAAGTTAAATGGTGTCGGCTTTAGCATTGTATAACGAACATTGGCAAAAATTAAGGGGTGGATAGGGGGAGAGGGGTTCAGCTTTTTCAAACCAAAATTTGACAGTATTTTTCTTTTTCTTTTTTACTATACAGTTCCAAAGTTCCATTAAAATCGGATAAAAAGTGCGGGTTTGTATAAACTTTAAGTGTTGTAAAGGGGTAGAAGGGGTGGTTTCTCAATTAAATTCATATGGGACCACTTTGGAGGTATACTCTATCCACTATAAAAATCTCATTTAAATCGGTTCAAAATTGGCGAAGATATCGTTGAACATACATCAAAAAAAAACAAATCAGACGAATTGAGAACCTCCTCCTTTTTTGAAGTCGGTTAAAAATTAGGGGGTGGAGAGGGGTAGAAGGGGTGGTTTCTCAAAGAAATTCATATGGGACCACTTTGGAGTATACCCTATATGTAATTGCCAACTTTAATGGAAATCAGTTAAATGGTGTCGAATGTAGCTTTGAATAAAGAAAATTGGCAAAAATTAAGGGGGTGGATAGGGGGAGAGGGGTTCAATTTTCTTAAACCAAAAGTTGACAGTATTTTTCCCTTTATTTTTGGCTATATATGTCCAAAGTTTCATCGAGATCGAATAAAAAATGTGGATTTGTATATAAATTATGGGGTGGAGGGGGGTAGAAGGGGTGGTTTCTCAATGAAATTCATATGGGACCACTTTGGAGGTATACCCTATAAACTAATTTAAATCGGTTCAAAATTGGTGAAAATATCGCTGGTCATATATACAAAAAAAAAACAAAAAAAATACAGACGAATTGAGAACCTCCTCCTTTTTTTGAAGTCGGTTAAAAATAGAAATCTAGCCATAGTTCGTACATAATAATCAGTGCATGCGAAATACCACCCAAGATTTCATTGTCCTGATCTCCTACCGCAATGTCGAGTATGTCTCAGTGCTGTTGAAGGTCGGCAAATATATTTATATCTTCTTGAAATTGCTCCTGTAACTTGGGACATTTGTAAGCCTAGCATTGTCTATGAGACGTAAGCAAGCAATCAAGGCTCGTTTTCACTCTAAAAAATAACTTTCTTTGTCGCTTATTAACATACGACCACGACGGAATATGTGAAAAGTTGCAGTTGTGTTGGCATATGTTATGACACAATGGGGTCTCTTCTGCCTGTTCTTCTTCATCCTCTGCAGACTTTGTGTGTGCTGCAGGTCGTCTACCCACCAGGTTCAGAGACTCGCAGACACATTTGCTGGGATCCACGGTTCGTTATGAAGAGGAACGACCCCAGTAGACCCTGCAATTCTCCCCGACGCTAGTGTCTCGAACTTGACAATCTCTAAAGTCCCTTTAAAAATAAAAGTAGTACTGAATGAAACAACCAAAGCGGTTGCGGGAGACTTCGTGAAGTGCAGCATACTTAACTTTCACACTAACCCATCACTGGACGTCTGGCTCATCTTCCTAACAAATATAAATAAATATTAAATTAAAACAAAAATAAAATGAAAATAATTCAACAAAATTATAGAAAACCAAATAAGAAATATAACTAAACTGAACCATTAGGAGAAATTAATTATTAATAAAGTAAAATTACAAATGGTGTTCGAAATAAAAGCATTCCAAGAAGCGCTCGGAGAAGAGCCATTTTTTAAAATTATAATAATGTTTAATTAAATTGCAATGGAGCGCACGCTCCGGTGGCAATTTCCCTACACATCCACCTTCCCCCTTTTTTGCACCGACCTACTTTTGCCCCCTACAAAATTTAACTTTAAATTCTTTCAATAATATTGGTAAATTATTCATCATTTCCCTTGGTAACTTATTCCAATCGCTGGAACAATTACCTAAATAAAAGAATCTTTCTACAGTTCTACACCCTTGTGCCTGAAATCGAGTGCCAGCTTATGGTCATGGTTATCTTTTCCCTTACATGCATTATTTTTCATTCTTACACCAATATCTTTCAATGCTTCATCACCAGTATACGCCTTGTACATTCCCATAACCCTCTGCACCCTACTCTTGTGTTGCAAAGAATCCCATTCCACCTCTTTTATCATATCTGTAACTGATTGCATTCTGCGTTAATGTCCAGAAACAAATCCAGCAGCCTTTTTTTATACCCTCTACAACTCCTGTACTTGTCCCAAACGACACTACCATATTCGAGCAATGGTCTGACCAAAGTTTTGTAACCGAATTCCTTTACTCCTCTCGTACATTCTCTCTTCACTCTCTCCAACAAGTGCAGAATTTTGAAACCTTTTCCTAATAGCATCATTTTAGCACCAATTATGAAGCAATTAAAGAGTTTTGAACAACTATGTGTGCGGACCGCATCGCTCATTCTCTAATTTGCTTTGTATGTGTCGATGTGCATGATGTTTTTTGTGTCAGTTTACCATAGTGTTAAACTTAAACATATTGAATCTAAATGTTTTTTCGTTACAGTCACCAGCTTGAAAGACTGACAACACTGTGAAGTGGACCTGTTCACATTCTCTGTGAGCTCGGATCCAAGACTGCGGCTCAAAACAAGTCAGCCTAAGTATTAATATAATTTTTATACCACTAAATATGTAACTTATTTTGTATATTGGTATGTGACACTCGCGAACGGTATAACGTTGAAACAATATCTAAAGTTATCCACTATATCGCTGCTGCAAACTCGGAGTGAGACAAGTGGTTAAGTAATCGCTTAGATTAATCCTTTACTTCTCTTGAATTCTCATTGTGACAACTTTGTCATTTACTAACAGAGTTTCCGGCGTTGCCCGGTAGAGTTGGCATACATTTACCCTTGCACTATTTTTATTCCCGCAATGAGAAAGATTACCTAGCTTCATCCAAATTAACGCCATCCATTTCCGGAATTGAAGCAAACCTAGACTCACCCGCACCTTACCATTTAAGGAGTGGCTTGAAGTCGATTTACCCGTACACTATTTTTATTCGTCAAAAAAGATTCATGTATACCAAGTTTCATTGATTTCGAACCGACCATTTCCGATACTAAACTAAACGGTGATTTAGCAGCACAGTTCTATGAATGGAGTGGTTTGCATGTTTTGATGCGGAATGTCAGTTTTCATTTTAGTCTACAGCTATTGTTGCTGCTCGAAAATCCAAACACACATTAATACATACCACATACATAAAAATTAGAAATGTATCTGGAATGTGTCTGTTTATTCCGGCATCGCGCAGAAAATACATATTTTGAATGGATTTTCAGAATCTGAAAGTTTTGAGTCAAAGTTAAAATTTAACGTATTTCTTAAGACGTTGCGGCATATTTGTTTTACAAATAATCTAGCATTACCTGAAAACTGTGGAATCGATTTTGACCGAAGTTTCACAGTATGAAACATTAGATATGTCTCATTATGCTGACTCATTTGCCGCTGGAGCTAAAAAAAATATTATTATGCTACTTCATCTGGCACTGGAACTCAAAATTAAAATATATTCCGTACATGTAAAAATATTATTTACTTCCTATTTGTTTCAGGGATTTAAAAACTGCGGCGCCAGTTTATTGTGAACAGAACGCTAAAGACTATTGCCAGAGACATTTTAGTTGTGCTGACAGAGATTGTGATCAAAGAAAATCTCTATTGTTTTTTCGTTATTAGTTTCTCACATTTAATACGGCCATTTATGGATTTTAAATAATGAATATCCCGAATTAAAGGAAAGACTGTTTCAAGTTTTGTTTAGTGTGCAAAATAATTATTATTGTAAAGTTATGTTACTATTTTCATTAAAGGCTATGGTCAGAGACATTGTAGTAGTGTGTTTAGTGCGAAGCATGGAGGAAGGAATATATGGAGACGAGATAACGCGAAATCCGTGAAACCTCGTGAAAAAACTTTGCCTGCGCGGCGGACATCGTAGGAGTACCAAAACATTGGGCTGTTTGCACTGTGTCAGCTGCTGAGAATATTTCATTTTCTAATATTCTAAAGTTTTCTATAATACCAAGTTGCGATGCATATGGTTGCACAAACAGACGAGATAGGAAAAAACGTGGAATAGCGTTTCATAAGTAAGTCACATTGTAATTATCGTTCTTGAAGTATCTGACAGGCAACCGCAACATTAGCACCATTCGCTATAAATTTATTCATTGCTCTCAATAGGATCATATTATTCTCAAATTTTTGTTGGTGTAATGTAGACAATTAGCATATGTTACTGTTTTGTACCTGAAAAGCTAGCCTTATTGTAGACATATGTTGGAAATTTAATTTAAACGGGTCATGTTTACATCGCGACACAGTGAATATGGTATTTTGCATGCATTACTCACGTTTAAGTTTACGCTGAAATTGCACGATGAAATTAATCGTGGTAATTTGTGCTGTACGAACTACTAAACGTGATGAAATAAACTTTGTTGACGGAAATGTAGTTCGCGATGCATTTCTTGTGTTTAGATGTGTCTACATAGTTTGGTTTTGTAGCGGCAATATTAATGGAAATGTTGGAAGGTTTAAATGCGGTGTATACCTGAAGAGAACAAACAATTTATTTATTATTAGCTGTTAGCTTCTGATTTTTGAATGTACTGATTTTTCAAGCAAAATTATATAGGCCACTACCAGTACAATATCTCCTAAGTAAGCTCAGAAACTATGAGGTTTTATGAAGTATTAATTTTTTTTAAAGCTCTAAACATTGACTTATGCTTTTTTTTTAAATTTCAGATATGACTTGTTTCTATTTCTAAATATGTCTACAAGTATATTTCTAGATTTTGAAATCTTCCTTGTCAATTACTGAAATAGAATGTGAAAATATAACCTATTTGAACATCAACTAAAATTTAAGGTCTATAGAAATAAACAGTTTGTTATTCAAGATAAAAAGAATTACCTGCTCATTAAGTTACGTCCGAATTCATCATCAAATATGGATATGGCGATAGTTTTTTTCTGTTCCAGGCCGCATTTCAACCTAACCACGTCAATTTTAAGGTACAATATCTCCAGAACTAAGCGAGATATCAAAAAATTTTATTCTTTACTTTCAGTTTTCCTCATCGAGTTACATAAGAATTCGTCATCAAATTGCGGCGCCACGGTTATCGTTGAATCCCCTCATAACCTAACAACCTCACTTTTGAGACAGTATATCTCGCGAACTAAGCGAGATATCGAAAAATTTTATTCTTTATTTTCGATTTGTATCGTCGTGTTACATAAGAATCTATCACCAAATTTGACTTTGGGGACACGTTTCTTCTGAATTTCAACCAGAAACTCCACTCTTTTGAGACAGTATATCTTGAGAACTAAGCACGATATCAAAACATTTTATTCTTCATTTTTGATGTGTCTCGTCGAGTTACATAATAATCCATCATCAATTTGCGGTGCCACGGTTGTCTTATTATTCCCTTGAGGTTTTTGTGCATATTTCCGTGTTTCTCTGGTCAAGCAATATGGCGGCCTCCCCTCCCCACTTGTCTCCACCCGGTTTCACTCCAATATGTGGCGAAGGTCCCTTGCGTCGTCTCCATATATTCCTTCCTCCATGGTGCAAAGTGTACAACATCTAATCCTTCCATCTTAGGTATTTGTCACCATACGTTCAGACTCTATATATTAATACGCTAAGCGAAAACTTATGTTACATTTTTAAGAATATGCACGCGCAGAGAAGTGTGAGATTTGGCATAGTTAAAGATTATATGGAGAAGAAGTGAAGGAAGCTAAAATCTATATATAATATGCGTTACAAATACATTAAATTAAGTAAAATAAAACACTCGCTCGCCTAAGTAGTTCGCTCAGATGGCTGGTAGATGGCGCAGCTAGCGGCCTTACTTTGTCTTCTTTACCGAAACGAAACAGTCTAAATTAATCTCTGAACTTATATAGAAACAAGAAGTAACATTTCGAGGGCTGGTAGATAACGCAGCTAGCGGCTAGAATATTGGGCGAACGGAGGAACTTAAAGAAATACAGAAAGCTAAAATTTTATATAATATATTTTACAAACCTTGGAATCGATATAAGCAGTCAGAGATAATCGATTGCTTCAGTTGTAAACAAATGCGCAGTTTGTCTCTGGTTTGCGACATGGGCTGCGCAGAACGAATTTCCCGTAAACTTTTTACACTTGGTCCAGGCCGAATTTCAACCTAACCATGATCACTATGACAAAACGAACCTATTTAGGTTGATATGATCCCTGTACCGATAATTTTTGTGTCGTTTTTACAGTGCTGCTAACATTTCGCGGTTGTGGAGCATTCCATATTTCGGCATTTTTAATTTAATTGGTGGCAACTTTTCCGGAAAAGGAGAGTGCTAAACGTGAAGAGGACACTATAAGGAAACAGTTAATCAAAATTTCAACAGGTCAGTAACAGTTTTTCACTGGTGGAGAATGTCCCACCCCACCCAAAAATTAATAAGCATAATTAATATATATTAAAAATAGATTATTAAAATAAAAAATTAATTTGCGAACATGTGTGTGCACGTGAAATAGGATCAGAGCCAACTTTCTTACGTGAATTCTCCGCATTGAGACTCTCTGTGGTCTTTGGTAAAATGAAAGACTCGGATAAAGTAGAGATTAATGTTTGAAGTTATGAAAGGAATACTTTGAAAAGGAATGTAGCGATTCTGCCAGATACTATATGGTCATTTGATTATTTAAAATGATTAAGTGTCTTTTCATTTTTTAATGTCAGTAATTTCATTAGAGAGAGAGAGAGAGACAAGAAACAAGGAATACTTATTTGCGTGAAATTCAAAATGATAATAGACCAAATTTAAATAGCGAACATACAAAATGACGAAATTATTTTGATAGATACATTTAAATGCACATGTTTCATATAGCTGAAGCAGTTTTCCGACCTAAATGAACCATCGATAAATACATTTCATCATTTGCTATGGTTAGATTAAAAGCTAAAACTTAGCATACAGTCACGCGTGGAGTGTATGTTTTTAATTTTATAGGTAATGCAGAGAATTACTAGATTATTACTCTGTCATGAAAGAAACTAAACAACTTAATGAATTACGGTCGAATTTCGATCGTTGGGCGATCACTAGTTTCATTTAATGCTCCCTTATGTAACATTGAAAGATAAAACATGCGAAACAACAAAATTAAGATTCTGAGCTTTAAAACGGTCAAAACGCCATCGAAATCTGCTCAGTAATTTCTGAGTTATTAAATCACAAATTTATCCGGTTTTCGTTTTATAGATATAGACTAGTCGTTAGTGAGCAGGACTCTTAAATGACTCCGCGAATGTTCACTTTGAATTTCTGTGACACTGTCTAAATCCAAAGATTGTAAACTAATTAATTACGTATTTAACAGGATAGAAGGGGCTTTATAGCTCTGTATTACGATTACAGTCCAAAACCTAATTTCGTTTAAATACTTTCCCAAGTCACACTGTGGACGGAATAAAACAGACTTTTTCCAAAATGTCGGAAATCAGTACGTCTAAGAAGAAACCTTTTGATACCAAAGGAGTTCCACGACTCGTTTACTATGTGTTAGTGACAACGTCTTATTGTCATAGAGCATATTAAAAATGTAATCCCACAAAAACAATTCTTGTAAAAATAATCTCGTGATTATGAGATCTTGTTCTGAGCCAAGTCTATACTTTGTAGTGTGTATTCACTTAACTTTTTGAAACAGGATGGTTTCTCTCGGTTGTAATACTTGTAAATAAAATCGCTTTCACGTTTGGTGTGAGGTAATTACTGTTATCATTTTTTATTAATCAGTATTATTAATAAAATAATTAATTGAGAATATTTAACGAATTAGTTTCAAGACGCAATTCAATATCAAAGAGGCAAGACTCGACGCTATCCGATGTATAGGAAAATTGTCACTATGATATTTATTTAAATTCAGATGGCAGTTACATGCCTAGGCGAATTTACCTTTGATATGAATACATTGCTCAAAATAACAACGCAACGTCTAGAGTTACAATTAGCCGTTTAATAAAGGCAAATAAAATGGAATTTACTTTGAAATCAAATGATTGATACATGACATGCAAAAACCATATAAATAACACAATATGACATCAGACATCGTCATCAATGATGCTGTGTCTTTAATCAATGAAAATGATCTTGGACGCCATGAATGGGATAAATATACCATTCAAAAATTACGATAACATACCAAAGAACCTTGGAAAACAAGGTTCATAACATCTCGTATTGTCTTGGAAAACTATGCCGTTAGCTCAGTAGAATCTGACTTTAAAAGTTAGAGCAGAAATTCCCATACCAGGGTAGCTTATGGGTCGCTATCATGAATGCACATACACAGGGCTTGATGATAAACACTTTACCATAGCAGCTGAAGTCTGGAAGTCGGTGATGAATGAAGATAGACTCACGACATGTGCCTCACAAGACAGCCGCGATCGTACTAAGTTCACGCAATGCCCACGTCACCAATACGGACCTCTTAGCCACGTAGGAGTCGAACAAGAAACAGAATGTATCAAAATAACACCAGAAACAGAAGCCCAAACACAGAATGAGCTCAGTCCCTCTATAACCTCTGACATAAACCATAGATTTACCTTCACTTCGTGCACCTACACCTTCCATCATCTCGGTGGTACATGTTGGACCGAAAATCTAAGAAGTTTAGTCATGTGTTCTCTGATATTCATTTAGATACGCGAGTGGTTAGGTGTCCTGAGATCACGTGATACTTCGCTGACATTTTACTCTCGGTCGCACGTCCTGCGCGCACTCGCGTGCAACCTAAGACATCCTGCTCATTCCGTGTACCTTCTGAGGAGAAAGTTTGAGCCAATGGACTAGCGTATTTCAGCCAGGCGCAATGTTGTTGGCCAAAGTCTCCAGGAAGCGGAGGCTCAGGTAAAACCACCCACCCCACTCTCTTTGTTGCAAGGCTATCGGTGGCGACAGTGGTGACAGTGGCGACAGTATGACCCAGCTGAGTAGTGATATCTAAGGGTCAGTGTGCTCCCGTCGACTCATTATATCGATACTGGCACAGAACTCAATTTTTGCGCTATACAAAATGTTATTTGTCCATTGCATACTCTTATTAAAATAAGGTGAATATTTATTTACATTGGCATCACAGACTTGCTTACAACCTTCGTATATTATAAAATTACATAAAGAAAACAAATGAGTGCCCAAGATTTTATGTATAATTAATCTAATACATCTTCATTAACACAATAAAATACGTCATGGGATATGGCGCCAAGCGTCACATTACTTCTGTCCCAACGCTGGTTTAAAATACAATTATGATGACAGATTAATTTTATTTTACGTAGTCTAACTCTATCTCTGTTGTGACATAATAATAAATCAAGTATTTTAAGTTACAAAACTTTTATATGAGATCCCGAGAGTCATCGCTAGTCTTGCCTTGTGATATAACGGGTGATGTCAGTGATCCGATGAATGTTTTACATCTCTTTACATACATTAACACGTGATTTGAGCGTGCCTTCCCACATGTGAACTTACATTAAACAGCTATTAAGCTAAAACACGCATGAAAAGGAAATATTATCTTCAAACATTCTTATACAAAGTCTGATATGAAACATTATGCAAAATAAATCATTTTAGACACAATCTTACTGTTATTTTAACATAATAAGTACATTATAAGTATATTATGAAGCCTTTAATTGATATTTACACTGTACGTACAATTCAGCATTCAAATCATGCTCATTTGCACTGAAAATAACTCTACCTCCTTCTAAGAGTTATTAATTCTAAAAGTGTTTGCAAAAATAAGTAAACGCACGGACTCTTAGGCTGCGTATTTAAATCAACATATCTGAATAACTTGCTGGAAATTCGAGGCGTGAATTTCACCACGTGATACGGCTAACATAACGAACATTTCAAAGGGAATATGTGTTTCTGTTCTTTGGTCAAATGTCACCAGATATTACTGTGGATTGTAAATCACTCGCATTGTAATTATTCTGGTAGTCCTTCGTGACATGAAATGAACGATATTAATGCATGTTCTCGTTTGTAACGTATAATAATGAATATTAATCGTGAAACGTTCTGTTCGCACATTGTTATTTTTTTATGTCGACATCTCTATCTCTTAATATACTACCTGAGAATGTTATTATTGGTGAAAGACAATGTGTATACAAAGAGGTACACAAAAATGACCGGAATAGCACTGCCGTGGGCGTAGCTTATGTAGTACGCGCTTCAGCCGCCAGGCCTTTGTAGCGCAACTCATTGTAATTCAGTGCCTCCTGTGTTGTCCACCTTGCTTCTTCTGTTAATCTGCAGTGATATTTTTGCTAGCGTTGTTTTGTAATTGTTTCGTTTCTGATGATGGAAAGTTTAAATGAACAACGTGCAACTGTGAAAATTTGTTTCCTACTCAGCAAAAATGCTGCTGACACTATTTCAATGTTGAAAACAGCTCACTACGATGACGCTATGGGAAACACTCAAGACAACGAGTGGTTCGCTCGGTTTAAAAATGGCGATATATCGATTGAAGACAAACCTCGTTCTGGACGTCCAAAAACTGCCCGAATCGCCGAAAATGTTGAAAAAATTCGAGAGTTTGAGCTCTTATACCGTCGACAGACAATTAATCAACTGCCAGAGATTAGTGGGTTACCTTGGAGCTCGGTTCAAGATTTGGGAATGAAAAGGGTTGCTGCCAAGTTTAAAAAAAGGAACGTCAAATTGAAACATGTCGGGCTTTGAAACAACAGCGTTTGATGCCAAGGGTGTAATTCATTCAAGGGTTTGTACCCCCACATCAGACCGTAAATCAAACCTTTTATTTCGAAGTTTTAAGAAGATTAAGCAACAGTGTTTGTCCTAAAAGACCTGATTTGTGGCAGACAGAAGACTGATTCTTCCACCACGACAATGCACCTGCACACGCAAGTGTTTCTGTTAGATATTTTTTGTCTAATAATTGCATGGTTCAGCTGCCCCACGCACCTTACTCGCCTGACCTGGCTCCGTGCGACTTTTTCTTATTTCCACGCATGAAAAGGAGCATGAAGCGACTCCGATTTGTTAACGTTGAAGAAGTCACGAAAAAAGGAGGGTAGAGGTGTCAGCCATTTTTAATATGAATACAGAAAATGTTTCCAACCGTGGAAGCACTGGTGGGACAATTGTATTAGTTGTAATTGAGAGTATTTTGAATGGGATTAGATTGGTTTGTAAAAAAATTGAAAATATATAGCTTTTAAAAATTAATTCTGTTTTTTTTTTGGTACCCCTCGTATAATGGAATTTATATTTTTATTTTTTACCGTTCCCACATGAGACGATCGTATGTAAAATAAGGTTTGACCTGTTTTCTGTAAGCCAGTGCCAACAACAACAGCTGCTGCAGCCGCTAGATTACCAGCCGACCCAAAATTATCCCTCCGCTCACCAAATAAAGAGATTCACTGAATAGGGTATGCTATCATTGCTTAGTTTTTATTAAACATTGCGACTGACGATTCGAGATCATCTTGACATTTAGATAACTTCATCATACTTCAACATCTCTCGTTGCATTTCAAAGTATAGTCTTGGCTCAGAACAAGATTTCATAACTTTTTGTCACTCCACAGGGACGAGACTTGGCTTATATTTACAAGAATAATTTGTTTGGGATTCTCTTTGTAAGTTGATCGTTTATTAGGGAGCGTGCACAAACTACGTGGCACGGTCCAGGAGGGGTTGACTGGAAGGCTACGCTGCGCTACGTGGGGTAAGGGAGGGGGAGGGGGTTCTGAGCCAGGCCACGTAGCTTTCCTTACACAACAGTTAAAAAGAGTAACAGAACTCACAACAGCATGTAAACTCAGTTAATTATCTCCGTATGTAATTTACAATAGTATGACATGAGAAAACAGTGCAAAATGTCTTCTGGAATCAAAAGGAAAAAAGCTACGTGCTACATGGGGGGAGAGGCGGTAGAGGCAGAAGGCACGTAGGGATACGTGGGGTGGAGGGGGGGTTCACAGGTGGGTAAAATTGAGCTACGTGATTTATGGACGCTCCCTTATGAATCGTTGCTCAAATGTAATTTTTCCATTTGAAAATCGGTGAACTGAAGACACCAATATAGGTTACCGACAATGACAATAAAGGAGCTGGAATGGGATTCAGTGCAAGACAGGAGGAGGATGAGGAGGGTCATGGGAGTGTACAGGGCATATACTGGTGATGAGGCATGGAAAGATATTGCAATAGGTATGAAAAGTAGTGCATGGAAGGGAAAAGATGACTATGACCACAAGCTGGCACTCGATTTCAGGCACAAGGGTGTGGGAAGATTCTCTTTTTTAGGTAAGGGTGTCAGGGATTGGAATGAGTTACCAAGAGAAATGATGAATAATTTACCGAAAACTTTGAAGGAATTTAAAGATAAAATTTGTAGAGGGCAAATGTAGGTGGGTGCAGGATAGAGGGAAGATAGGTGTGTAGGGAAATTGCCACCGGAGCCTGTGCTCCATTGCAATTAAATTAAACGACCAACTCTACAAACAATGGGTATGCGCGGTAGCCAAGCATTGGAGATTGCCGCTCGGTTAACTAACACCTTAAATAAACAACGAGTAACTTCCAAACTAAGGATAGGAACAAAGTAAATTTGAATATATTAGTTAAACCTGTGATCTCTATGCATTAAATAAATCTCAGACAAATAGCTTCATCCAAAGAAAACCAATGAACCTGCTGCAAATATTCCCAGAATTTTTCATGTTTGGGATTTTAATTAAATGAATACGTGCAAAAATACCAATATTAGACTTTCCTTATGATTTAGGGATGAAACAATATATGTGTACCAAATTTGAACTACTGTGAGTGCAGTGGATTTTTAATACTAAGCTGTCATGGTCGAGATAAAATTTCGCTAACTTCCAAAGTAAGCAAAGGATGTAAAATTTAACACATTAGTTAAACTTTGTAAGCTCTGCGTTTAGTGAAAATCTGAAGTATATAACGTTGTTAGGGCAGAAAGTATTTCACGTGAAGCGTTGATAAGGGGTAGATATATGGAAATTTATGAGATTCAAACGTATCTTATAATATGGGGTAATCTTTTATGTGTGTACTAAATCTGAGCTTTCTTTGAGAGCGGGTATTACCTCATAGTTTTGATTATCATCAGTGAGTCAGTGACAAAATCGGTGAAATTTGCATACGAATAACATCTGAACTAAGAACAGAAAAGAAACAGAATTTAGTACGTTTGCTAAGATTGCTGAAATAGAAATTTGAGACAATAGGACAGAAGAAATTGTGGTACAAAAATGGCCCGAATCACTTCGAGAAAAGGGTAGGCAGAGCCGTCATTGACTCGACTTGGCGGGTGCACGGTTACAAAACCAACTTAGAACTAAACAATTATTTTATTTTTATTTTTTTTTATTTTTTTTTTATTTATTTTTTTTGCTGTCGTCAGTTTTTCGACTGATTTGATGCAATCCTCCATCCCTGCCAATCCTGTGCTAACCTCTTCATTTCTACATACCTCTTACAGCCCACGTCCTCAATTATCTGCTTCATATATTCTAATCTCTGTCTTCCACTACAGTTCTTACCTTCTACTGTTCCCTCCACTAACAAATTAACCAATCCAGCATGTCTCAAAATATGACCTACCAGCCTGTCTGTAAGCTTCTTCCCCAAACTTCTTTTCTCACCCATCATTTCCAAAACTCGTTCATTTCTTACTTTGTCTGTCCACTTAATTTTCGGCATTCTTCTGTAGCACCACATTTCAAATGCTTCAATTTTCTTTCTTTCCGGTATTCCTAAAGTCCATGTTTCGCTACCATAAAGTGCTGTGCTCCACACAAAGAGTTTTAAAAAGTTCTTTCTAATTCCTAGATCAATATTTGAAACTAAAAGATTTCTCTTTTTCATGATGGCTCTTTTTGCTAATGCTGTTCTGCTTTTAACATCATTCCTGCTTCGGCAATCGGTTGTAATTTTACATCCCAAGTAACAGAATTCTCTTACTTCTCCTATTGCATCCGATCCTATTTTTATATTTAATCCACTAGTATTGATATCATTTCTGCTACATCTCATCACTTTTGTATTGCTTTGAGTTATATTCAGTCCAAAATCTTCCTTCAGTATTTTGTTCATGCCATTCAGTAACTTCTCAATATCCTCAGCCCTCTCTGCTAACAAGACAATGTCGTCAGCAAATCGTAGCATACTGATTTTTTCTCTATGAAAATTTATGCCACATGGAAATTTTTCTTTGCCTTTCTTTATTGCTTCTTCTACATACAAGTTGAATATTAACGGGGGTAGACTACAACCTTGTCTCACGCCCTTTTTAACTGATGCATGTATCTCATTATTCTCTACTTTTATTATAGCCACCTGATTCTTATAAAGTTTATAGAGTATTCTTCTATCCGATACTTTAGACCTGACTTCTTTAAAATTTTGAACATATTGTCCCACCTAACATTATCAAAATATTTTCTAAAAACAACAAACACCATGAAAGTATCTTTGTTTTATCCGTCCTTCAAGTATTAATCTTAAAGCCAGGATAGCTTTCCTTGTACCGCAATTTTTCCTAAACCCATACTGATCTTCACCTACTATTTCTTCTACTACTCTATCCATTCTTCTGTATATTATTCTGGTCAGCAATTGTCAAGCATGTGATGTTAGCCTAATGGTCCGATAATTCTCACATTTGTTGGCTTGTGCTTTCTTTGGAAGTGTGAAGATGATATTTTTATTAAAATCAGTTGGAATTTCTCCTGTTTCATAACTTTTTGATATCAGCTTGAATAATCTTTCGATTTCTTCCTCTCCTAGGGATTTAAGAAGTTCTACAGGGATCTCATCAATTCCAACTGCCTTATTTGCTTTCAAGTCATTCAGAGCTTTATTAAATTCTGTCCTCAAAACAGGATCTCCTAAGTCATCAATATCGACATCGCCTTCCTTTTCCATTACACTATTGTTCAAGTCGTCCCCAACATACAGTTTCTCAATGTATTCTTTCCATCGGTTAGCTCTATCTTCTGAGCTTAAAAGAGGTTTCCCATCGGCAGCTTTAATGTTCATACCTCTTTTCTTCATTTCTCCAAAATTCTGTTTGATCTTTCTAATGCAACATCTACTTTACCTACAACCATTTCCTTTTCTACTTCTTCACATTTTTCTTGTAGCCATTTTTCTTTTGTTATTTTGCATTTCCTATTTATTTGATTTCTAAATTGCCTGTACTGCTCTCTTCCTGTTTCATCCTAGGAGTATTTTTGTACCTTCTCCTCTGATCCATCAGCTCCAAAATTTCTTCTGTGATTCAAGGTTTCCGGGCATCTTGTTCCCTAAAGCCTAATGTTTCTTTACCAGCTTTCATTATTTCGGTCTTTAATACATTCCATTCGTCCTCGGTTGAATTCCTTTCAGAGTTACTTCTTAGACCTAAGTCTACCATTTCTGCAAATTTTTCTCTTGTGCTAGATTGTTTCAGTTTATTCACTTCCAATTTGTTCTGTTTATACTGCTTCCTTATTCGCTTAAATTTCAGCTTAAACATTTTATTACTATAAATAAATTGGGACATGCATATCTCTTAGTAGCGGTTCAGTGAACGAATGATCAACTGCTAAAGCCAGCAATAAAACCCGCTGTAAACAATGCTGATAATCCATTACAAGAACCAACCTGTAGAAATGATATTCAACTAACAGAAATCAGACTGTTATATATTAGCAGTCTGAAATTTGCTGGTGGCAGACATCCAAAAGGAGGAATGGCAGTGTTATGTGTCTCTAAGCAACGCCAGAAATCATTTCCTTTGCATAGTACTCTTTGATGTCATGCTGCATCGTTGTTAAATAGTTTTCATGTTTCGTAACTGAATCCGCTAACTCCTACTGAATGGTATGAAACATCAGCTTGTTTGAGCGAAACGGAAGTTATCAGGTAGTTAATATGCATTTCAGGTAAGAGGATCGGACTCGAAAAATTAATCAGTCAACTTTGTATTTACATACACCGACTGTATTACGAATAATAAATAAAATTCCAAACAAATCTGTTAAATCGATGATAGGAGGAATCTGAACATTTTTGGCCCTCCACAATCGTAGAATTTTTTGTTGTGGTTAATACACTGTAATTTCCTAGGCAAAATATGATTCGTTTTCATTATCATTCTGTCTTCAAATTCACTAGTTCTATTCAATAATTTCAACTTATGTATTAAAACACATTTACAGGTACATAAGACACATGATTAAAAGTTACAAAATTAAATGTTGAGTTCCTCAGAACATACTACAATACTGAGTGCGCTAACGAAAGTAGTGATACACGACTAATGTTTCGCCATACATATGGATGCCAATAGATCGAATAATAGCGTTGAGCCGTGGCGGAATTTTATTTAAAGTTAAACTAGGTAATTTAAACATTTAAAACAAACTTGCAACTGGTCACAATCATCTTTTAATCTTATTTGATCTGGCTAAGGTCTTTGATTATTTCACTCATACATTTTTTTTTTAATTCCTACAAAAGTAATACCCTATGGTAATACTGAAAGATGAAGATCTTGGTACAAATATACTGAAAAAATTAAAACAACTTTATGGATTAAACAGAGTCTTAAAAATTCAAAGTAAGGGAGCTAATCAGTGGAAAGAAGTATTGAAAAGAAACTATTAATTTAATTTATATTAAAAAAACAGACAATGAATAGATGTCTATCGAGCATTTCAAATACCTCATCACTAACTAATGGAATCCCCCCCAATCCAATGTTTTTCGGAAAGACAGAAATACTTCAATGGGCGGAGGAGTGTTCGTGGTCGTTAATAAAACCGTCAGTAGCTCCGTAGTAAATGAAACGGAAAATTTTTGCGAGTTATAATGGGTGAAGGAAAAACTTGGCAGATGTTTAAAATTCATAATTGGATCATTTTGCCGACCTCCGTATGCTGGAATAGATAACGCGGACTATTTTAGACAGTCACTTAATAGTATTTCTAAAAAATTTCAGGGACATACATCGATCATTGGAGGCGATTTTAATATACCCTCAGTTAACTGGGACAGATTTACGTACAAGTCATGCGAAAGAGATAGGTTAATAACCGAAACGCTCCTAGAATCATTCGCGGAAAATTCTCTTGAACAGATGGTCGAAGAGGCAACGCGAAGCGTCAAAGATTTCTCGTCCATTTTGGATCTTTTTCTTGCAAACAATCCGCATATTGTAGATACAGTTTGTATAGAAGACGGTATAAGTGATCACAAGGCGGTTGTGGTAACTTTAACATCTAGGCTGAATTTGAAGCATGATGAAGACAAACTCGTATATTGTTTAGATAAGGCGGACGATGCAATTATGGTCGATCATTTGGTTAAAAATTTTGAAACGTACACGCTAAATACAAATATTGAGGAACTTTGGTTTGATTTTAAAAATATAATATGGGCCGGCTTAAATCAATTTGTTCCCACGAAGTTTATTAAGGTTAGTAAGAACCTCCCGTGGTTCAGTAGGGAAGTGAAACGTTTGCTCAGGAGGCAAAGGCGTTTACATGCCACGGTAAAGAAATCGGAGTAAAATCGCGCTAAAATAGTCCAGTTGCGAGCGGAAGTGCGTAAGGCAATGCGTGATGCGTTTAAAGAATTCCAACTCAGAAATTTATCCGAATTTTTTTTTTTTTTTTTTTTTTAACAGTTTAACGTCCCTTTTTAACAACGTGGTTTTTAGAGACGGGAAAGGATGGGGGCAAGGAATGGGAAGGAATTCGGCCATGGCCTTTTGAAGGAAGCATCCCGGCATTCACCTGGAGTGATTTGGGGAAACCATGGAAAACCCAAATCTGAATGCCCGGACGGGGATTCGAACCGCCGTCCTCCCGAATGCGAGGCCAGAACGCTATCCGTTACACCACCACGCTCGGTATTTATCCGAAGATCTGATTACTAATCCAAAAAAAAAAAAAAAAGTTCTGGTCATATATCAAATTAATAAGAGGCTGTCGTAAGGTCATGCCGTCGTTGATTAATGAAAATGGGGAATTATCAGAAACTAGCGTCGAGAAAGCAGAAATTTTGAATAATGTGTTTAAAAAAAGCTTTTATGACAGAAAAATCGGAGGAGATTCCGATATTTAACAATCGTACCAACAAAATTATGAATGATCTCTTTCTCGAGGGAATAACTAAACTGCTTATGAATGTAAATCCCAATAAGGCTCCCGGACCAGACGGTATTCCTACTAGATTCTACGCAAAGGAAATTGCACCGTATTTGATGAAATTATGTACCGCCTCCTTGGATCAAGGAAAAAATACCAGCCGAATGGAAGACCGCCATCGTAAGTCCAGTGTTTAAAAATGGGAATGGTAATGATCCTCAAAATTATAGGCCGATCTCGTTAACCTCAATATTTAGCAGGATTTTAAAACACATCATCTATTCAAATGTCATGCGGTTTTTGGATGAAGGTAAGCTTTTAAACCCAAATCAACATGGATTCAGAAAAGGCCGATGCTGCGAAACGCAACTTGCTCTTTTAATTCATGACTTGAGCCGTATTATAGATGAGTAATCCCAGGTTGATTTAGTTCTATTAGACTTTAAAAATGTTTACGACACTGTGCCTCACACATGGTTACTTAGGAAACTTCGTGGCTACAGCATATATAGACAAATATGCGACTGGGTTGCAGACTTTCTGGAGGGCAGAACACAGTGTGTAGTTCTCGACGGTGAGCGTTCATCACTTACTGAAGTGAGGTCCGGGGTTCCTCAGGGAAGCGTGATAGGGCCACTGTTGTTTCTCATATACATTAAAGATTTGTGCGACGTAATAAGGGGGATGAAAAGATTACATGGCGATGAAGCTATTTTTTTTATTTTTTTTCGTGAAATCACAACCCAGGATGACTGCGCTTTGTTACAAAATATTATGACTATAATTGCGTGGTGTAAAGATTGGCAGTTGGAGTTAAACGCTAAAAATTGCCAAGTAATGCATGTAAGTAAAAATGTGACACCATTTAGCTTTGAATATACTATTAATGGCACTGTCCTTAGAACGGTAGATTCCGCTAAATACCTAGGGGTATCAATTCATAATAATTTGTCGTGGAATGAGCGTATCGAGAATGTAATTGGGAAAGCAAATCGTATGCTTCGATTTCTAGGTCGTAATTTAAAACAATGCACTCAGGAAGTTAAATCGATTGCATACAAGTTACTAGTACGTCCTCACTTAGAATATTGTTGCTCTATACGGGGTCCCCGTCAGAAGGGATTAATGGAGGCATTACAGATGGTCCAAAGAAGAGCCGCCCGATTCGTGACAGGGGTATATAATTGGACGGAAAGCGTAAGTGCGATGTTGAAGGAGTTAGGTTGGGAAGACCTGAAGCACCGAAGGCGTTGCTCTCGACAGAAGCTAATTGAAAAATTCTCGACTGTCGTATTTCGGAATGACAGTAAACAAATATTGCTACCAGCAACATTCATATCCCGGAATGATCGCGAAAATAAGATAAGAGAAATCAGGGCCAGAACCAATTTATTTATGTACTCATTTTTTCCACGTGCGATTAGGGAGTGGAATAGAAAGGATTTACCGGGCGACTAAACATAAAATCCGACAGGAGTAGCTTTCGAAAAAGTACTCCGGCCATCCTGATTTGGGTTTTCCATGGTTTCCCCAGATCGCTCTATGCGAATGCTGGGATGGTTACTCACAATAGCCCATGGGCGCCTTCTGCCATATCCCGTATTTCCCTTCCAAACCATTACCTTCCCGGATAGGTGCAATGCACCCTCTGCCACACACTTTTAGTGAATCGCGGAGTAATAGTAATAGTAATACCCTCCCACTCCACCACACGTGTCATCCTCCACCCCGCAGCACATGTCATCTAACACCCCTAAACACACAAATGATGAATTAACCTCAGTTCAGCTGCCGACGTTATGACTCAAGAAAACATGACTCCAACACCACCGCACTGCTGCAACCAACACGATTCACATATACGTGTGACCCAGCTGCCCTCATAACCACTCGATCGTGTGTCGATCTGGGTCCCACATATATCTGCCCACATGCGTCACCCCGACCAGACCCTATATAGAGTCTGTAACAGCCCTCATAATTGAACTTTAAATAGAATTGTATTTAATGAAGTATTTGTAGTGAGCTAAAGTTTGCTTGAATATGATCTGGTATCTGTGTTTTGCAATTTCTTGTAAATCAGTGTATATAGACTTTATTTTATGAAAATAAATTATTCAAAGGTCATTTGATATATTTAAAAACCGAATTGTGCAAGAGACTTGCTTAAATGTTTGTAATTCCAAGTATTCATGCAAGTTACGATGTCTACAGAACAATTTTCTACAGTTTAAAATGATTTCTGTATATAATTTTGTGTTTAAGTATCTTTAATTTCCATTTCTGACAGTTTTGTAATGATGTTATATGATTAAGTACTATTTCTGATTGTTTTTAATATGTTAATTGTTTGAGTAATTGTTAATGTTCGAGAAATATCTCGCGGAAGCTTTTGAAGTGTTGGGGAAAATTCGATTGAGCCTGTATAAAGAAATCAGCAGAAGGGCAGTTAGTTTTATACAATTTCACTTTGTAACTGCCAAGGACTGCGCTAGTAGTATCTCTGGATTGTATCTATGCATGTCAACAGTATCGTTGATGTTTTTCTGAAAATAAACAGAAGTCTAAACTGCAATACCTTGTGTACTACTTAATTACTGTATTAATAAACCACGAGGAACCTGACATGTAGACGGTAACAGTGACGATAAATCATTAAACATCTGTGAGATGTTAGTTTTCTAAAAGAATCTGCAGTGGATCGGCAATAAGCGAACCAAATCTTCGGAAAATTACGACGTGTAGAAACACCTGTTTGGCACCAGGAATCGACGGTGGATGCGTGACGAGTGAATTATTCGGCGACAACTTGATACTAAGTACAACTAGTTGATAGCGCAGTATTCATCGGAGATTTTCTATCGGCGTCTGGAATCGGCAGTAATTTTCCGACAGCAAGCGGATTTTCTTCAGCCTCAGGATACCATATTTCTTCGAAATTAGTTGATTTAAAGTTCAACGTCTTCCAGCAGTGAAATGTTTTGTGTGTGTGTGATGTGTTTTGATTAAGTGTTTGAAATCAGTGTAGTGTTTAACGGAGAAAAAGTTTTTCCAGGAAACTGTATTTGATGAAAGAATATTCTTTGTATTTACGTATTTCTTGCTTAGATGTTCATACGGTTTAAAGGTTGTAAATGTTTATGTAAATCATGTCGGAATATCAGAGTCATCTTGATCCTGAAATGTTAATTGAAGGTTTGAAAAATTTGGCGGAAATCTGATTATAAGTATTATGTCAATAACGTTAGACTCTGTGTAAAAGATTTTATGTTTGGAATCGAGTTAAATTGTAAATCTGCTAAAAGATCAACGGAACTGAAAGCTAAATTAGCTGAGTCCTCTAAAACATATGCTTGAAAATTATGTGAAAAGGATTAATAGGGGAATTTGGGGTCGAGAAAAAATAAAGGAAAGATTGAGTGGAAAAGTTTCCGATGTAAACAGGGATCTAAATAGGGTAATTACAGAAAGTACCAATCAACTTGTAAATTACATTCAGGATGCAGCTAAACGGAAAAATACAGCAGAAGACAAAATTTCTAAGCTTAGAAGTAGTTTTGAAAAATTTGCTGATATTGTACATATGAGTAGTGTGGTGTTCGAACTGGCTAGAATTAAGGAGAAAATGTATCTTGCGTATGGTAAGGCAATTAAATGCATTGAAGAGTTGGGTAATGATAGAGATAGTAAAATTAAGCCACTAGGTGAGGAGGTTTCCATGTGGATTATAGAGTTTGCAGTAGGCATTGGTTTGGATAAGACTGATGTATTACAGAAAATTGAGGTTAATATCGGTTCAACAACTCAGATAGTATTAATTCAAGTGTACAGGTCCAAGAGGTGGACGTTATTCCTGATGATGACCAAGTAGTTGATTTAACTGTAAAGGAAGTAGTTTCTGATAGTAACATTTCTGTAGTAACATCTGACTGTGACAAATGTAAATCCAGGATGTGATGAGAAAGTTGCTAGATGTAATGTAGAAAATAGCCCTTTAGTGGTAGATAACTTGGTGGAGGTAGCAGCAAGTAAATTTCATGAGAGGGTTTTAGTAATTAGGAATGTAATTAATGAAATTGCTGATGTGAAGGTTGATAATAGGATAGAGCAGAAAGGGGACCACCACAGTACCTTATCACTCAGGTCAGTGTGTGAAAGTAATAAATTTCATGTAGAAGATTTACGGAATGGTCACAGCTTAATTACCAAAAGGGATGCAGAATTTATAGTACATAGTACCGTATGGCTATCTGAAACTAGTGGGATCCAGCATGGCCTAGTTGGGACTATGTTTGCTTATAAAGGTGGGAAGAAAATTTGTAAAAGTGCTGGAATCGAGGAGTTTCTCAGATATCTTGAGGATGAGGGTGATACAGTGGTGTGGATAGGAGACCCAGATGAGGAGGAGAATTGTGAGTTAAAATGTTTGTCTACTGAAGAGAGAGAGGTTGAAAAGCCTTATGTACCAATCACAAAATTGGAAAAATGTCCTATTTTGACTTAGCTGATACATTATTTAGCTCTTTATTTGGTGTAGACTATGGCATTGAAGAAATTGGTGGGAGTTAGGATTTTTCTGAACCAGTTTCTGACTTGAAAAAACTGCCCTCAATGTGACTTAACTGATACGTTGTGTAGTTCTTTACTTGATGTGGATGGTAGTATTGAACAAACAGGTGGTAGTAAGAAGTTTCCTTTGCGAGTTTCTGAATTTGAAAAATGTACAGAATGTGACTTATGTGATACTATGTTTAGTACAATCATTGATGTAGGAGATAATTGTGAAGTGATAGTAGCTGAGAAAAATACTTATGTTGTGGAGGAAATCATTAACCCAGATGTGAGAACAGCTGTAGGTACTGATTCAGTTAGTTTGTTACATTTAGGTAGTAATCAGACAATGTATAGTGGTGATGGAAGTAATGGCAGACTGAACTGCAGTAGTGATGATTGTGAAATTGTATTACAAGTCGAGTCAGCAACATCGCTGTTAAAGGACAAACAATTTGTACAAACAGAACCATTTTATGTCTCAGCTGTTCTATGGTTATACCAAAGTCTGGTGTTTGAGATGATTCAAAGTTTGTATATCTGTCTGTATATAGTGAAACTCTGTGAATATAGATATGAAGTATTAGATTAATTGACTTTCGTGTTATGCCGCGTTGTTTATTTCATTACCTGAGCTTTCGGCTGGTATCCTCCAGCCTTCGTCAGAGATACTGTTTATGTTGACATAGCAACGAGCGCCAAGCATCGCAAAGTAAAAGACCGCTATCTTCGTTGATGCTGTTGGTATTTTTTTAAATTTCTGCTGCCTCTTTCACCCGTCGGGGCCACCACTGGTCTTCTCTCCACAATAGCCTCGTTTCTTGAAATTTTATTTCATGCCCGGTATTAATAGCATGGCGGACTACGGCGGATTTGTCGCTGTTGTTATATTTGTAGTGGCGGATATGTTCTTTAAGTCTCTCCGCCACAGTGCGACCTGTCTCGCCGATATAAACACTGCCACAGCTGCAGGGGATTTCGTAAACTCCCATAAGCTGGTGTGGGTGTAATCTGTCTTTTACCTTTGTCAGTGACTGACCAAGATTGCAGTTAGCCTTATATACTATTCGCACCTCCACCCGCTTTAACAGTTTCCCAATCCGGTCTGTGATACCCTGTATGTATGGGAGACAGGCGAATTTTGTTGGCACATTAATATCATGGGATAAGTTGACGTCTCCCATAGGTTTTTTGGGTCTCAAAACCCTCCTGATGTCAGATTCACTTTAGCCGTTGGCTTGGAATATTTTTGTAAGTGTCTCCATTTCTTCATTCAGACTTTCCGAGTCACATACTGTCTTAGCTCTTAAGTTGAGTGATGGTAATACGCCTCTCTTCGTTGCCGGATGATGGTGCGACATGGCGTGCAGATACCTATTAGTGTGGGTCGCCTTGCGATACACAGTGTGACCCAAACGTCCATCGCCTCGCTTGTGAACCAGGACATGGAGAAATGCCAGTTGTCCATTTTCTTCCACAACCATAGTGAACTAAATTCTTGGGTGGGCACTATTCAGGTCGCACTGTGGCGGAGAGACTTAAAGAACATATCCGCCACTACAAATATAACAACAGCGACAAATCCGCCGTAGTCCGCCATGCTATTAATACCGGGAATGAAATAAAATTTCAAGAAACGAGGCTACTGTGGAGAGAAGACCCGACGGGTGAAAGAGGCAGCAGAAATTTTAAAAAATGCCAACAATATCAACGAAGATAGCGGCCTTTTACTCTGCGATGCTTGGCGCTCGTTGCTATGTCAACATAAACAGTATCTCTGACGAAGGCTGTAGGATACCAGCCGAAAGCTCAAGTAAAGAAATAAACAACGCGGCATAACCCGAAAGTCAATTAATCATGAACAAAGATGGCCGTGGAAGTCTGAGGAAGTATTAGACGTTTATACAAAAGAAGAAGAAAATTGGAACGTTAGGAAAAAGTAATTTACATGGTTTTGGGCTTCCAAGGAAAAACTGGAACCCACTTTTATAGTAAGATGTTGGGGCCTTTACCCAAAATATGGGAAGGAGTGCCACAAAGTCTGCTACTTTATGAGAACTAGACAACCCATGCGAAAATTTCGCGAATAAAATGCGATGAATAGTGAGGTTGAATGCTTGTTACCGGTATATAATGGAAAGTAGAACCGTACTTTTGTAACAAATATTTATTTTTTAGTGTAATAGGTACACATCATAATACTTACAACATATTACGAAACAGTTACGAAAATTTAAAACACTCCGTTTTTTCGACAAACTGCCACTGACCTTAACAGAATACAACCAACGTGAACAAATTGCACATAACATATCTGTGATATTTGTTGCTGTGCGAATAAAATGTTAGCATTGGAATTGTATAACAAATCGAAACTGTTTCCATAACAGAAATAAATACCCGGAAAGCTACTCTTTGAATAAAAAAACGTTTATTGACATCTCTGTGATATCTGCTGCTGCAATCTAGGGACTTGGCTCTGAACTTTCTCATACGCGCTACCACTTCAAGCACCGAATTCCGAAAAATTCTTTCTTAAACGGATACCTAAATTTTTAAAACGATATGATATTTATCGATTTCGGCTAGGTATCGAAGAAGATAAATGGCTTGCAATTAAAAATAAAATAAAAAAAACACGCCGTAGAAATAATATTGATACTTTTGCCCTTTAAGGGTCGAATTCTAAAATTTCTTTTATTAAATATTGTGTGACCAAAGTAGCCACCTTGGTCATTAAAATGATATCTCATTTACCGATTTCGGTTAGTTATCGAGCGAAGTAAACGAAAAAAAAAAGTTATAGAAATGATGATATTTTTGCCCCTTAAGGGTTGAATTTGGAGAAAGTTTTTTCTTAAAATATGATGTGACCAAACTAGACAATTTAATATTTAAAACGATACCTCATTTATTAATTTCGGTTAGGTATCAAGGGAAATAAATAGCTCGTGACAGAAAAATGGGTTGTAGAAATATTAATACTTTTACCCTCTTAGGTTAGAATTTTGAAAAATTTCTTTCTTAAAATGTGGTTTAACGGAACCTAAGTCCTTAAGAAGATCTCAATCTTTAAAATGATACCTCGTTTTTCAATTTTGTTTAATTATCAAGGGAGATAAATGACTCGAGACAAAAAAACGCATTTTAGAAACACTGATATTTATGCCGTTTAAGAGTTCAATTCAGAAAAATTCATTTCTTAAAATGAGCGGAAACCTTAATTTTTAGAATGATACCACATTTATCTATTTCGGTTAGATATTAATGGAGATAAATGGCTCGTGACACAAAAATGCGTTGCAGAACCATTTATACTTTTTCCCATTATGGGTTGAATTTTGAATTACAAAAAAATAAAAATGTTTCTTAATAATGATGTCACCAAAGCTAATTCATTACTCTTCATACTCCCGCTTCATTTATCGATTTTGGTTGGATATCCAGGGAGATAAATGGCTCAAAACACACAAAACGTATTTTAGAAATAATGACATTTTGCCCTTTAAAGGTCGAATTACGAAAAATTCCTTTCTTAAAATATAATGTTACCATGGCGGAGACCTTAGTCTTTAATATAATACCTCATTTATCTATATCGGCTAGATATCAAGGTAGATAAATAGCTCGTGACACAAAATTGTGTTGTAGAACCAATTATACTTTTCCCTTTAAGAGTTAAATTCTAAAAACTTCTTTTTTAAAAATATGATATCACCAAAGCTGAAACATTACTCCTCATAATATTACTTGATTTTTAGATTTTGGCTAGATATCCAGGGAGATAAATGAGTCGAGGTACAAAAAACGCATTTTAGAAAAAATGGAAATTTTTGCCCTTTAAGGGTCGAATTACGAAAAATTCCTTTCTTAAAATATAATGCTACCACGGCGGAAACCTTAGTCTTTAATATGATACCGCATTTATCTATATCAGCTACATATCAAGGAAGATAATTGGCTCGTGACACAAAAATGCGTTGTAGAAATATTTATACTTTTTCCCTTTAAGGGTTGAATTCCTGAAACATTCTTTCTTAAAATATAATGTCACAATGGTGAGACATTACTCCTCATAATCCTACTTCATTTATCAGTTTGGTTAGATATTCATGGAGATAAATGGCTCAAGACACAAAAAACGCATTTTAGAAAAATTAACATTTTTGCCCTTTAAGGGTCGAATTACGAAAAATTAGTTTCTTATAATATAATGTTACCACGGTGGAGACCTTAGTCTTTAATATGATACCTCATTTATCCATGTCGGTTAGATTTCAGGGGAGATAAATAGCTCGTGACACAAAAACGCATTGCAAAAATATTGATACTTTTTACCTTTAAGGGTCGAATTCCGAAAAAGTATTTTCTTAGTATTTGACGCAACTAAAGCGGAGATCTCAATCTTTAAAATGATACTTCATTAAACGATTTCAGATAAGTATCCAAGGAGATAAATGACTCATAACACAGAAAACAGTATTTTAGACATATTGACATTTTTGCCCTTTAAGGGTCGAATTCCGACAACTTTCTTTCTTAAAATATGATGTGACCAAAGTGGACACCATAAGCTTTAAAATGACACCTCATTCATTGATTTCGGTTAAGTATGAAGGAAGATACACGCTTGTGACAAAAAAATACCTTATAGAAATAATATAAATGATGATTAGTTGTTGGAATGCATGGCTTGGGGAGGGGTCACCAACTGTAAATATCTAATTTTTGTAAATAAGATTGATGCATATAGATAGTTTGTGTGAGTACTAAAGTTCAAATATAGATAAAATGATACAGGATGTTTAAGATGTAAGAATTCCTATGTATAAAACAATTTGTAACAGTTTAGTCAAGAGATTTGTGGTCTTTGCATGATGTTGTGACTTGCTACATTGTGGTGTCAAATGATCATCTGTAAAATGTAAACAAACTGTTGTCATTAACAAGCAGACATCAAGTGTGTAATCTGTAGTGAATAATTAATTTGCAACTTAAGGTGATGGAATTGAATGTTTGTTGAGTAAAGCAGTAACTAAAAAAATGTTTGGATATGTAAAAAGACAATTGTTGTAACCAAAATCAGTATCAAGAACTATGTATAGATGTTGTATGTATGCAAAGGTTGTATATGTACATTAAATAATTGTAAAAGTCAATATGGTTGATTGATTGTAATCTTGTTTGTGTTGGCATTATGTGTACATTCAACCTGCTTAGATTCATGGCGGATTCAATCAATTATAACTGTGGAAAATTAAGTGAATCCTGGGGAGGGGTTGTAACAACCCTCATACCTGAACTTTAAATAGAATTGTATTTAATGAAGTATTTGTAGTGAGCTAAGGTTTGCTTGAATATGATCTGATATGTTTGTTTTGCAATTTCTTGTAAATCAGTGTATATAGACTTTATTTTATGAAAATAAATTATTTAAAAGCCATTTAATATATTTAAGAACCGAATTGTGCAAGAGAATTGCTTAAATGTTTGTAATTCCAAGTATTCATGCAAGTTACGATGTCTACAGAACAATTTTCTACAGTTTAAAATGATTTCTGTAAATAATTTTGTGTTTAAGTATCTTTAATTTCCATTTCTGACCGTTTTGTAATGATGTTAAATGATTAAGTACTATTTCTGATTGTTTTTAATATGTTAATTGTTTGAGTAATTGTTAATGTTCGAGAAATATCTCGCGGAAGCTTTTGAAGTGTTGGGGAAAATTCGATTGAGCCTGTATAAAAAAATCAGCAGAAGGGCAGTTAGTTTTATACAATTTCACTTTGTAACTGCCAAGGACTGCGCTAGTAGTATCTCTGGATTGTATCTATACATGTCAACAGTATCGTTGATGTTGTTCTGAAAATAAACAGAAGTCTAAACTGCAATACCTTGTGGACTACTTAATTACTGTATTAATCAACCACGAAGAACCTTGTAACGTCTCTATTTTGTATAATACTTTAAATATATTTATTTACTTTATTACCTCTTATTTCCAGCACCAGACCAGTATAGAGAGATTTCCTTAACCCCTCTTTGTCCGGCGCTGGTTTTAATATGATACTCACGCTGAAAAATCAAAATTATTATTATTCCAATTCTTATCACACAAACTCAAATTAATTCCTTTGTCTATATCTACATATATCTCAATCTCAAATCAAAACACTTTCTACTTTTCTCATCACTTGTATATTTTTTATTTAACACACAATTCTCTTTTCTCAAGTCATATAACATTATCTTTATCCATAACCCTAAACCTTTTGCCCTCAGGCTAATATTTTACTATTAATAATCCCGCCAGGATTCTTGTGGCTTCTCCAGTGAGCCAAACTTCTTTCATCTCTTGTTTCAAACTTATTCATTCCAAAAAACCAAAACTCGTCCTCTCCATTCAAATCTTCTCTTCAACAACTCACTCTTGACTCTTCTTTTATTTTCAGAGATCTCATTATTCATCTTGTTATTCTTTGACCTTTGAACATAAAAATTCCGAGTTAATACACACCATTACAATTTATTAAATAAAAAAATAGCTTAATTAATGTAAAATAACACAAATGTGAGGTTTTGTACCTCACAACCTGACAAGTCGCTTGTAGTTTATAGATCAAAATGCCTTTTTTACGAGATTGGATTGAACTTTAACTTCCTGCTACATTACGAGAGAAGCTTCTACGCAGTCAAAGCCTGATTTAAACTTGGTGTATTCAAGTATTATGTAATTTTTCAATCACTGCGCTTTAACTAGTGCATTCACTATACTGTTACGTATGTTAAGAGATTCTTTTTTATACTTTTTACCGTGTAAGGAAAACATACTTGCTTACGTATGGATCATAAAATACCACAAAAAAAAAATGCAAGTAATTGTGAACAATCCTTTTATTTTGACAGGAATATGTACTAACATTTCGTAAGATTGGATATTTTTGCGTAGAAGTCATGTGAAAATCCACGACAGTGTCTAAGTGAATATCAGTGATATCACCACTTTAGCGTTCACTGGGTCTGGGTGCCTTATTAATTTATGAAATACATGAATTTAATATCAATCTTAGATCAATTTTTATTAAAAACTATTTCAAATTGAGAAAGGATTCACAATCAATTAAAATGCATGACATTATGAACACTCAACAAAAGCTTCCATAACCTGGACATTTATTCAGGCATTTAAATTTACATAAATTGAACATATCATTTCTGTCAGCAATCAAATATTCACGACATTTAAACAAATTGAAAAAAATAAAAAAGCTCGTCATTGATTTTGTTTTAAACAAGAAGTTATTTGAATTTGTTGCTCCGGCTAAAACTCATTACTGTTCGGCACACTGAGACTATTATCTGCGGTTTCCTCGCCGACGTCGTTATCCGGGTGAGAGAGCAGCTTACAGACTTTACTATCTGCGGCCATTTACCTTCTGAGACACACTGGACTCTCCAGTTCCGGATTCGTCCAGACATGAAACGAATTTTTAAATATAATAGTAACTAATCTTGTTATTGGAGCGTTACAGTAGTCCACACACACACATGACCCCTCCTTACTTAGACTCCTCCTTATTGGCCGCGAGTTTAAGTATCGGTGAACTGCATTTTGTTGTCATTTCCTTGGTTTCTCGTTGTTCGGGCCACCCGTGTCACGGCATATTTCAGGCACCACAATAATTGTTAGCTGCTGCAAATAACCCCACCAAACAGATTATGTAATTGTAATGTGATCATTCTATTACATATGCTATCGTCCCAAAAAAATATTTTTATATAATATTTTTTTAATTATTATTATTATCATTACCGTTACGTCATAATTCACTTCACTGTTCCTTTTTATTTTGAGTTATAAGTTTAGCCTTGCTAACTTTGTTATGACGTGCCTTTTCACAGTAATATTACGTTAAACATTAAGATACAACCTCATTGCCGCTGTGGAAATGTTTCTTAATCTAACAACCCCTTCTCAATTTAATAGGAAACATTGACAATCATATTTAGTGCATTAGGTCATGAAATAATTGCATCCTATCACAATGTTCCATTCACACTTTCATTCAGTCTTTCTCGTAAATCATTATTGCAACATACTCAACTCTAAACATATACAGTCAAGATCCAATGAAGGAAACACAAAGATTATTAACACAAAATAATGATGAGCCACAAAACTATCATCAAAAACATTACTATTAATATTTACATTTTAAGAATCATGTATTGAGTTTGTAATCTCTCCCCATGATAAATTTACAAGACATGATAAACGGTATATGATCATTATTTGCACATAACTTATACGTCTTGTAGCCACATCAGCTTGTAAACCTCGTGTGGCATAATTATTCGATACTCTTGGAAAGATTGTTACCATTACAACTTTCGCGTTCAGACAGCGCTCCCTAAATCTTCAAAGAAAAATCATTACCGTTAATGAATCTCGACTTAATGAAATCCTCAAAGTGAAAAGAAATATGTTATTTCAACGAACTTAAAGGTGCTAAGACCAATGCTTTTGCGTCTCATGCTTGAATGTATTACTTATCAATTATTGTACACAACTCTACTTATCCAATATTAAAATCATTGACCTTTGGGAAACCTTAGAAATATGCATTCCGTCTTCCTATTTGATCCTCGTGTGTCAAAATCGTATATGTGAATGTTGGTTGTTAGTGTCATGTATTCGCGATAAGGATCTACTGTGCCTCCCTTCATCGTCTGTGTGTATATGTGACTTGCATGTCGCTTCAATACGCGTGAGTGCCCGTCCTACGGTGCAGCTCAATCGTGGCCTTTATGCCAACCTCATTAATAACAACTATGCAGTAAACAATTATTGCAAGTTTCAACAATATAAAACTCCTTACTCAGCGACGTTTCCTCGTGTCTGGTTTAAATCTCTTAATCCAACACAGACTAAGGTTTTACACTTTAACAAATTTATTTTCGCTAGGGCCACAACACCTTCAATTTATAGATCTACCATACTGAATTCACACACAAGTTTTCTATTTGTTATTCTGCCAGCTTCATAATTTCATTTCATGGTCACTAATCAAAATACCTTTATGCTCGAGGTAAATAGTACAGTCTACGATTCCGCGCATTAAATCAAGCAAGTTTGTTCTCAAAGTACGATTAAGTTCGAAATATTTCTACACCATTTCTAAATTTGGAGCCTCACGCAACACAAGAAATTTTACTTATAAAGTCGCCGAAATATTGTGCATTAATAACAACATTACTCGGTTTGTTTCCCCAGAAACGTTTATAAATAAACAACGCCGAGAAAAATTACATTCATTTATAAGAAATTTTGTGTTGATTGTCCTTCAACAACGAAAGGACATACCTTCTTTATAAATGCATACTGTTTCAGATTAAAGTTCTCGTGTACATTTTAAACTGGCCGAAAGCTTTAAGATTTTCCTTCCGAAGATAATCAAATACATAGTTCATTTCTGATTTAAAAAAAAAAAAAAAAAAAAAAAAAAAAAAAAAAAAAAAAAAACAATGTTTATAGACTCCTCAGACTTCCACGGCCATCTTTGTTCATGATTAATTGACTTTCGGGTTATGCCGCGTTGTTTATTTCATTACCTGAGCTTTCGGCTGGTATCCTCCAACCTTCGTCAGAGATACTGTTTATGTTGACATAGCAACGAGCGCCAAGCATCGCAGAGTAAAAGACCGCTATCTTCGTTGATGTTGTTGGTGTTTTTTTATAAAATTTCTGCTGCCTCTTTCACCCGTCGGGGCCGCCACTGGTCTCTCTCCACAGTAGCCTCGTTTCTTGAAATTTTACTTCATGCCCGGTATTAATAGCATGGCGGACTACGGCGGATTTGTCGCTGTTGTTATATTTGTAGTGGCGGATATGTTCTTTAAGTCTCTCCGCCACAGTGCGACCTGTCTCGCCGAAATAAACACTGCCACAACTGCAGGGGATTTCGTAAACACCCATAAGCTGGTGTGGGTGTAATTTGTCTTTTACCTTTGTCAGTAACTGACCAAGTTTGCAGTTAGCCTTATATACTATTCGCACCTCCACCCGCTTTAACAGTTTCCCAATCCGGTCTGTGATACCCTGTATGTATGGGAGACAGGCGAATTTTGTTGGCACATTAATATCATGGGATAAGTTGACGTCTCCCATAGGTTTTTTGGGTCTCAAAACCCTCCTGATGTCAGATTCACTTTAGCCGTTGGCTTGGAATATTTTTGTAAGTGTCTCCATTTATTATTTCAGACTTTCCGAATCACATACTGTCTTAGCTCTTAAGTTGAGTGATGTCAATACGCCTCTCTTCGTTGCCGGATGATGGTGCGACATGGCGTGCAGATACCTATTAGTGTGGGTTACCTTGCGATACACAGTGTGACCCAAACGTCCATCGCCTCGCTTGTGAACCAGGACATGGAGAAATGGCAGTTGTCCATTTTCTTCCACAACCATAGTGAACTGAATTCTTGGGTGGGCACTATTCAGGTGGTTTAAGAACTCTTGCAAAGTCTCCTTACCGTGAGGCCAGGTGACAAAGGTGTTATCAACATAACGGATCCACTTTGTAGGTTTTAGGCGCGCGTTGTTAAGCACCTTCATCTCGAATGATTCCATAAAAATGTTGGCGGCTACAGGTGAAAGTGGCGAGCCCATTGCCGCACCTTCAACTTGAGCATAAAGTTGACCACCCTACTGGAACACAGTTGACTTAAGGCAGAACTCTGTCAGGTCAGCCCACTCAGTAGACTTTCCTTGTGCAAGAAGTTTAGCACGTATTACAGCAACGGCTTCGTCTACCGGCACATTAGTGAATAATGAGACAATATCGAAACTCACCATGACATCAGTCTTCTCTAGCGTCAGATCATCAATAATTTGTATAAAGTGAGCTGAGTTCTTTACAGCTGATCTGATATCTTCCGTGAGATGTTTCAGTTTGTTGGCAACATACCTATAAAGAAACAATTGCATGATGCCTAGGTTCAATGGATTGCCCAAAGTGCACAAAAACGAGGTTCCCTTACGTCCGATTGTGAGCGCGGTCAACTCACCTACTCATCCACTTGCGCGGTATGTTGCCAATAAACTGAAACATCTCACGGAAAATATCAGGTCAGCTGTAAAGAACTCAGCTCACTTTATACAAATTATTGATGATCTGACGCTAGAGAAGACTGATGTCATGGTGAGTTTCGATATTGTCTCATTATTCACTAATGTGCCGGTAGACGAAGCCGTTGCTGTAATACGTGCTAAACTTCTTGCACAAGGAAAGTCTACTGAGTGGGCTGACCTGACAGAGTTCTGCCTTAAGTCAACTGTGTTCCAGTACGGTGGTCAACTTTATGCTCAAGTTGAAGGTGCGGCAATGGGCTCGCCACTTTCACCTGTAGCCGCTAATATTTTTATGGAATTATTCGAGATGAAGGTGCTTAACAACGCGCGCCTAAAACCTACAAAGTGGATCCGTTATATTGATGACACCTTTGTCATCTGGCCTCACGGTAAGGAGACTTTGCAAGAGTTCTTAAACCACCTGAATAGTGCCCACCCAAGAATTCAGTTCACTATGGTTGTGGAAGAAAATGGACAACTGCCATTTCTCGATGTCCTGGTTCACAAGCGAGGCGATGGAAGTTTGGGTCACACTGTGTATCGCAAGGCGACCCACACTAATAGGTATCTGCACGCCATGTCGCACCATCATCCGGCAACGAAGAGAGGCGTATTGACATCACTCAACTTAAGAGCTAAGACACTATGTGACTCGGAAAGTCTGAATGAAGAAATGGAGACACTTACAAAAATATTCCAAGCCAACGGCTAAAGTGAATCTGACATCAGGAGGGTTTTGAGACCCAAAAAACCTATGGGAGACGTCAACTTATCCCATGATATTAATGTGCCAACAAAATTCGCCTGTCTCCCATACATACAGGGTATCACAGACCGGATTGGGAAGCGTGTGGAGGTGCGAATAGTATATAAGGCTAACTGCAAACTGGGTCAGTCACTGACAAAGGTAAAAGACATATTACACCCACACCAGCTTATGAGTGTTTACGAAATCCCCTGCAGCTGTGGCAGTGTTTATATCGGCGAGACAGGTCGCACTGTGGCGGAGAGACTTAAAGAACATATCCGCCACTATAAATATAACAACAGCGACAAATCCGCCGTAGTCCACCATGCTATTAATATCGGGCATGAAATAAAATTTGAAGAAACGAGGCTACTGTGGAGAGAAGACCAGTGGAGGCCCCGACGGGTGAAAGAGGCAGCAGAAATTTAAAAAAATACCAACAGCATCAACGAAGATAGCGGTCTTTTACTCTGCGATGCTTGGCGCTCGTTGCTATGTCAACATAAACAGTATCTCTGACGAAGGCTGGAGGATACCAGCCGAAAGCTTAGGTAATGAAATAAACAACGCGGCATAACCCGAAAGTCAATTAATCAATGTTTATAGACGTTTGACTCACTAACAATGACGAGGATCTATTAGCTACTTTACATTTGCAGTACAATTTTCTTTTACCAAGAGTGGTACATTTTACTCTTCCCATGTTGCTTTACTGGCTATGATACGTTCATATTAACTGTAATCTATCAACTATCTTAACTTAATTTACTCAAACTTTTATACACACTTCCGGTAACTTATTTACTGTTGTTAGAATACCTTTCTAGGCATTTAATCTAGTCGAAGAGTTACCATAGACTTGATTGTGCCATTAAACGTAAACTTCCTGTCTCGTGTTTATAAATGCGCATTTTGTTACCTATCGTTTATTTTATAGAGCACTGTTGTGTATGCCTCCAGCGCTCTACACCAGCTGTTTGTATCTTTGGGGACTTGTAATGTTCGGAATCAGCTTCCCTAGACACTCTGAATACTATACGCCCCAGCTGTAACATCAAAATATGTGCGATCTTTGGATTTACTGTCGCAGTATTATCATCATCGTTTGCCAGTTCCAAAGTCATTTTCCGAACTTTACTGTTAGTTAAGATCAAAATTAGACAAATCTTGTGGTCCTCAGTCGTACGTCAGTATTTAACCTACAAATTTCTTTCACCGATCCTGCTTCCTTCAATGCAATTGTCCTATCAAAACTAGCAAAACAGTGTGAATTGTATTTCTACTTTGGCAATGCGCCATCTATGTAGCAACATTACATAAAAATATATTGGTCTTACATCCTTAACAGCCAATTAAACAAAATCGTTACCCTCTTCGGTGTTAGACGATAATAAACACAGCATTCAATTAACTCTTTGAATCACAAACATTGAAAAGAAATCAATGCCCGTCTACTTTCACAAAACTTGGACTCTGAAGACTATAATAACTACAACTGATTTAACATATTTCTTTGTATGACCAAACAACAGTATCTTTTCTGTCGGAATAGACATATTGCGACTTAGGGAAACTCCTACTGGCACATGCGTTGCGTTAAACACACAGCCAGACAGACATTAATCTACTCGCCGAAATCAAGCATTTATCGCAGCGATCTTTAGACGTTCAAGGACAATGATACAATTCTGTGCAACAAAGCAATTATATTTTTAAACAGAATCTCTTTAACTGCAGAACTAAAGCCATACCTGGAATCTCCTTGGTAACATTTTCCGTACTTTCAACGTTGTCTGGACTTTAAATATTCAATCCCATGTTCCCTTATCCAAAAAAATTACCAAGCTACTTAATTCTATCTTACTAGCTACTTAATTTAACCTTCCCTGTACTTCAGGATGAATTTTATTAGCCCTTCCTAGGAATTAGCATCGCGCAAATCTCCTTTTCGTCATTGACTTTAAGATTTGCTTTATTATTGAACTACTGATTGGGGTATGACTGTGTGTCAAGCTCCAGGCTTTCATGTGAACAATAGACAAGTATCTTTCATTGCTCGTGCATGGAACCCCGTGTATTCTGTCACCTTCACTACCCTTCCATAATTCATTGTAAGCTACTGAAATTTTCACCCTTGCAATGCCTGACATCGGAAGCTTACGTTTCTTAAGGTGCATTCCCACGATCCCTTGTAGGAGAGGCGAGACGAGACGGGACCTCATTGGCCGAAGTGTAGGGACGACCGCGGGCCGCAGGTTAGTCCTAGCTTACCTCGCCACCACCTCCGCACCACGTTGCCTAGTGTCGTTTGGCACAGAGCACTTTACAGCAACAGAAGGGGTGCGCACCGCTGCTGCAAACCGATGGCAACAGCGCACCGCAACACACGCCTGTGATCTTTACCAACTCAGAATGGGTAGCTGAGTCTCGTCTCCGCAAGCAGAGGCGGCCCTGTTCCCATGGCGTCGCGTCCCGTCCCGTCTCGTCTCGCCTCTCCTACTAGGGATCGTGGGAATGCACCTTTACGTGACTCATTCCCTACATGGTACCTTAGCCTTTGCAGGTGGGAGAAAGTGACCGCTAACTGCTCTCCCAGTATACCTGGAAAGACCTCACTTCTACTGCGTGAAACCTGTGTCCCTCCGGACCTCTGCTGAACGTCGTCTAACGACCTTTCATCTATCCACTGGGTTTTGTGTGAAGTTTCACCAAACAGCTGATACTTGAAAGCTTGTGTTTTCGCTACGATAACCATTACCCTTATTAATAAACAACGCCGTGAGAGATAACGATGTTAAACCATTACCCTTGTTTCAGTGGCAAAATTTATATAATCTCGGTCTCGCGTCTCCTCCCCAATGACACCATGTCTCCACTTTCTATAAAATGTTTTTAGTGTCTCTGCATTCCATTGTAATGTGTGTTGTGTGTGGCTGCTTCATTTGATTGGAAACCTCTTTCAAGTCACGACTGAACAGAAAATAAGTTCAACCTTTGAATTGATTTGTGTCATGTGTTCTGCCGACTTATCCTTTACTGTCTGAATCAAATTGTATAGTTTTCCCGTGATTGTGCTGTTCTCAGTCCTCAAATTCTCAATGACAGTTTCCGTTGCCTCTAATCGTTTACGGGTTTCTGTACTATTTTCTTTTAGTGTCTGGCATGTACTTGTGAGGTGCAAGGTGACTTCTGTTAAACTGGATACCTCCGATTGTATATTTTCCCGGAGCAATTTTATCTCCCTATTGATGTCGTGTTGAACCCTGGATAATTTTGCATTAAAATTTTTATAATGATCATCTTGTCTTTTCTCCAATGAGTGAATTCTCCCATTTTTTTGACATTAATTTGTTTCGACAAACTATCGATGACGTCTTTCTGACCATTAGTCAAATTTGTCTGTCCTTCTTTGAGACTCATCATTACACTGAAGTCTATTGGCGGTTGTGTCTCCGTGGTTTGTGTGTGTATTTGAAATTCTATTGGGTGGGTTGGCAGCATTTTGATATATTTCCGCTGCCGCGTTATTACTGTTCGCCGAATTTTCGAGTTCCGTCGCTCCCTGATCGATTGTGGAATTTGAACTATTCATATTAGTTGTGTTATCTACCGGTTCTTCAGTGTTTCTGAAACTCGTTGGATTTTCGTCTGTTTCATTGCTAGGATTACTATTTTCCATGTTATCGCCGAACTTAAACCATGGTCTCAGAATCATAAACCCCTAAGCTAACGCTAACCACAAATTCCCCACGATAAATTGAACTTCTCTCTTCAGCACAAACTCCTAGGTCATTAAAAAAATTTAAATTTTGAAGTGTGCAACACCAAACAACACATATTAAAAGACATGAGAACGAAAGCAACGCTGTTTGAACAGCAAATCATTCAACACATCAGATGAATGAACCATATGACATGAAGTACCAAAACAACAAAATATTCAGATGAGATTTAAAGAATTTGCACACTGAGCCACAAGTAATGCCATCTGTTTGGAAATTTACAAAAAATATTTTATACATATATCATACATAAACTTTGCATTCCGGTCTTAGAAACATAAAATATGATCTTTCACTGCCTTCAAATTCACGAATGCCGACCAATTTCAGTGATCAAAATGTAAAAGAAAACACAAAACTTTGCTTAAGTCCACATAGCATTGTCTCTTCAATTATTAAAAAAAAAATCAGTCAATTTTAATATATTTCCTTTTTTTCCAAACAGAACAACACTAGGCAACGTTTGTCTGATCATCACATATGCAACTAGAAAGAAATATTACACCAACAAAATCAACCTCCAATAAAAACATCACATATGTGAAATGCAACAAAAAATATAAGACATTATGATTTCACATTCACGACACGCCTCTGAAAATTATTATTATTATTATTATTATTATTATTATTATTATTATTATTTTGCATAAACATTGCACATATCATTAAAATCAACATATAAGCATTTAAAAGAGCTGTAAATAAACTGTATCATTATCAGCGGCTGCCTCTCGTCCATACCTCCAACAATTGCTGCAAGACACAATTATATTCATGAGATATTTTCTATTTGCACTAAAATTCTTGGCTCTCAAAAAAACGTAATCGGCCCCCACGTTAGGCGCCTAATGTAGCGTTCACTTGGTCTGATTTATGAAACACATTAATTTACTTTCAATCTTAGATCACTTTTTATTAAAACTATTTCAAATTGAGAAAGGATTCACAATCAATTAAAATGCATGACATTATGAATACTCAACAAAAGCTTCCATAACCTGGACATTTATTCAGGCATTTAAATTTACATAAATTGAACATATCATTTCTGTCAGCAATCAAATATTCACGACATTTAAACAAATTGACAAAAATAAAAAAGCACGTCATTGATTTTGTTTTAAACAAGAAGTTATTTGAATTTGTTGCTCTGGCTAAAACTCATTACTGTTCGGCACACTGAGACTATTATCTGCGGTTTCCTCGCCGACGTCGTTATTCGGGTGAGAGCAGCTTACAGGCTTTAGTGCACTTTACTATCTGCGGCCATTTACCTTCTGAGACACAATGGACACTCCATTTCCGGATTCGTCCAGACATGAAACGAATTTTTAAATATAATAGTAACTAATCTTGTTATTGGAGCGTTACAGTAGTCCACACACACACACACACACACATGACCCCTCCTCACTCAGACTCCTCCTTATTGGCCGCGAGTTTAAGTATCGGTGAACTGCATTTTGTTGTCATTTCCTTGGGTTTTTCGTTGTTCGGGCCACCCGTGTCACGGCATATTTCAGGCACCACAATAATTGTTAGCTGCTGCATATAACCCCACCAAACAGATTATGTAATTGTAATGTGATCATTCTATTACACCACACATAGTTTTCTTCCCATTTTAAGTCTTCATAAACTTTTGTTAATCGCTTCGTCAGAACATAGTATCCTATGTATCATGATTTTGAGGGGTTTTTTAAATTTAAAAACGTTTGGGACCTACAGTTTAACGCGGCGTACCCGATGGTCGTGTTCAACTCCCGTCGTTACAGGAATACGAACCCCGGATCTCAAACCATGTACTACCAGGCCTCTTGTGAATTTAGCAATCGTAGAATTTAAATAGGAAACGGGTACAATAATTATTGCGTGCGCCATAGTTTGTCGGGGTTTACGTCATTTTAATATTTACCGTATTTGTTCTAAATATTGTTTAAGTAAATAATAAAAAAGCTTCTCACTAATCATTACTATTATTTATTCTGAAAATTAATTTAAAGATGGGTTTCGACAAAAACAAGACAAAATAACAAAAGTTGTTGCCGACAGGCTCTTTGTAAATGAATTCAGCTAATAAATAACAATTATTTTTCTTCAAAAAAAAAAAAAGAATTTTTTGTTTTGTTTTGTTTTTGTCGGAACCCGATTATACTCGACTTCAGACCTCTCCAGAAATACTTTTATATTGCATTTCAGAAAATTAATGTTTCTAAAACAATAATTTAACGCTTTGGGATCGTGAAAGGAAAGTATAAAAGTTATATAAAATAGTGACGTATTTTCTGATTTTGTGAAATTATGTACAAGTGTCAAAATTAAACAGGAGTGTTTGGAATATACTAAGACACTATTTTCAGTATTTCAGTCTAGTTCCAAATGAAGATATATACACAGACTGTAAACTCAGTTTTAAAAGTAAAATTAAAAGTAGTAGTAGCAAAAGTATTTCATGAATATTTTTTATCATTTCAGTTAAGTAAAACAAAAATATTGAAACTGGATTTTTTTATGAGTTTCATTTGTTAAATACATCAATAATTAACACAATTTGTCGGCGCTGTGGAAACACACTGAAAACGTGATGCCACGGTATTATAGACTACAACTGTACATACTAGAAATTTACTTATCCAGAATAATTTTAATATGTTTTCCTCGGGGATAATATTTTACGGAACTGAAACAATGATGCAATCGGAGTTTTGGTCAGAACTGCTTAGTAACTGAATGTCACAAACAAAGCTTTTATAAATAAATATAGAAAATTACAAAAGTCATTTTGATGAAATTATTTATGGAGGCAGATCGACAGACTTAGCTTATACATTGTGGGTGTTTAAACTTCCCATTTTGAGTACCTGTTATTGGTCATTTCTCTGAGAGGACGACGAAAGGAAAGCAAAACTACTACTACTGCATCACAGATATAAGTTAGTATCAGAAACTTCAACGGATATTCATTTGAAACAGGATTTCAGAAAAGTGTTATAGCAGGGCGCCTCATTGTTTTGCTGAAAGCTGAATGATGTTACATTAAGTGAGACCAAGTTGAATATGTATAGAATATCTTGAATCAAACACTGTTAGTTAAACTCCTACTCCTCCTGATTTAAAGGACTCACTTTCATTTGGGCTGTTTGCTCAAACTTATTCTCACAATCCCTCCAATATACTTACACTTCCGACTGTATTTTAGCAGAAAACCCCACTGATCACCAGGGGGCTGAAAATAAACATGATTTCACATAGCTTACCTATCTTGTCTGTACCTCGCAAATTTTATTGTCGAATGGAATCCCTGCCGTGCATGGTTCCATTATCTTCCATCCAACTATTATATCATATCAAATACTTGCACCAGATTATTCCTTAGGACTCTGCATCCAGCTGCATTTATTGAAAGACGTTGGGTGCTCATTGCGAAAACAGTGGCAATGGCTTGACGCTGAGGATTTGGAATCTGCATTGAACATTCCCTTTACTGTTCATTTGTGCCATGGTTTTTGACCATACAGTTAGCAATTGCTTTTAGTGTTTGTTTTACTTGCGTCACGCTAAAAAAATAACTCAATATTCTGAGTTGCTAGATGAATAAGATGACAAACTTCTTGACTTGAAACAGTACAATGGCATACATTTCTTAATGAAGATACAGTGTGCGTGATAAGTAACGTCACGTCCGATTTTACACATTTAACAACCTTCGCCAACACCTATTCAGATTTTTCGGGCACTTTTTTTTTGTGACGAATTTATTTGTAATACTGTTCTCGAGAAACGAATCTTCAGCTGATAGACGAACAGAATGATTATGATCTATGAGGCATGACAGTATGATTTGCATGCATTAATGTTCTGGAGCTTATGATAAAAATAACTGATGCCAAGAACCAAGTACCCAATGTTAACACAGGTGTTCTACCCAACAGGGTGCGAGCAGGGCGGCGGGATGGAACTAGAAGCAGACCAGTGTCTTGGAGGTCAGGAACCGTCCTAGTGGTGTCCATCAGAAGAATGGAGTACCACCGACGCGGGAGTTACAAACACAAAAGCAAGTGAAACCTATTATTTGATTTAAGACAAAGCACAAATCAAGGATCTTTTCTCCTGGATTGTCAGTGGTGTAATTTATTTCCATTGCAATGACAGAACTAATTCAGAGCACTAATAGCCCTTGGTTAGAAATTATTATCCTGTATCCCGACGAACATCTGAGTTTTCTACACAGTGGCAACGCCGAAAACATTGTGAACAGTGTCCTATCTGAGTTGCAAGCGCCATCCGCCAGTCTCGCAGTCGGAAACGGTGATCATCCTAACAGTGCCATCGCCAGCAGGAAAGTGTCTCACACAGAAACTATCCAGCACCAGCCACACTTCAGGGACGCTTGTTCAGCTTCTAGAACGATTACTGCCACAGAGAGGAAAATCTTACAGGGACAAAATCCTGAAGATAATGTCTTGTACGCAAGTATCGTAAGAGAAACAGAGGATGAGGTTGAAAGCATTGATTCAAAGAACCACCAAGAAGCCCCTCCACTGGAAGAAGTAACTACTTCCTGGGATATCGGGGAAGAGTCCTTTGATGGCGGTCAGCCGACGAATCGACAAAATGACGAAGCTACTAGCAGAGTCGAGACGGCTCAAAAAACAGGGGCAGTTATGTCGGAAGTGAAGAGTGACGTGTGTGGAACTACAGCATGTGGCCAGATCAGCGACTCAAACATGGAAGAAGATCACTTCTGGACACATCATGTGGAGAATTTTGATGTCGATCCTATAATCTACTCTCCTGATGATCTGTCCATGTTTGATGAAATCAAAAAAGATTTGTATACTCCTATTGATGTAGATTATGAAATAATGGGTAGGAAAATCTGTGAAGCTCATAATAGCTGTAAGGAGAAGCAAATACTGACTGAGAAAGACAACCTAAACTTCAACGATCCCTTGAATGATATAGACATGGGAAATGTATGTGACTCTGAAGGGGTGGCTGTCTCTTGTACCGAACAGATCGTAGAGGAAAAAACTAATGGAGCTTGTATTGATGGAGTTAAAAAGCAAATACTGGACCAAGGGACTAAAGAAGTGGTGGAGAAAATAAATCTGTTTGAGACTGTGTCGAACCATCAGGCAACAGATTTCAAAGAACGAGTCTCCGTGTGTGAACCGGACAGCGAGTACTTCGTTGACCCTTATGATTTTAGAGCCAGGCGACCCGTGTGCTACAACGATCAGCAGAAACTCTACTCGCTGGTAAAAAGATCAACAGACCAGCGTGGGAAGAGCAACACAATTCGTAGCCAAAAACTGAAGGAAAAGAAAGTGGAGAACACAGATAGATGTGGAGTTCACAGGACTATCGGCATACGACACTGCCTTTTCGCGGGGATACTACCAGGCCAGAGAAGAAAAGCTAAGAAGACGTGCAGTAGGAGGCACCACGTGTGCTCTGGTGGGAAGGATAGCGAGGAGCTGAGGTCCTACGCTATGAGGACAGGAGGGGGTGCGTCGGAAGCAAGTCGCAAGAGGCTGGCGCAGGATCTAGTAAGACTGACGGATCAGCGCTGGAGGGACACGCAGCATCCGGCTGCTGGAGAAGAGGGTGAGTCGGAGAGCGTCCAATCTGACTGACGTGCTCCCCTGGTGGCAACTCAGGGATGTTTTTATACAAAAATACAGCTGTTTCAATAGTAGCCGTATAAACTCGGCAGGTTAGATTCTGGTATGAAGGTATGAAATATTCTTGTTAAAAAGAGTCTGTACTAAACGAACTGTCAGACCATTTATCCCACACTAAACGTTCCTTCTTCCATGCAGAGTCTGTCGCTGAATGTATTACTCAATGTTTACTGCTTGTGACAAAGTGTAGTTCACTTAACATCAGCGGCTGAATGCATTGTAGATGCTGTGTACTACCTCCAGGTAGTAAGAGGTGGCGAAGCAGGAACCATGTGTTATACTAAACGCAGTAATATAAGGAGAATGTGGCAGATACTTATTATTAATTATTTATATACGAACATTGAATACTGGTTTAAAAATTTGTTCAGTTTTTTAAAATACAATAAAACAATGTTTAAGAGCTTTTTAAATAATGTCTTCCTTAGCTACATATTTATAATCCCAGTTGTTTTTTCACACAGAGAAATACGAATTATAGGCTTATAATTTTAGTCCTATAAGCGAATGAATAAGCAAACAGAAACCAAAGGAAAGGTATGTGTTTCCTCTAGACTACCTACGCCAAAAACTTTCTCACATACGAACTAGCACATGAATACTGCTCCGTGCATTTAACAAATACTATAATAGTTACCTGTTATCGTAAGTAAGATAACAACGTGTTTAGAAAATATGACAATCCAGACATCGACTACTCGTTTGTGAAGGAACAAAAAAAAAAAAGATACAAGAAATGTTTTAACCAAACTGCCACAGAATTTCTAAATAATTTCATAATGACTGAAAAATGAACAAAATGGTAAAGTTCCTCACTAGAAAATAACGAAAGTTCTGAGCCAATATCTTCTTTGAACACCGTGAATATATTCCACTCGCTCACGTGACATCAATCATTCATTTTATTTGGAGTACCGTTTCATGACATCATACGAAAGGCAGCGTATATCTGTTGATGGGTGCCAGATTTCACCATTACATAACAGCGTACAAAATGGTTGAGTGGAAGGAATTAACGTTTCACCTGTGCCACGCGTATTTCGGCAGCTTAATTGAAATGACAAAAACTACTTAATTTCATATGTCAATAAATATTATTTAGTATTACTAATTGTTACTATAAATATTACGATCGGATCAGAGCGTTTTGATTGTCTGACATCACAATACTTAGGCCTAGCCTCGCTCCTTGCACACGATGATCTTTACTCGTCAGATGACGCGCAGTGTCCCCTTCGACCTCGCGGGCATTTTGCTTCCTTTACGTGTGCTGCGTATTACACGAGTGATCGGGGCTCGTATGTTCATTCCTACCGTTAAACATCAAAAGCAGTGCTGGAAACAAGTATTTTCGCATACGCCGTGAATTTGTGGATATTCAGCCACAATCTGCAACCATTCCTCATACTGCTTCTCGTACCTTTATGTAAAAAGAATTGTGAACTAAAATACACTTTGAGACAAAAGATCGGTTTTTTTTCCCTGAAACCTCTTGCTACGTGAGATGTCAGTTTGCGTTAATTTTGACAATAGCTTATTAATCTTTAATACACTCTCCTATCTTGAGGGAAAAATGTGAGCCAGAAGTGTTTTCCCGCCACCGTATGGTATGTATGGTGCGTAGTGTTGCCGCTTGCGGCGCGGCGGTAGTTATGTATGCCATCAGACATGCGGCAGTTTGTTATGACATGATGGAACGGCTCCTGCCCCACAGTGCATGAGTGCACTATTTCACGCGAACTGTTGACATATCTATATTGGCTCGAACTTTCGGTATTCTCCTGATTTTAACTTTAATTCTTATTTTTTATTACTGTATTATATGGGAATAGTGTTTTGATAAAAGTGACATTTACGAGCTGTATATATCATATATTCTTTAAGAAATTTATGTAAAGTTTTATAAACATCAGTTTTTCGAAATATTTTTATCTACAAATGTGTTTATGTATATTTTAAAATGTTACTTACATTGTTCCTGTGATATATTTGACATTGCCAATAAAAATACTTATGAAATTAAGTTTGGTTTTTTTTTGTATCATTTTTATTTCAGAGCTATGAAAATATTTAAGTAATATTCCAGAAACATCCTGCAAAGCTTAAATAAACTTTAAGTCAGTAAGAAAATTAAAAAAAAAACACTTGTTCTGAGAGAAAAATGATACACGCATCCTATATTACAATTCAGGCCCATAATTTTCCAACAATACTTAAATATCACTTTTCACCAGGTGTAAACAAAACCAAAAAATAGCTGTTTTCTGGCAAAGAATTCTAACATATTTCTGTGTCTAATTAGTTTTTTAAAAAAACTATTTTCACAAGGAAATTGTCAGTAGCTTTGAACGAAAGCACAAAGCCTACGGATGTCATGTGGGACAATCATTGACAGTAGTGAAGGACATCTGCAAAACGTACTATTTCAGTTGTAAGGCCCATTGTTTGGTCGAATTAATTGTATGTACAGTGCCACAGCACTTAGCACGTGGGTTCCAGTTCTCTTAGAAGTTTAGCCGGGTGAGGGTCAGCTGACGGACTCGAGCTGGAACTGGTGCTGCGTATCAGGTCGGATGCACGAAGCTGTGCTCCCCAGGTGGAAGTTTTCGGATGATGTTGTGTGGATGAGGTGCGGATAGAACATGTTCTAGAGATCACGGTAGGCAGAAGAAGTTTGTGAAAGAGTGTCCCAAAAATAGGAGAGGGAATGGTGGGTCACGCTATAATACACAAGAAATCCGCTGATTTCTGGGCGAAGCAGTTCAGTTAAAGACAAAAATTAGAATATATTAAAGGATAGTTCAAAAAATAGTCCATATGATGAGATCGAAAGATTAACGCAGGAAAAGACGGATATTGCAATTAGAAGCTGTATTTACTTTTTCCGATATGTTTTTGCGTTATGAAATTTGGTTCTGTTTAAAAATGAGTATTACAACTTGTGAAGACACTCTTCGTGATTATGATTAATTTATATTTAACGAGGATATGTAAATCGAATATTAGATAAATTAATTCTAGTTTCTAGCAGTCTCTATTGCTGCTTAATGACAATCCTATCTTTTATAAATGACTCAAAACACATAAAGAAAACTTATACGTTCAAGATACTTTATTCTGGTTCAGATTGGAAAATCGATAGATTACAAAAAATATCATTTATTTAATAAACAAAACTCATCTAACGGGAGACATTTTAAATTTATTTGCTTCAAATATATAAAGTACCATACCCCTTGTGCAAAGAAAAAGAGAACTTAATTTTTTTTTTTTTGGTAGAGAGTGAAATAAATATCTCTGCAAGCACTGCATGGGGCTCGAACTGTGGAAACACCGTTGTCGGTGACTGGCATTTACAATGCCTCTCTACTTAACTGCTGTCTCTACGGCCGAGTTATCTTACGTGGGATCCCAATACAGTGTAGAACAGTGCCATCCCACTGCGAACGAATGTACTAGTTCCGTCCAGCGAAACTAGTGAGGTACAGTCTTTGACATTACTTTTGGCCGCTGCTGAAATATTCTATCACTCTTATTTTGCACAATCTGGCATCAATGTCATCCCAGGCAACAGGAACGCAATACTGGCTCCGCCTCCTCGCAATTTCATTGGTGGATATTTTATTCAGAGCCATCTATACTGCAGATTTTTCATTTCCTTAAGTCAATGCAGGAAACAATTGGCTAACAGGTAGGAATTAAGCTCCTCCCACTGACGATTCTTATTGGCAGAACAGTTCATCAACCTTCCATTATATTTCTATAATACTTTACCAAAATTCAGATCTTGAAACGTATCCCACAAGTTGTAATTAAGGGGGTTGCATTAAAGTGAGGCAGGAAACAGGCTCAATGCTATATATTACTACGGTTGATTACCATAAAACTATAACGATAAGATTGTTATACTCATTTTGATAATTCCTTCGGATAATATTTCACTCATATATCTGGTCAGTCCACAAACCAAGGGATAATCATGTTCCATTAGGTAGAATTTTTAGTACTACGAAACAACAGAAACAAGAAATTATTTCGGAACTGTCTCTCTCCAAGATGGATTGAATGAAACAGTCTTACTTCGCTGCGTTGTATACACCTATACGAGGAAAGTAGCACCGAGCGTCCAGTGGTCCTATGGTTAGCGTTCCGGGCTGCTGAGCGAGCGGTTCCGAGTTCAAATCCAAGTAGTTCTTATTTTTTTTTTTTTTTAATTTTGAAATTTATCATTACTTGTATTTTCTTTTTAAGCGTATCAAAACTGCACATTGCTTATGAGTATAAGGTATCCATGATTCTTTCCTAACTGCGTCAGGAAATACGAAAAAGATCTGCGAAACTACCCAATGTTTCGTAACTAATAGCCAACGTAAGCATGAAAGATTTGCGGCGGCAGAACTGACGAATATCTACACAGGTTTCAAGCCGCGCCGAAATCATATCATCTGTCCCTTTTCAAAAGACACACATGTGTTCAAAATAATTATTTCACAGTAGAACGATCATCGCGTTCCAGAAAGAAATTTTTTACAAGAGGAATTTTTGCTCTCTTTGTAGGTGGACGATAATGATTATGCACTATATAAATAAATGAGAGTTAATAGCGTAGAACTAAATAATAGCACCGCAACAAATTAAATGACCATTGTCACTAAAAAATTTACATCCAGATTATTATCGTAGGACAAAAATAAATTCTTTTATAACTGGTATAAGTAATTAAAGTTAATTTAGATTTGGGCTTAAAGACAGGGAGTTCTTAAAGTACCGTTTTTCCCGTTTTCTACAATGCTGTTAGTTGTTTTTGACACTATTACTTCATGATCTTTACAGCATTGGGATTTATTAAATACTGTGGATAAATGCGCATTATTTAACAAGGCGTGAAATTACCTGCGTTATTCTTTGTTTGGAATAACATAAATAAATTCAAGCATTTGGCGAATGAGGATGTCGCCGTTCGCGTGATTGTTCTTTAGTCTCCTGTATAAAGTGGAACGCTCAAGTTTTGTCACCCGTCACCCGTCATAATCGACTCCATAATCGCCTAGGTCTCAAGGATTCAAACAAACACAGTCTACCGGTAAAGTAAGGTTGATAATGACTAAAGACCGGAAGACCGAGCGTGGCGTGTGAGCGGTAACGCTCTGGCTCCAGGCAAATGCTGGGATGATTCTTATAGAAGGCCATGGCCGTTCCCTTCTTTAATAAATTCAACATCGATGAAACGTAAAGCAATAAACAAAAAAAATAAGGATGGGGAGGAGGTATTGTTAATAGATTACAAGCCAGCTGCGACCTCCTCAATAAATTTAGCCAGATCTATTTTTCTATGATTTTACGCCTCGTCGACATAGAGGTGATTATTGGCTGGATAGGAGTAGTGGCAAGGATTTCGGCCATGCCCTTGTAAAGAACCCATTCCGGTATTCATATGGAGTGATTTGGGGAAACCTTGGAAACCACAAATCTGTATCGCCGAACTTGGATTCGAACCTATGTCCTCCCGAATAAGAGATCAGAACGTAAACGATTTTCAGACGACGCCTAGTCATTCACAAGCCGTCACAGCACCGACAAACGCGTGTTCCGAAATGGTAAAGATGTAGAAAAATAGATATTTGTTCAACCTCTAAAACGGTAAATAAATAAAATAAAATAATTTGATTCTTTATCTATGAATGCTTGGGAGACGTTACTTTTTGTATTGCCCTCATGCAATTAACATGGATTCCCACCGTTTATTCAATTACTAGCTGTATGTTGGATACTATTACAATTACTATTACAATTACTCCGCGATTCACCAAAAGTGTTTGGCGGAGGGTGCATTGCACCTGTCAGGAAAGGTAATGGTTTGGAAGGGATATACGGGATATGGCAGGAGGCGCCCATGGGCTATTGTGAGGAACCATCCCAGCATTCGCCTGGAGCGATCTAGGGAAACCATGGAAAACCCAGATCAGGATGGCCGGAGTGCTTTATCGGAAGCTACTCCTGTCCGATTTTGTGTTTACTCGCCCGGTAAATCTATTCTATTCCATTCCCTAATCGCTCGTGGAAAAAATGAGTGGAGAAATGAATCGGTTCTGGCCCTGATTTCTCTTATCTTATTTTCGCGGTCATTCCGAGATATGAATGTTGCTGGTAGCAATATTTGTTTGCTGTCATTCCGAAATACGTCAGTCGAGAATTTTTCAATTAGCTTCCGTCGAGAGCAAAGCCTTCGGTGCTCCAGGTCTTCCCAACCTAACTCCTTCAACATGGCACTTACGCTTTCCCTCCAACTATATATACCTGTCACGAATCGGGCGGCTCTTCTTTGGACCATCTCTAATGCCTCCATTAATCCCTTTTGATGAGGACCCCATACAGAGCAACAATATTCCAGGTGAGGCCTCACTAGTGACTTGTACGCAATCGATTTAACTTCCGGAGTGCATTGTTTTAAATTACGACCTAGAAATCGAAGCATACGATTTGCTTTCCCAATTACATTCTCGATATGCTCATTCCACGACAAATTATTACGAATTGTTACCCCTAGGTATTTAGCGGAATCTACCGTTCTAAGGACAGTGCCATTAATTGTATATTCAAAGCTAAATGGTGTCACCTTTTTACTTACACGCATGACTTGACACTTTTTAGCGTTTAACTCCAACTGCCAATCTTTACACCACGCAATTATTTTCATAATATCGTCTTGTAACAAAGCGCAGTCGTCCTGGGTTGTGATTTCACGATAAATAATAGCATCATCGGCAAATAATCTTTTCATTCCCCTTATTATGTCGCACAAATCATTAATGTATATGAGAAACAACAGAGGCCCTATCACGCTTCCTTGGGGAACCCCAGACTTCACTTCGGCAAGTGATGAACGCTCACCGTCGAGAACTACACACTGTGTTCTGTCCTTCAAAAAGTCTGCAACCCAATCACATATTTGTCTAGATATACCGTAACCGCGAAGTTTCCTAAGTAACCTAGTGTGAGGCACAGTGTCGAAAGCTTTTTTGAAGTCTAATAAAACTAAATCAACCTGGGATTGCTTATCTATAATACGGCTCAAGTCGTGAATTAAGAGGGCAAGTTGTGTTTCGCAGCATCGGCCTTTTCTGAATCCATGTTGATTTGGGTTTAAAAGCTCATCTTCATCCAAAAACCGCATGACATTTGAATAGATGATGTGTTCTAAAATCCTGCAAAATATTGAGGTTAACGAGATCGGCCTATAATTTTGAGGATCATTAACATTCCCACTTTTGAACACTGGACTTACGATGGCGGTCTTCCATTCGGCTGGTATTTTTCCTTGATCCAAGGAGGCGGTATATAATTTCATCAAATACGGCGCAATTTCCTTTGCGTACCTAGAGTAGAATCTTGTAGGAATACCGTCTGGTCCTGGAGCCTTGTTGGGATTTACATTCATAAGCAGTTTAGTTATTCCCTCGACATCGAGAACGAGATCATTCATAATTTTGTTGGTTCGATTGTTAAATATCGGAATCTCCTCCGAGTTTTCTGACGTGAAAGCTTTTTTAAATACATTATTCAAAATTTCTGTTTTCTCGACGCTAGTTTCTGATAATTCCCCATTTTCATTAATCAACGACGGCATGACCTTTCGAGAGCCTCTTATTAATTTGACATATGACCAGAACTTTTTTGGATTAGTAATCAGATCTTCGGATAAATTTCTGGCTTGGAATTCTTTAAACGCATCACGCATTGCCTTACGCACATCCGCTCGCAAGTGGACTAATTTAGCGCGATCAGATGAGTCCCCCGATTTCTTTACCGTCGCATGTAAACGCCTTTGCTTCCTGAGCAAACGTTTCACTTCCCTATTGAACCACGGGAAGTTTTTACTGACCTTAATAAACTTCTTGGGAACAAATTGATTTAAGCCGGTCCATATTATTTCTTTCAAATTAAACCACAGTTCCTCAACATTTGTATTAAGCGTGTACGTTTCAAAATTTTTCGCCAAATGATCGACCATAAACGCATCATTTGCCTTATCGAAACAATATACGAGTTTGTCTTTATCATGCTTCAAATTCAGCCTAGATTTTAAAGTTACCACAATCGCCTTGTGATCACTTATACCGTCATCTATACAAACTTTATCTACATTATCCGGATTGTTAGTAAGAAAAAGATCCAAAATGGACGAGGAATCTTTGACGCTCCGCGTTGGCTCTTCGATCATCTGTTCAAGAGAATTTTCCGCGAATGATTCCAGCAACGTTTCGATTATTAACCTATCTCTTCCGCCTGATCTGAACGTAAATGTGTCCCAGTTAACAGAGGGTATATTAAAATCACCTCCAATGATCAATGTATGTCCCTGAAATTTCTGAGAAATACTATTAAGTGACTGTCTAAAATATTCCGCGTTATCTAATCCAGAGTCCGGAGGTCGGTAAAATGATCCTATTATGAACTTTAAGCTTTTGCCAATTTTTACCTTCACCCATATTAACTCGCAACAATTTTCCGTTTCATTTACTACGGAGCAATTGATGGTTTTATTAACGGCCACGAACACACCTCCGCCCATTGAGGTAGTTCTGTCTTTCCGAAAAACATTGAATTGAGGAGCAAATACTTCGCTAGATTCTACCTCTGGCGTCAACCAGCTCTCGGTTCCTAGTATTATATCAACATCGTTAGTCGCAACGGCAGCGTGGAAATCGGCTACTTTCCCTCTAATACTCCGACAATTAAGTACCATTATCCTTAGCGGTTTAATATCTGTATCTGTAGAGTCTAAATTCGCATTTTTACTATTTTCACTCCGAAAGGAAACGGATGAAGTAATTGGAGCTGTAAATTTCGATTTATTCACGCCGTCACTTCCAGAACCACGATCTAGATTAACGACGCGTCTTCTTCGTTGAACTGAGGGATCCTCGGGCCTCACGGTGTTCCTAAAAAATAATTCACATCAAGACGGTTCCATATTTTAGCAGCCACCTTGATCGCCATTCTCGGTGTGTAGTGGACGCCCGACCTGTCAAATGCGTCCCAGCTGGCAGCTATCATCGGTCGAAGATCGACGAAGCCCCAGTTGTTTTCTGCGACACAGCTCCTGTAGACTACAATTCAAGTTATAAATCTTCCACCATACGGCTTCCCCACAATCGATGCGCGGCACGACACTACAGATGGAAAACTGCAACTTTACCGAATTCTCACGCGCTGATTCATATGCCTTGTGGCCCAACTTTTCCATCGATTTCACTATATCTGAAACAGAAACATGACACGAGTCGTTAGTTCCGACGTGCGCAGCTACCCTCAACTGACGGCAGTTCGATTCTCTAATCGCTTTTGGTATAGCCTCCATGACTCGTGGCACGGTTGCTCCTGGAAGACACACAGAATGAACGTTAGTACGAGGGTCTGCACCATTCTTCTCAGCTAGGTCTCGTAGGGGTTTCTCTAGACGTCGGACGTTGGAGCTTCCAATGATAAGTAATCCTTTCCTTGGCATCACTCGGTGTCTGCGAGTAAATCTTCCCTGCTGTGCTTCTCGGCCATTCGCACTAAGATCTTCAACCTCCTGCAAAACTGAAAACGCATTACTTAGGGGCAAGATATCATTCTCCCGTCGGTTATTTTGGAATTTTGATGCCTTTCTCCTATCCACCCGGTGCCAGTCGTTCCCTGCAACAGATACCTGACAATCCTCACCTGCCGGTTCTACATCAGTAGCCTCCGGTAATTCTTCGACGCACTGCCGTTCGTCATCTAACATGCTCCACACCTGTGCCTGAAGAGATGCCATCGTAGTACGAATCTCTTCAAGAGCCTGACGCCTACTGTAACACATTGCGCAAACCATGTCCCACAAACAACCAAACACAGAGTCACAAACAAATTAATCAGAAAAATCAGACAGCTGCTACAGCTCACTAAATGGATCACTACCTAAACAGGAAATATTTAAGATAACACGAAACCAGGAAATTTCAGATCACACAACAATTCGGCTACTGCTGCAACGGATGCAGAGGCTCAACTCACTGGATCACTACCTAAAAAGGAAATATTCAAAGATAACACTAAAACCAGTAAAATACAAATCACACACAAAAGTCGGCTACGGTCGCTGAGGCTCAACTGACTACTGCTGACTCTCAGAAATTTCAAAAATAAAAACAAAGTCTAACTAACACACTTTAGATATAACACACAAGAAAGTCGACGACTGCTGCTCACGGCGGCGGTTGCTCGACTGCTGGCTCACTGCCTACACAGAAAATTCAAGGATAAAAACAAAGTCTATCTACCACACTTTAGATTTAACACACAAGAAAGTCGACTACTGCTGCTCACGGCGGCGGATGCTCGAAAAATTGTGAAACCAACAAAAACTTTTGCCAAATGTTCTGCTCGTGTTGAATTATTACGTGTAGATATTATTTACGCGTTATAAAGGTATTCTTCCTTGCCGAAGGAAGTAGGAAACTTAAGACTACTTCCTGGTAAGCGTTGTCATATTTACTTTCTGCGATGTTGCCACGATGTTCTGCGTAGTAGTAGAGCTGTAGCAATTTCCCTATACAAGAAATAGTGTCTCATAGCTGGACACACACATCGGCGAAATGAAAAATTATTTATGTTCCAGTCTCATCTAGAATATTTTCATTTAACTGATTACTTCTCTTGTAACAGTTCGATTCTTTATACAGATTACTATTCAATCACGGAATGTTGTATCTATATGTATATATTTTCTTTGGTCATATAATTGATGAAGCACCAGCTTCTGTAAGTTTAGGTGTCTGAGTGGTAACGCGCTGGGCTGTCAACGTGCTGGTTCTCGGTTCAAGCCCAGGTGCTGTAATTTTTTTTTTTCATTCTTTATCTCCTTTTCACTTGTTGCAAAATACATATCATTTAAGTAAGTTTATATATGTTTCGTGGTCAATTGGAACAGTTGAAAAGAATCATAAAATTAATGTTTTGGCTGAAATGAGAAAGTGTCAACGCATCTTGCGCCAATAGGAACTGAAAGCCAGTTTTCCGATAAATTTAATTTAACCATTACGATTTGTGCCACTCAACTTTACCAATTTTTTTCTAGTTCTGATGGCAAAGGCGGGAGATTGATGATTGGGGTAATGATGGCTGTTTAAAAATAACAAGGACCTAAATCAAACTAATGTGCGGTTTTTGTAGCTAATGTTCCTGTTGGACACAGTGGTATTAGCAAGCAAATCAGAATTGAAAAAATGTGAGTAGTTATTATTACGAAAACAAAAAATCATCATTGTCGAATAACATGCTAATGCGAGGTTCCGTATTTAAAAAAATGATGCTCCTACTAGTGATCAGTAATGATATAATTGATGTATATCCTCAATATAATGACATGATAACCTTATTTCCGAAATCTGAAATTGCAAGAAAAAAACAGGAAATTTGAGGAAGGAGGAAAGATAATGCCAGGCTGGTTATAAGTTGATATTACCTTAACTTCTGTCTCTGGTAATCCAGTGAGGACGGTACTGTAAGTGGCTCAGATTCGCGGAGCCATGCTGATCCCGGAATCTAGTGCGTTGTCTCGCGGTTCCACGGTTCGTGTCAGGCCGCGGGCAAAAGTGGTTTCATGAGCGTTATGGTTTTCTGGTGTTGCTTGTACACGGGACAGTGAAAACATATTATACACTTAATGAGAGGCAAAAGCTACATATGTCTGCATTTTCGTTGTTATTCTTTAGTAACGTAATTATTAATGCAATGGCTCGGAAAAAATTAGTTTTTAAGTAATGTAAAAAAAAAAAAAAAAAAAAAACACGGCCTCTGTCTTTGAGAAGGGGAAATTTCACATTTCGTATTTTTTTTATTTAAAACGAAATTTTGATGACTGGATCGTGAATGTGAATTGAGTACTGTCTAATGTCACTGCTAAACTTTACCCTTCATCCAATTCGTTCGGCTATGAATTAATGTAAATATATGATTTGTATACTGACAAACATTTTTAAAAGTGAGGCTCAAAATTTTTTGATATTAATAGATCAGTCAAACATCCGTATAATTCAATCAATGAAACAATCCATCATTCAACCAAAATATTATTGGATTAATTTCCTATTCGTTTGCTGAATAGTAACGCAAACAAGATTTAATTTAGAACTACTGGTATCTGTATGTATTGACATATTAACCTGTTGTACGCTGAAGTGATGCTAAAGTCAAACACAATCCATTTCAGAATACTGAAATGAGTAACAATCCAGTCTTACAGTACAAATCAGGATACTGGATGTAAATTCATTTAGCCAAAGTTTCAAGCAAGTAGTTTGTTTCCTCATAGTTGTAGAAGAATGATAGCCAGGATATGGACGTCGTAACATCCACAAGGAAGAGGAGTGGTTTTTGTAAATATCCTACGTTTCATTTATTCTAAGCTAAAAGCTATCAGTTTCTAAATTTCTGGAAGATTTTGTCCCGAGATAAAAATCATAAAATAACAGATAGAAATAGTGACACTTATTTTGCGTAACGTTTTGGTAACAGATAAACTACTATGTTGTTAAGTAAAAATTACGTGTCAGCTGATAGATGAAGTTAGCACTATCTAGAGCCACTTCAGAAGACTCGTTATTGGGTAGATCCTCCGATTTGTTTGGAATTCATTGGCTGCAGATCGCGGCCCACCCATATCACTGTAAACTAATAATTACAAGGATCTTTAACGCTTCGAATAATTAAATTCTGACGGTTCGGTTTAACTACTATAGCTTTTATCAGTCCATCGTTCGCTCGGATTCACAGCAGAATTGACGTTTGTGTCTAGATTAAAAGAAATTTGGGTGCATTTTTATTTTCTCTAACACAATGAATATTCGTATAGAATGAATGGATGAATTTTATAAATAATCTATACGACAGTCTTAAAAAATCTACGAGTGAGAGCATTACAGCACTTGTTTCTCATTTAAGAATACAGTTGAATATTGGAGTGAAATAAAGTGTCTCTTAATGCTTGATAGCAGAGTATCAGGAAAGTGAAACACAGGTTATTTATAGAAGACGGACGTTCATAATTTCCTGTTTCCGCATAAGTAGGCGGAAATTTTGGTAAGCACTGGCCTTGCTTTCGATCTTTCCTTCCAGTTTACTAAATGAATGGACTCTTTGTCATTATTGTATATGAATTCTTTTGTCTATCACCATCAGTGTCGGTTTCAGTACTACCTTCTAGAAGTGTGTCTTCTTTATTTATCAAATGTAATGAGATATAATAATTCCTTTGTTCTAACAGTTATGGGCAGCAGTCTGGGAGCTTAATGGTTATGGCAGATGGAAAGAAATGGCAGTATCATGGGTTCTCAAATCACTTGGTCTAAATGAATTTTTACTGAATTTACTTTGTTCATGTCAGTAGTCAAGGACGATCAGTTGTTCGGATCCCATGGTATAGCCACGACTCAAGCCTAATACACAGCAAAGAGACTTTCACTAGGCTGCCGAAGTAATTTATAATTCAGATTTCATTTTACCTGAATGTATTATGATAGCATCGTGGTATGTGGAATGAAGAAACATTAAAACAGAAATGAAAAGCAGAACTGAAGAATTTCGTAATTACGAAATGTGAAGTGACTTGTCGCAGAAATCAATAGTTCTGTATGTGGATTTTAATGAAAATAAGGACTCTTAAAACTGTTATCCTGTATATCCAGCGTATTTCTGTGAATATATCTTCCTACAAATTCTTTCTTAGGCCACGATTTCCAAAACAAGTGTTTTTTTTTTAGACTTCATCGCCCAGCATAAATGTAAATATCTTCTACAACGCCACGTTTGAAAAGTTTTGACTGTTTTTATTTGAAGGTTCATTTCTGTGAAGCCCTGGACTCTATCCATGCGGTGTTAGAACCATGTTATGGGTGATAAATTTTTTGCTATCAGATAGTTTTTTGGTTTTTTTTTTTTTGAGATTTGATCCTTTATACTTCTCTCGTTTAAATAAATCTAGAGCAAAAGGGGTATATAACTTTTTTAACGACGTACAACCTTCCTTACGTTTCTATCATACAGTTTCATTATTTTTTTCTTTCTTTCATCTGCGTCTATCCGATCTGATTGAGTCTTAGCAGTGTCTTTCATGTTAATGGAGTCGGTTTTGCATTTCACAAAACTAGTGGATAATCGCTGATGAGACACTATCAGTCTAAGCCAATAAAGCAAAGAAACGAAAGGAACATAGAAATCACTTCACATTTCGTAATTACGAAATTCTTCAGTTCTGCTTTTCATTTCTGTTTTAATGTTTCTTCATTCCACATACCACGATGCTATCATAATACATTCAGGTAAAATGAAATCTGAATTATAAATTACTTCGGCAGCCTAGTGAAAGTCTCTTTGCTGTGTATTAGGCTTGAGTCGTGGCTATACCATGGGATCCGAACAACTGATCGTCCTTGACTACTGACATGAACAAAGTAAATTCAGTAAAAATTCATTTAGACCAAGTGATTTGAGAACCCATGATACTGCCATTTCTTTCCATCTGCCATAACCATTAAGCTCCCAGACTGCTGCCCATAACTGTTAGAACAAAGGAATTATTATATCTCATTACATTTGATAAATAAAGAAGACACACTTCTAGAAGGTAGTACTGAAACCGACACTGATGGTGATAGACAAAAGAATTCATATACAATAATGACAAAGAGTCCATTCATTTAGTAAACTGGAAGGAAAGATCGAAAGCAAGGCCAGTGCTTACCAAAATTTCCGCCTACTTATGCGGAAACAGGAAATTATGAACGTCCGTCTTCTATAAATAACCTGTGTTTCACTTTCCTGATACTCTGCTATCAAGCATTAAGAGACACTTTATTTCACTCCAATATTCAACTGTATTCTTAAATGAGAAACAAGTGCTGTAATGCTCTCACTCGTAGATTTTTTAAGACTGTCGTATAGATTATTTATAAAATTCATCCATTCATTCTATACGAATATTCATTGTGTTAGAGAAAATAAAAATGCACCCAAATTTCTTTTAATCTAGACACAAACGTCAATTCTGCTGTGAATCCGAGCGAACGATGGACTGATAAAAGCTATAGTAGTTAAACCGAACCGTCAGAATTTAATTATTCGAAGCGTTAAAGATCCTTGTAATTATTAGTTTACAGTGATATGGGTGGGCCGCGATCTGCAGCCAATGAATTCCAAACAAATCGGAGGATCTACCCAATAACGAGTCTTCTGAAGTGGCTCTAGATAGTGCTAACTTCATCTATCAGCTGACACGTAATTTTTACTTAACAACATAGTAGTTTATCTGTTACCAAAACGTTACGCAAAATAAGTGTCACTATTTCTATCTGTTATTTTATGATTTTTATCTCGGGACAAAATCTTCCAGAAATTTAGAAACTGATAGCTTTTAGCTTAGAATAAATGAAACGTAGGATATTTACAAAAACCACTCCTCTTCCTTGTGGATGTTACGACGTCCATATCCTGGCTATCATTCTTCTACAACTATGAGGAAACAAACTACTTGCTTGAAACTTTGGCTAAATGAATTTACATCCAGTATCCTGATTTGTACTGTAAGACTGGATTGTTACTCATTTCAGTATTCTGAAATGGATTGTGTTTGACTTTAGCATCACTTCAGCGTACAACAGGTTAATATGTCAATACATACAGATACCAGTAGTTCTAAATTAAATCTTGTTTGCGTTACTATTCAGCAAACGAATAGGAAATTAATCCAATAATATTTTGGTTGAATTATACGGATGTTTGACTGATCTATTAATATCAAAAAATTTTGAGCCTCACTTTTAAAAATGTTTGTCAGTAATGTTTAGACTCAATTACAAATCATATATTTACATTAATTCATAGCCGAACGAATTGGATGAAGGGTAAAGTTTAGCAGTGACATTAGACAGTACTCAATTCACATTCACGATCCAGTCATCAAAATTTCGTTTTAAATAAAAAAAATACGAAATGTGAAATTTCCCCTTCTCAAAGACAGAGGCCGTTTTTTTTTTTTTTTTTTTTTTTTTTACATTACTTAAAAACTAATTTTTTCCGAGCCATTGCATTAATAATTACGTTACTAAAGAATAACAACGAAAATGCAGACATATGTAGCTTTTGCCTCTCATTAAGTGTATAATATGTTTTCACTGTCCCGTGTACAAGCAACACCAGAAAACCATAACGCTCATGAAACCACTTTTGCCCGCGGCCTGACACGAACCGTGGAACCGCGAGACAACGCACTAGATTCCGGGATCAGCATGGCTCCGCGAATCTGAGCCACTTACAGTACCGTCCTCACTGGATTACCAGAGACAGAAGTTAAGGTAATATCAACTTATAACCAGCCTGGCATTATCTTTCCTCCTTCCTCAAATTTCCTGTTTTTTTCTTGCAATTTCAGATTTCGGAAATAAGGTTATCATGTCATTATATTGAGGATATACATCAATTATATCATTACTGATCACTAGTAGGAGCATCATTTTTTTAAATACGGAACCTCGCATTAGCATGTTATTCGACAATGATGATTTTTTGTTTTCGTAATAATAACTACTCACATTTTTTCAATTCTGATTTGCTTGCTAATACCACTGTGTCCAACAGGAACATTAGCTACAAAAACCGCACATTAGTTTGATTTAGGTCCTTGTTATTTTTAAACAGCCATCATTACCCCAATCATCAATCTCCCGCCTTTGCCATCAGAACTAGAAAAAAATTGGTAAAGTTGAGTGGCACAAATCGTAATGGTTAAATTAAATTTATCGGAAAACTGGCTTTCAGTTCCTATTGGCGCAAGATGCGTTGACACTTTCTCATTTCAGCCAAAACATTAATTTTATGATTCTTTTCAACTGTTCCAATTGACCACGAAACATATATAAACTTACTTAAATGATATGTATTTTGCAACAAGTGAAAAGGAGATAAAGAATGAAAAAAAAAAAATTACAGCACCTGGGCTTGAACCGAGAACCAGCACGTTGACAGCCCAGCGCGTTACCACTCAGACACCTAAACTTACAGAAGCTGGTGCTTCATCAATTATATGACCAAAGAAAATATATACATATAGATACAACATTCCGTGATTGAATAGTAATCTGTATAAAGAATCGAACTGTTACAAGAGAAGTAATCAGTTAAATGAAAATATTCTAGATGAGACTGGAACATAAATAATTTTTCATTTCGCCGATGTGTGTGTCCAGCTATGAGACACTATTTCTTGTATAGGGAAATTGCTACAGCTCTACTACTACGCAGAACATCGTGGCAACATCGCAGAAAGTAAATATGACAACGCTTACCAGGAAGTAGTCTTAAGTTTCCTACTTCCTTCGGCAAGGAAGAATACCTTTATAACGCGTAAATAATATCTACACGTAATAATTCAACACGAGCAGAACATTTGGCAAAAGTTTTTGTTGGTTTCACAATTATCCAACATACAGCTAGTAATTGAATAAACGGTGGGAATCCATGTTAATTGCATGAGGGCAATACAAAAAGTAACGTCTCCCAAGCATTCATAGATAAAGAATCAAATTATTTTATTTTATTTATTTACCGTTTTAGAGGTTGAACAAATATCTATTTTTCTACATCTTTACCATTTCGGAACACGCGTTTGTCGGTGCTGTGACGGCTTGTGAATGACTAGGCGTCGTCTGAAAATCGTTTACGTTCTGATCTCTTATTCGGGAGGACATAGGTTCGAATCCAAGTTCGGCGATACAGATTTGTGGTTTCCAAGGTTTCCCCAAATCACTCCATATGAATACCGGAATGGGTTCTTTACAAGGGCATGGCCGAAATCCTTGCCACTACTCCTATCCAGCCAATAATCACCTCTATGTCGACGAGGCGTAAAATCATAGAAAAATAGATCTGGCTAAATTTATTGAGGAGGTCGCAGCTGGCTTGTAATCTATTAACAATACCTCCTCCCCATCCTTATTTTTTTTGTTTATTGCTTTACGTTTCATCGATGTTGAATTTATTAAAGAAGGGAACGGCCATGGCCTTCTATAAGAATCATCCCAGCATTTGCCTGGAGCCAGAGCGTTACCGCTCACACGCCACGCTCGGTCTTCCGGTCTTTAGTCATTATCAACCTTACTTTACCGGTAGACTGTGTTTGTTTGAATCCTTGAGACCTAGGCGATTATGGAGTCGATTATGACGGGTGACGGGTGACAAAACTTGAGCGTTCCACTTTATACAGGAGACTAAAGAACAATCACGCGAACGGCGACATCCTCATTCGCCAAATGCTTGAATTTATTTATGTTATTCCAAACAAAGAATAACGCAGGTAATTTCACGCCTTGTTAAATAATGCGCATTTATCCCCAGTATTTAATAAATCCCAATGCTGTAAAGATCATGAAGTAATAGTGTCAAAAACAACTAACAGCATTGTAGAAAACGGGAAAAACGGTACTTTAAGAACTCCCTGTCTTTAAGCCCAAATCTAAATTAACTTTAATTACTTATACCAGTTATAAAAGAATTTATTTTTGTCCTACGATAATAATCTGGATGTAAATTTTTTAGTGACAATGGTCATTTAATTTGTTGCGGTGCTATTATTTAGTTCTACGCGATTAACTCTCATTTATTTATATAGTGCATAATCATTATCGTCCACCTACAAAGAGAGCAAAAATTCCTCTTGTAAAAAATTTCTTTCTGAAACGCGATGATCGTTCTACTGTGAAATAATTATTTTGGACACATGTGTGTCTTTTGAAAAGGGACAGATGATATGATTTCGGCGCGGCTTGAAACCTGTGTAGATTTTCGTCAGTTCTGCCGCCGCAAATCTTTCATGCTTACGTTGGCTATTAGTTACGAAACATTGGGTAGTTTCGCAGATCTTTTTCGTATTTCCTGACGCAGTTAGGAAAGAATCATGGATACCTTATACTCATAAGCAATGTGCAGTTTTGATACGCTTAAAAAGAAAATACAAGTAATGATAAATTTCAAAATTAAAAAAAAAAAAAAATAAGAACTACTTGGATTTGAACTCGGAACCGCTCGCTCAGCAGCCCGGAACGCTAACCATAGGACCACTGGACGCTCGGTGCTACTTTCCTCGTATAGGTGTATACAACGCAGCGAAGTAAGACTGTTTCATTCAATCCATCTTGGAGAGAGACAGTTCCGAAATAATTTCTTGTTTCTGTTGTTTCGTAGTACTAAAAATTCTACCTAATGGAACATGATTATCCCTTGGTTTGTGGACTGACCAGATATATGAGTGAAATATTATCCGAAGGAATTATCAAAATGAGTATAACAATCTTATCGTTATAGTTTTATGGTAATCAACCGTAGTAATATATAGCATTGAGCCTGTTTCCTGCCTCACTTTAATGCAACCCCCTTAATTACAACTTGTGGGATACGTTTCAAGATCTGAATTTTGGTAAAGTATTATAGAAATATAATGGAAGGTTGATGAACTGTTCTGCCAATAAGAATCGTCAGTGGGAGGAGCTTAATTCCTACCTGTTAGCCAATTGTTTCCTGCATTGACTTAAGGAAATGAAAAATCTGCAGTATAGATGGCTCTGAATAAAATATCCACCAATGAAATTGCGAGGAGGCGGAGCCAGTATTGCGTTCCTGTTGCCTGGGATGACATTGATGCCAGATTGTGCAAAATAAGAGTGATAGAATATTTCAGCAGCGGCCAAAAGTAATGTCAAAGACTGTACATGTTACCTCCGGGCACAAGCAGAAGTGTTGCTCGCACTGTGTCCCTGTCTCTTCTATTCTAATATTATAAACGCGAAAGTAACGCTGTATCTCTGTCTATCTGTATCTCTGTCTGTCTGTTTGATACGTTTCCAGGGCTAAACGGATAATCCAGTGCTGATTAAATTTGACAAGGAGATGCTATTTGCCATTAGGAAGGACATACGTTACTTTTTTGTGTACAGATAGTACATATTGTCATCAAATTTATAAAATCACTGAACGCCTATTGACAGACGCATAGGATGTGCAAATCTCTGTAGTACGGTCTGGTAGCTCAGTGGTTAATGCGCTTGCTTACTCATGTGTGGAGAGTGGTCTCCGGTTCACATCCCGATGGAAGCAAAGATTTTTAAGAATCGTTTTTGATCGTATGAGCCACGCCTGGACGGTCGGTTGTTCGGATTCCATCTTAAACTGTAGATCTCAGAAATAGGCTATTTGACAGTATTCAAAATATATTACAAATTGTAGTCATTCACGTAGATTAATGCTTAAGGAAGCTATTTTTGTTAAATTTGAAAAGAAAGATTGATTTTTTTAAATTAAAAAAGCGAAATAAAAATCAAATTTTTCTTGCCTCTTGGCACGTGACCGAAAACGCTCTGGGATTAGAGATCGCTTCAATGACGTCACAAGCTGGTAGGCGCTACGGCTGCGTATGGAGTGTTTCCTGCTATCCAAGTTTTCAACTATTTATTGCTGGTTATCTCTTGTTAATAATGAGATTTTGCGTTGAATATAAAATGAAGAACAATTTGTGGAAGCCTACAACGGAAATTATTTGTCGGACTAGCTATAGAAACAACCACTGACTTTTATTCTACGGAACTTGAGAATGTAATCTACATCTACATATATACTCTGCAAATCACAATACTGTGGGTGGCAGAGGGTGCATTCCAATCCCTAATGGTACGAGGAAAAAAAGAATTCATATAAGAACTTCAATTCGAGAATCATTTATATTTAAACTGCAAGTTAGAGATTAACAGAAATCCTTCATTAGAATCACTAAAATTTTATATTAAATTATTTGTTTTAGCAGATATTTACGAGAAAAATGCAAGTGCAACGAAACTGAATTGATTGTTTATTTATTTACCGACGGCGTTCATTTCAACGCACGTAGAAACTGTGATATTTAAGTGTTCACTATTAACGAGAAGAAAAGTAACGATACTTAACCCTGCAGCTACTGTCCAGGTAGCTGCAGGGTTAAATAATACTATAGGAATTTGAAGATTCTTTATTCGAACCTTGATTAGGATGATATTTTTTTCGTGTGTACATTTTTTTTCTGTTTGCCGTTTATTCCTTTACAGAATCTTGTTTTTATTAGAAGAAATATAAAACGTCATGCGACCGTTTGAAACATATATTGCTGTCATACAAGAAAACATTTATAAAAGATAACCTCCTGCTTTTAATTTTGAAACATACCAGAGATACCCAAGTACTCGGCGGTGAATTTATTTTAACAATAATATTGCACGCCAATCTCGCAACAATTCTGGAAAGCTTTGAATACTTTTTGTTGGAATTTTCACGTGACGATACAACTGTATGTTGCCTTTCTGACATGAATACATCTATTTAAGCGGTATTTACTTTTAATGCGCAAGTAATTTTAAGTTTTTTTAAACTTTTTATCGGTGTGCAAGTAACGTCCAGTTTCAGTTTTGAAGTCTTTTTTGGTTATGTCTCAAACGTTTATAATACTCTTGCTATCCAAAAGTGAAACATTCTGAAAAAAAAAAAATGTTTTGGAGGATTTTAGAAAAAGAATATGCGGTGCTACCAGCAGCAACTAGTATTTAAAGAAAACGCTCACAAATAACAAAACATTTTCCAAAGCGAGGATCGAACCTAAGAACCCTAACTTTACTGATACTCGCTTTAAACATCGTACTACATTATCTCAAAGAAATTATGGTGCAAATTATATTTACAGTAAATGATATGAGACTTACTCGCAATGTCATCTTGGTTTCTATGGGCATGTTGCAGCGACTTTTTTCCTATTTCAGCTAATGCGGGAACACTTATATTTATTTGGAGAGTTTTTATTGTTGTGGTTGCAGGTTGATGTACTACACATTATTTACAAACCATATTTACAACAATTTATACACAAATTCAGAGAAACAAACCACACGTTACGTAGAGTGAGCGCCTGCTGGCGTGTGACGTCACGAGTGTCTCTGGCCCGCGCCAGGCAGCACAGAATCGTTTTGGCGGGCTTTCAAATCCTCTAAATTTTAACGTTGAATTTTACGTAAAATAAGCGTTCTTGTCAAAAAATAAGTAGTACTCGGTAAATTGTATTAATAAACTATTTAAAACTATTTTCAAAAAATAGTCAAGTAGCGAATTTAGGGGTGTAAAACGTGGCAAATCGTAGGCGGCCTAACAATGCTGTAGGTGTACACTTCTATACGCTATATTGATCTCTCAGGCTTTATTTCTCTCACAGTCAGACTCTGTGATTTGCACTAATAATATTATAAATGCAGAACTAAGTCCTTGTATCTCCATTACGTTTTACTGACTAAATGGCTATACCGATATTGGTATTTGACAAGGAAATACTTAATACTAGACGAAAATTTTACGAATAAAATGAAAAGTAGAACCACACTTTTGTAGCAAATATTTATTTTTTTACTATATTAGGTACCCATTAAAATACTTACAACATATTACGAAACAGTTAGGAAAATTTAAATCACTCTGTACGAACGACAAACTGTCATTGACCTTTACAGAATACAACCAACCCGAATAAAATCCACACAGCATCAACATCTCTGTGTATAAAATGATTACATTGGAATTGTATAGCAAAACAAAAATGTTTACATAATAGAGAAAAATATCCGAAAAACTACTTATTGTATAAAAAAAAAAATCAGTTTATTGACATCTCTGTGATATCTGCTGCTGCAATGTAGGGACTTAGCTCTAATCTGTCCCATACCCGCTATAACTTTAAGCATCAAATTTCGAAAAATTCTTTCCTAATTTATGATTTTACGTAATTGGAGACCTTTTATCAAATATGGTGTGACCAAAGCAGAACCCTTGATCCTTAAAATGATATCTCATTTATCGATTTCGGTTTGGCATCAAGCGAGGTAAAAAAATAATTTAAAAAAGTTTTAGAAATGATGATATTTTTGCCCCTTAAGGGTTGAATTTGGAGAAAGTTCTTTCTTAAAATATGATGTGACAAAAGCGGATACTTTAATATTTAAAACCGATACCTCATTTATCGATTTCGGTTAGGTATCAAGGGAGATTTTTTTTTACTATGGCTTTACGCCTCGTCGACGGCTAAAGTCATTAGAGGCGGGATGGGACTGGGGACAAGGAACGGGAAGGAATTTGGCCATGGCGTTTTTTGAAGGAAGCATCCCGGCATTAGCCTGGAGTGATTTGGGGAAACCATGGAAAGCCCAAATCTGGATGCCTGGACGGGGATTCAAACCCGCTTCCTCCCAAATGCGAAGCCAGAACGTTAACCGTACACCCACCACGCCCGATCAAAGGGGAGATAAATAGCTGGTGACAGAAAAATGTGTTGTAGAAATATTAATATTTGCCCTTTAAGAGGTCGAATTTTGAAAAATTTCTTTCTTAAAATATGATGTGACCAAAGTGGAAACCATAAGCTTTAAAATGACACCTCTTTCATTGATTCGGTTAAATATAAAGGCAGATAAAGGCTCGAGACAAAAAAAAAAAAAAATAAAAAAAAAAAAAAATAAAAAAAAAAACCTTATGGACATAATATACGAGTATATGATTTATAGGAAAGACACAGAACATTGTTTTCGGTATGAATTGTTTTAGTCAAGAAATTATGAGAACTTATCGAATGGTGACACATAGCCGGATGCGTGTGTTAGTCTTTAATGTTACGTCGGTTGCTCAAACTGTGCTTCTCACGCAGTCTGTTAGTGTATGATTTATTAGTAAATTTCATTTAGAGACAAATTATTTAGTATAGATCTCGATTTTTTCTGCACTGTGCTATTACTTTGTGTCTGTCTAAAAGTTTCTGGCACCAGTTTATTTTGTCTCCTTTTTTGACATGCCTTATGGGCTTAAATCTGGACTAACGTGTAGTTCTAGCAGAGCACTAGCAGCCAAAGTTCCTAGAACCCAAGAATTTGATGCTCATGCTCAAGAAAGTTTTTTAACTGATGCATGTCTCTCATGATTCTCTACTTTTATTATAGCCACTTGATTCTTCTATAGTTTATAAAGTATTCTTCTATCTCGATATTTTAGACCTGACTTCTTTAAAATTTTGAACATCTTGTGCCATCTAACATTATCAAAAGCATTTTATAAATCAACAAACGCTATAAAAGTATTTTTGTTTTTCTTGATCCGCCCTTCAAGTATTAATCTTAAAGACAGAATTGCTTCCCTTGTACCACAATTTTTCCTAAACCCAAACTGATCTTCACCTACTATCTCTTCTACTACCCTTTCCATCCTTCTGTATATTATTCTGGTCAGTAATTTTGAAGCATGTGATGTCAGACTTACATTGCGATAATTCTGACATCTATCAACTTGTGCTTTCTTCGGAAGTGGGATGATAACACTCTTGTTAAAATCAGTGGGAGACTCTCCTGATTCATAAAATTTTTATTAAAATTTGAATAATCATTGGATTCCTTCTTCTCCTATGGGTTTCAGAAGTTCTCCAGGAATCCGATCACTTCCAGCTGCCTTATTTCATTTCAAACCATTTAAAACTCTATCAAATTCTATCCTCAAAACAGGATCACTTGAGTCATTAATATTGATGTCAAGTTCTTTTTCCAATACACTGTTTTAATCATCCCATCATACAGATTCTGTATGTATTCCTTCCTTCGGTTAGCTCTATCTTCTGACCTTAGAAGAGGTTTCCCATTGACAGCTTTAACATTTATTCGTCTTCTTTTTAAAAAAAATTTCTTCACAATTCTGTTTGGCCTTCCTATATCTCACATCTACTTTACCTACGACTATTTCTTTTTCTACTTCTTCACACTTTTCTTGCAGCCATCTTTATTTGCTTTTTTGCATTTATTTGTTTTCTAAATTGTCTGTATTGGTCTCTTCCTGCTTCATCCTAAGCATTTCTGTACCTTCTCCTCTGATCCATCAACTCCAAAATTTCTTTTGTCATCCAAACTTTAAGGCGCATTAACGAGCTTGCTTCCTAACGCCAAATGATTCTTTACCAGCTTCGATTATTTGTTTCTTCAATACACTCCAATTTCTCATTAGTTGAAATCCATTCAGAATTATTTCTTGGACCCACGTCTACCAGCTCAGAATTTTTTTTTTTATGTTAGATTCTTTCAATTTGTTCACTTCTAGTCTGTTCTTCTTGTATTGCTTGTTTATTGTCTTGAATTTCAGCTCACACTTCATAACTATCAGATTATGGTCAGAGTCTATATCTGCTCGTTGGTATGCTTTACATCTGTACCTTGATTCCTGCATCTCTGTTTGACCATGATATAATCTAGCTGATATGGCATGATATAAACTGCCTGTATCCCCTGAACGTTTTCACGTGTATATCCTTCTTGCATGATTGCTGCAAGAGAAGTATGAAGATATAGAAAATGAAATTGTCTTAGGCAAAGTAGATGTAACATACAGAAAGGTAATACGGAATTTTAGAGAAATGAAGATAAGAAGTATAAACATTAAAGCTGCGGATGGTAAACCTCTTTTAAGTTAAGAATATAGAGCTAACCGATGAAAGGAATACATGGAGAAACGGTATGATGGGGACGACTTGAACAATAGCATAATGGAAAAGGAAGGCGATGTCGACATTGATAACTAAGAAGATCCTGTTCTGAGGAGAGAGTTTGATAGAGCTATGAATTACTTGAAGTCAAATAAGGCTGTTTGAATGGATGAGATTCGTACAGAAATTCTTAAATCCCTACGAGGAGAAGGAATCCAATGATTATTCAATCAAGTTATCAAAAAGTTATGGATTAGGAGAAACTCCGACAGATTATAATAAAAGTATCACCTAAACTTCCGAAAAAATCACAATCCAACAAATGTGAGAATTGTCACAATATAAGTGTAACATCACAAGCTTTCAAATTACTGACCAGAATAATATATAGAAGAATTAAAAGTATATTAGAAGAGATAGTAGGAGAAGATTAGTTTGGGTTTAGGAAAAACCGCGGTACAAGAGAAGCAATACTGGCTTCAAGATTAATACTTGAAGGGCGAACCAAGAAAAACAAAGATACTTTTATGGCGTTTATTGATTAGGAAAAAGCTTTTTATAAAGCTGTGTAAAACTACCCGTGCGTTTTACTGAGGTTATTTTAATAGTCAGTTCCGTTGATATATTGACCAATCTAATGGAAAGTTTCAGACTTCGTTTAAATTTAATTTTGTTAATACGGCAGCTTATAGCCGACGTAACGTAAAGTAGTTTATCAACCCTAGGAATAACTTGAACATTCAGTACTGTACAGGGTACTATACCGCTGAACACACATACACAGACGTTTAAAGCTGCAGCAAGTCTATTCACACGGTTTTAGTTTTAAAGACACATATACGCCGCCCATCAACTGAATATAATACTTATCCAAAATTACAGGTTCGCTAGAGTTAAAAGTATCCTCACTTAGCATAAAATTCAGTTACTATCGTGTCCACTGTTCACACACAACCACTGTATATGATCCACTTCTTATACACTCACTAAAGGAATGTTAATGCTGTTAGTTCAGCCTGGTCAGTCCGATAGAGTCGTAAACGGCAGCCACTATTCAGAGCCGGCGCGGGTGCGCGAATTCGAAATCCACTTACACTCGGGAGAATACTGCTAACGACACTTGGCTAGACACCGTAGGAAGAAATCTTGTTGCGTTTCGTTACCGGGTGAATAGGGCTCACCATGCATCAACTCATACCTGACAGCTACCTGTATCTCCAGAAACTCTTCCTTGAAGCACTGGTAAGTAGTGAATTCTTTTGATAAACGGTCACTCCATAGGCGTGCTCTTCCTCTCGTGTGTTCGTGAACCATCCTTATCTTTCGGTCATCCAAAGCTATTTAAAACGGTGGATAAGTTTCAAAATTATCCAAAAAATCCACTGGGTGCAGCTTCCCTGAGTCATCAAATTTCTGGAGTTCACGTTTTTCTTCTATCGGGTATCCTTGACAGCAGGAACTAGTAAGAACTCCTTGGTACGTGCTTATTTCTTGTTTGATTGCCCCCAGCACTTGAGTCTTTAAGCTTCCCTCAACTTCCTGTTTTATGGCTGGTAACTTTTTGCTTATCTTGTCTTCTATTTCACAACTTGCACCCAGCCTAACATTCTCCATTCCTTCTGCAAGGCAATTGATTTTGTCTGTCCACTATTGGACTTCTCTCTGTGTTCCTTTCACATTTTCTTCGCACACCTTAAGGTCCTCTTCTATTGCTTTTAACTTGAGATCTTGATATGCTACTTTATTTTCTACGATTTCAACTCGTTGGTGCGTGTGTCCAACTTCCACCGCCATTTCCTGCTTGAACTGTTCCAAATCTACCTTTGATTCTTCTCCTCTTAAAATACACTTCTGCTGCAATCGTTCCATTTCCTCTCTTATCAGTAGGAGTCTTCCATCCAAATCCCTGGAGATATTGTCATGAAGGGCTTTCCCTTTCTCATCTATTTCAGCCCTGATGTTGTCCTGTAAAACCTTTAAATTCTCTTGAATGGCCTGGTTCTTCACAGCAATTTCAACCTTTATGGCCTTGAAATTTTCTTCAAATGTGTGGTTCTTCTCATGTATAGCTTTGAAATTTTCAGCATTTTCATTCTTCATGGACTTGAAGTTTTCTTCCAAGGAGTAGCTTCTCTCAGCGTTTTCGCCTTTAATGGCATTTAATTTCTGGTCCATCTGGTTCAACAACTTCATCAGTATTTCTTCTATAGACCGCTTCCCAGTCTGCTCACTCGTTCCTTCCACGATAGTTTCCTCAGTATTCATTTTTCACATGCTTAAAAGAATTACGCAGGATTTGAATGCAAAAGGTGAAAAGGGGGGGGGGGAATAAGTCCACTAAGTCGCCCACCCCCAAAACAAAACAAAAAACAGAAGCTAAAGGCACACCCCTTGTTCCACTCGAAAGTAAAAGCGAAAACAACTTCAGCTTCTCAACCAAAACATCGATAGGAAACAAAACAACCAGTCACTAGTGAAGCAAACACAACGCCGATGACAGTGACATTTCACACACAAACAAATTTGCAAGAAAACATACAATGTAGATCTGCGAAAGCCTTTGCTGCTGTACTGCCACAACCAGGTATGGCTGAAAATAACATATAATTTAAATAAAAAGGCAGTAATTAATTACTAGTAACTGCTGCCGTTGGTGTAAACTGATTTTTTTATTATTATTTTTTTTTAAATGGCATGCATAGAAAAAAATATCTACCAACCGCCAAAGAAAAAATTCTACTCCTGATGTTACAGTATAAAATATTATTTTTTTCGATCAAAAACAAAATTGAAAATTTTAAACTGAAAACTGTAAGTATGCATTAAAATTGGCATCTACGAATTTTTCTTTCTGTTAAATATTTATTAACCCGCAAATTCTGGTTTATTTGGGTGGTATATTATTATTATGGTATCTATGAAGCTCGGGGTGAATATCAACCGGCGCCAAAAAAAAAAAAAAAAAAAAAAAAAATTGTATTTCATTCACTTTTTCAAATAAAATTCTGAACTTCTTCGCCACCGAACTTATTTTAAATTGCCTGTTTGTCGTCTTCTGATTTGAAGTTCAGTATCCGGATGTCGCCAGCCCCGCTCCAGTCTTCCGATGCGATGTGTAGTCCCACTGCCGTTAAGTCGTTCGTTCTCTTATCTTTCCTCTTTGTGTTACTGCGCGACGTGAAGTAGTTCCGCGGCGCTGATATTACTTCTGTATTGCTAATAATAATGATAATATTGTCACTTCCGCTTATAATGTCTTTGCGCTTACTTCCGCAACGAGAGTACCTTCTAACACACAATGTCTTTGGTTCAATACATGTGCTACCCGTAGTTATTGTTATTTTTCAACTCACTTTTCACTCACACTGTGTTTCCGCCGACTTCTATTTCTTCACTTTAGCCAACTTTAAACACAAGTCCCACGTACGCCATGTGAAACTACTCGTTCGTTTTACTGCGTTAATTAATAACAGTTAGTTCTATCACGGCTTGCAGGTAAAGCTATTGTTTTACACCGAATAATAAGATGCGTAATAAATTCAATCCTGTCGCGAAGCCATGTAAAACTACCCGTTCGTTTTACTGAGGTTATTTTAATAGTCAGTTCCGTTGATATATTGACCAATCTAATGGAAAGTTTCAGACTTCGTTTAAATTTAATTTTGTTAATACGGCTGCCACAGCTTATAGCCGACGTAACGTAAAGCAGTTTATCAACCCTAGGAATAACTTGAACATTCAGTACTGTACAGGGTACTATACCACTGAACACACATACACAGACGTTTAAAGCTGCAGCAAGTTTATTCACACGGTTTTAGTTTTAAAGACACATATACGCCGACCACCAACTGAATATAATACAAGGCGAGTCAAAAGTCCTTGAACACCTTCATAACTTGGAAGAGTGAAGGGAAAACTGAAAAGTGATGATGGGAAAAGAGGTTTGATGTGGGGCCGCAACCTTTGGAATGAATGTCATTCATGGCCGCCATCTTGAAATCCGCCATTTTGGATTCAAGTCATCTTTTTAAATTGGGAAGGAGGATGTTTGACACATTAAATAACACTCGCTTGAGCTCAGGAATTTAGTGGTTTAATTTGTTTTTGTCTCTCTTGTACATCTTAGATGTTATTAATGTTCAAAGTTGCTACAACACATGTTCTACATGTTGTCCATCCCATGCAATGCACACCTGTAGTCGCCGCAACCACTCTGACTGCACACGTAGGAGAGTGTCTCCACAGGCGTGTTGCATGCGTTCCTCCAGGTGTCTCAAATCACGGATGCTCTCAGCATACACTATCTCCATGAGTCAGTATCAAGGTAACTTTGAATATTAATGACTTCTAAACGGTACAAGATAGACAAAAACAAATTACATCACTAAATTCCTGAGCTCAAGCGAGTGTTATTTGATGTGTCATACATCCTCCTTCCCATTAAAAAAAATGACTTGAAACCAAAATGGCGGATTTCAAGATGGCGGCCATGAATGACATTCACTCCAAAAGTTGCGGCCCCACATCAAACCTCTGTTCCCATCATCACTTTTCAGTTTTCCCTTCACTCTTCCAACTTATGAAGTTGTCCAAGGACTTTTGACTTGCCCTGTATTCATCCGAAATTACAGGTTTGCTAGAGTTAAAAGTATCCTCACTTAGTATAAAATTCAGTTACTATCGTGTCCACTGTTCACACATAATCACTGTATATGATCCACTTCTTATACACTCATTAAAGGAATGTTAATGTAGTTAGTTCAACCTGGTCAGTCCGATCGAGTGCCGGCGCGGATGCGCGAATCCGAAATCCATCTACGCTCGGGAGAATACTGCTACTCCACCCTCACACGACACTCTCGTTGCCGCGCGCTCCTTCACCAGCGACAATCATACACCGACTGCTTGCTGCTCACAAAGAGTCTACTACTACGACGTGTCTATGATGGATATCGATTATCGATACCATTGACTTGGATGAAATTTGATAGTTCGTTAGCTGAACGCTCTGTAATGTGACAGCTGGTGGGACAAGACGTTCTAAATTTTGAAGACGTCAGGTTTAAATTATTGGGGTAGCAGAATACTTTATAGACTGTATGGGAATCAAGCGGAAATATTAAAAGGTAAGGAATCAGGATAGACACGCCTGAGTTAAAAATGGTGTACGTCAAGGCTGTAGTCTATCCCGTTAATACTCAAATTGTAATAAAGAACGTGAAAGAAAAATTTGCATGTGCCATAAGTGTACAAGAAGAAAAATATCAACATGCTGCGATTTGCTTATGACGTTGTATAGATAGCAGAAGAGGCTGAGGATACTGAGAAGTTGCTGAATCGTATGAACAAAATACTGAAGAGAGAGTTTGCACTAAATGTAAATCAAAGCAAGACAAAAGTGATGAGATGTAGCAGAAATGATAACAATAATAGTAGGTTATGTATAATAATAGGATCGGATGTGATAGGAGAAGTAAGTGATTTCTTCTACTTAGGAAGTATAATTACAAATGATGGTGTAAGTAGGTATGATGTTAAAAACAGAATAGCAATAGCGAAAAGAGATTTAATAAAAAACGTTTGTTTTAGTTAGAGTTATTGATCTAGGACTTAAAAGGAATATTTTTAAGCACTATGTGTGGAGCACAGCACTTTATGGTAGTGAAGCATGGATTTTAGGAAAACAATCTTTATATATAAAGATGAATGTATGTTTGTTAGTTTGTTTGTTCTACATACAAATCCACAGTTTTCATCCAATCTCGATGAAACTTTGCACACTTATCCTTTGAAACAAGGAGAAAATACTGTCTACATTTGATTGAAAAATTATCTGTATAAATAACACATGTTGTCTCATAACTTCGAAATACGGCGATAGACAGACACGTTGGATATGGACGTCTCCGTACCATGTTTCCGTGTAGTGGACTGGCAGCTCAGTGGTTAAAGCACTTGCTTACGAACGTTGTGGTCTCTGGTTCAAATCTTTGTGGAGGCTAAGATTTTTAAAAAATTGTTTTTCATCGTAAGAGTCAGGCCTGGGCCGTAGGTTATTCGGATTGAATGTTAAACTGTAGATATTAGAAAGTTAGGGGTGCAATGCGAGGCAAATCGTAGGTAGTCTTGCAATGTTGTAGGTGCACACTTTTTTACGTTATAATGATCCCTCAGGTGTTGTTCGCAGTCAGTCTGTGAGTGTGAATCACAGTAATATTATTATAAATACGGAATTAAGTCTCTGTCTTTTTGTTACATTTTGACGACTTAATGGCTATATCGATATTGATGGAATTTGATAAGAAAATCTCTACGAAGGGCGCAGGATATTTTTTTTCCATTATGATTAACAGTTCTAGTCACGAAATTCTGAGACCTTATCGAATGGTGACATTAATATGTTGGAAATTGATTCTCTTCATGAGACAGGTTCGACGGTACAATTATATAGTGATAGCTTTCCTGTCATATTATTCCAACTCGATATTGTTTGGGACCAATCCTTCGTTACGAACAACTTTCTATATTTAATTCTGGCAAAAAAATTCTTAATCCACGCGTACCAAGTAGCGGGTACGGGATAGTTATATTATATTAAAACATATTACCAACAACGGCTTATTCTGTCCGTTGTGAAAAAACAGTGGTGTTGCATCCTTATTCATACAGTTATTTCCTTATTGTTAAACAGGTACAACCACCATAATAAGATTTAAGTTTCAGTTGATTTAGTTTACTATTCATCGTCATTTATTTGTATTACTTTCAATTGCTTCGTGTCTTTTCTTTTATGCAGATGAAACATTTAAAAGCTTCCATTCTTTTATTTTACACCAAAAGATATTTATATATAAGAACATGGTTTATAAAATTTTGTTTAGATGATTACTGTAACGTTATGAGGGTACAGTGGAAATGTATTTGCTTGTCATTGGTTGGAATTGGTGTTCCACTCTTAGTTGTTTTACTTGACCTTCTACAAAACGTCTAGGAACCGTTAGCAAGCAAAATGAGTTTCTGATTTACAAAAGTCTTGTCTCATCTATAATTTAAATAGGATAGCACTCTTAACGTCTGCTGTGTAATCACAAGTATTACAGTTCTGATCTTAAACATTATATAAATTTTGAACTAAGATCCACTACACGTTGACGAAGGCCAGGGTAATGAAGAGCACGCAAGTCACTAAATTCTAGCGTTGGTTTATATTAATATTCAGGAATAAAATTTTCTCTGGTAACTAGCCGAGTCAGTCTGTCGATCAAACACGACGTTTCGGCGGTCGCAAACTCTGCCACCATTGTAGCCACGTGACAATGGCGGCAGAGCTGCGACCGCTGAAATGTCGTGTTTGATCGACAGACTAACTAGGCTAGTAACCTATAAAAATTTAGAATTATTTTTGAAATTGAAAACGATAAGTTACGAACCTATTACTTTAATTCTTTCTAAGCAAACACAAGCAAATTGATCTCATTAATTATAATTTTTATTACTGTACTTACACATGAACTGTTTATGAATACATTATTTACATAGATGTTTGTATGATGGTGTATTGATTATTGAATAAATTATATTATAAATCTAATAAATTTTCCCCGACAACCTTAATGGTGAAATTGGCTGTTTAGCTTGTAAAGTTGGCCGACCACTGCTCTAGGGGCTCGCAAGTTGACCGAGGAGAGTCCGCGACAGTTATGACAGCTGACTTGACTGTCTCGAGTTTCCGACACGCACAATGGTGAATGGAGACTGAACATTAGCAAAATGCTAATAAAATTGAATCAACCTAGGGAGCGTGCACAAACTACGTGGCTCGGTCTATGGGGAGTAGGGGTTAGCTGGAAGGCTACTATGAACTACGTGGGGAGGGGGGGGGTGGTCGAGCCAGGCTACGTAGCTTTCTATACTTATCATTTTTCACAGTTAATATGATGAACAGAACATACAACTACATGTGAAATTCATTTCCTTCATTTAACTATCACCGTATGTAATTTACAATGATCTCAGAAGAGAAAATTCTACAATCGAAAGGGAAAAAAGCTACGTGCTACTTGGTAGGGGGAGGGGGGGGGCTAGAGGCAAAAACCACGTCGAGCTACGTGGGGGGATGGGGGGTTCATAGGAGGCCAAAATGGAGCTACGTTCCCCTACTGGTAGAAAGAAGCCCATAACAGTGCTCTTTGTCACCGTGTTACTTTTATAAAATAAAAAAACTTTATTTAAAAATAAATAAACAAAAACCAAGTTTTTTAAAGGGGGTGAAAATTTATGCGGAGCTGAAAGTTTGAGAAATCCAGCCTGAGCCCGGTGTTCCTAACAGGAGGTTGCTGGTGAGTAGTGAGAGGCACACTACACTCTGAACCTCGAGTGATATTTGCGCTCGCTGACATGGTTATCTTACAGTTGTCATCAATATTTTGCTCCCAAAAATCGTGTTCGCACATCTGCTCTTAAACCAATCTTCAGAAACATTTGTCGGTCATAGAATATGTAATCCATCACTTGATTCAACTGATTTCATTAAATGTCATTGTCATTCTGAACCAGAGCATTGCCTGACCTTGCAGACTGCCGACGAAGAAGTAATTATAGACGGCGACCCCTCCTAATGAATTACGGCAAGCAACTAGAACGAAACAAACTTTTTGCCTCTAATACTCGAATCCATCTGGACGTGTTCCGGGGGAACCTAATCAAACCACAGTGCTCGACAGCGTGCTCTGTTCCAGACCACGACGGCAGCGCTCTCCAACAGCGAGGTCTTTAGAGACGGGAAAGGATGGGGGCAAGGAATGGGACGGAACTCGGCCATGGCCTTTTGAAGGAAGCATCCCGGCATTTGGGAAACCATCGAAAACCCCTGGATGCCCGGACGGGGATTCGAACCGCCGTCGTCCCGAATGCGGCAGCGCGCGTGTTGTGTTCACTTTATGAATGCTGAGAATAAGGGACTAATTACGGAATACTATGCTGGTGAAACAAAGCGGAAATTTTAAAGAATGTCTGTAACCATAAACGAAAAGCGTTTTTAACATTTCAGACGACTGAGATTGTTATGACATAAGATAATACGCCAAATGAGTTTCCACTACGTACCTATAGCATACCCCTATGTTTAGCGAAACAAGGCAAAGTTGTCACTTGTATTCTTAAGGTCTGAAGATTTGCAATACTTTCAAAGCTGTAAATAACAACAATGATAGATATAAAGAATGCCGATCCGAGAGACAATCTTTTAAATGGCTGTACCGGTAGTTTCTATGCGATATTATTATTCTTGAGGCCGTTGTATCTGTTTTGTGACTATTTTGACAATGTTTTAGTCACGCTACTTAGGTGAACAGTAACGTTCGGGCCTCACATATCCTGGACGGTGTGAGTTCGATTCCCATCCGGACATCGCGATTTGAGTTTTCCATTCTCGAAAACCACTAAAGGCAAATTCAGACACGTGTGCCTCAGGGCAGGTACCCGCCTCCACTGTGGCGACTGAGTGACGGAGTGGTTTCTTCTAAAGCGGCCTGCAGACAATCAAATTGTTTGTCAAATTATGTGAGAGTCTGCGGCATTGTTTGACGCGTTTGACGTGTTTGATGGAAATCAGAGAGGACCATTCGCAACCGTCTCCATGAAGCTGGGCTACGGTCCCGCGCACCGTTAGGTCGTCTTCCACTCACGCCCCAACATCGTGCAGCCCACCTCCAGTGGTGTCGCGACAGGCGTGTATGGAGGGACGAATGGAGACGTGTCGTCTTCAGTGATGAGAGTCGCTTCTGCCTTGGTGCCAATGATGGTCGTATGCGTGTTTGGCGCCGTGCAGGTGAGCGCCACAATCAGGACTACATACAACCGAGGCACACAGGGCCAACACCCGGCATCATGGTGTCGGGAGCGATCTCCAATACTGGCCGTACACCTCTGGTGATCGTCGAGGGGACACTGAAGAATGCACGGTACATTCAAACCGTCATCGAACCCATCGTTCTACCATTCCTAGACCGGCAAGGGAACATGCTGTTCCAACAGGACAATGCACGTCCACATGTATCCCGTGCCACCCAACGTGCTCTAGAAGGTGTAAGTCAACTACCCTGACCAGCGAGATCTCCGGATCTATCCCCCATTCAGCATGTTTGGGACTGGATGAAACGTCGTCTCACGCGGTCTGCACGTCCAGCACGAACGCTGGTCCAGCTGAGACGCCAGGTGGAAATGGCTTGGCATGCCGTTCCACAGGACTACATCCAGCATCTCTACGATCGTCTCCATGGGAGAATTGCAGCCTGCATTGCTGCGAAAGGAGGATATACACGGTACTAGTGCCGACATTGTGCATGCTCTGTTGCCTGTGTCTATGTGCCTATGGTTCTGTCTGTGTGATCATGTGTTGTATCTGACCCCAGAAATATGTATATAAAGTTTCCCATTCCTGGGAAAATGAATTCACGGTGTTCTTATTTCAATTTCCAGGAGTGTATTAGTATTCGGCAATTTCTCTGGATTTGGAATCTGTAACTGATTATTTTCAAACAAATTCCAAAATGTTGTATTTTTAATCACTCCTCCATCTGACGCTCTGAAGTTTTTAACGACACTAACCATAAAAAATTCATAATTTGCACTGGCTATAATCATCCAAAAGTTTTATCTTCCATGGGCAGGAAATTATTTTTATCATCTGGTTCCTTACATGATATTTCTCAATAAATTTTCATATGTATATCTCTCTCTTTTAATTTCAATCATTCTCTATACCAACCTGTAATTTTTTTAACACACAGTGCAAGAGACAATGCTAAAAATGTATTGTCTTTATTCCTCATTGCGGCACGTGACACGTTCCGACAAGACAACAATCGAAACTAAAGGCAAGTTTGACAAATTTGTTTGATCTCAGGTTTGAGCGTTTGCGCTGTTGTTTATAAAAATTTGATCGTATACAGGCCCCACACACGTGCTTGTCGATAGTTTAGCTTGCACCGTCTCAAGTTGTAATGCAAGAGGGAGTGTGTGTGGGGAGAAGTCGATCTACTTAATTGTTGTGTTCCGTCAATTGTTTGGCTTGAAGGCATGAAGAGTGCTCTTGATTTTCCGTCCGTGTTCCCACTTGCCGTCCAGAAAAACGGTGTGTGTGTGTGTGTGCGTACTTCCGTCTTGCATTACGTGTTCTTAGTAGAGTATGACTGATATTAGACTACTGTCGCATGAATTTCTAACTGAATTTATTGATTTATACGGACAAAATGAATGTCTGTGAAAAATCGAAAGTAGTAGGGGAACACCGAAGCTGACGCACCGCCAGGTGGCAGCATCGTCGGTGTGGTGTGTGTTAGCCAATCAGCGTTCAGGGTCGTATGACGTCACAAGTTGGCGGATCGTTAGTTCATTTGGTGGCCGCTAGATGGCGACACCTACCAATGGGGAGTGAAAGCTAGCGGGGGAATTCCGCCACCCTGGGGCGTGTTTACACAGGTGCGCTCGGTGAAAGTATTTGCTCAGGCACTAAGCGCTCGCCTGCAACTATTTTCTCAACTCGCGCCTGACGTGAGCAATCTGGAATTTGGTCCGATGGTGTGCTAGGTGAAAGGTTGTGAAATTAATATATTAAGTGCCTTATGTAAATCTACAAATACATTTCGGTTTTCTAGCTACTAAGTGTTTCGGTGCGTGTTTGCTTTTGTCGAAATGTATTAGTTGTCTGTTTCGAAAGCATGGTGTGGAATGCGGAACTCGGCTGTCGTCACAGTACTGCCGCTTGGTATAAAAGGTGCTGGCGAGTCCAGCTCGCTCTCTGTGTCAGTCAGTCGCTCACTGTGTTCATTTCGTTACCACCAGTCGTGTCCGTTGTCTACAATGTCGCAGTCTCACTCTGATGCAGGTAATGTTCTAAAATTTTAAACATTATTAAAGGTGTGTTTGTGTATTTTATTTATTAATACTGATATTTTTCTTTTTTAGATCTTCCGGTGCTATCCGCTTCTGATGTTGAAGAGTGTTTTAATAACCGAAAATCAATTTTTTTTCATTTCTTAACTTTGAAAAATTTACGCTTTATGTACATATTTTAACACTGATTTTTTTTCTTTCTCAGGAGCTTGATGATTCTTTGTCCACCTTGCCTGGTTATTGTTATTCATAATTTTATTTCTGCCGTAGATTGTTTTCATGTATTTGATTCAATTTTTTTGTTGTAGATTTTCCAACGACTTCCAGTTATTGGGACCAGGGGGTTATAGGTACTATTAATGGTAAGTGTATAAAACTATGTATATATTTTCATGTGTAAGTGTGTGTGTGTTTAAAAGTACAGGTTCAATATTTTTGTTGTATATTTTCCAACGACTTCCAGTTATTGGGACCAGGGTGTAATGGATAATATTAAAGGTAAGTGTATAAAACTTTGTATATATTTTAATGTGTATGTGTGTGTGTTTAAAAGTACAGTTTAATTTTTGTTGTTTTTTTTTGTTTTAGATTTTCCAATGGCTTCCAGTTATCGGAAAGAGGAGCCAGTGGATACTATTAGTGGTAAGTGTATAAAACTTTGTATATTTTTCTTGATGATATTTTCTCATGTGTATCTGAAACTACAAATATTTTTCTTTTGTTGCAGATGTTTCTGTGCTCATCGATGATAATTTGATAACATTTGCGTTGAGAAGCCTATAAGTGCCACAACTGGTAAGTGCTAAATTTTATTTTTATTTTATCAATGTATAAGTATCTCTGTCTAAAACTATCTTTGTTTGTCACAGGTTTGAAGGATATTGGCCATAAAAGAAAGATTATTTCAGATGATGACCCCTCCAAATAAAAAAAAGTTGCAGGGAAGGTATTTCTTCTCTTTCTATCTTAGACAGAACCGTTGGAGGATGAGCTGCTTGCTACTCTGTCACCAATTGAGGCACTCTGGGCGACTGATGAACCCTCCTGCCAGTGACTGCCCAACACTCAAGCTACCGGGTCCGGCGTTAATGAGGGTGGGGAAAAAACAGGTAAGCCGGATGCTACGCGCTTGAAGCCAACTATTAGGGCAAGTACTTACGGGAATAGGTTACTTCACATCACTGTTGTAAATACTAAGAATTATAAAGATCCACGCAATTTTATTAGAGCATGTTTTGACATTTTTAACGACCAACTTTCCGCGATTATTCACAATCCTTCAACACCAGCTGTAAAATGCCAGGTGGGGTTGGATTGCCTATTCCAAATTCAGAAGAACAATGTCACTAACGTCAGCCGTATTTGTTTTATGCCAAAGATGCGCGAACTCACATTAAGCACTTCCCTGGAAGAGTAGTATGAAGTCTATATGTTTCAAGATATCAAGAGGAGATCTAGTGAATTCCAGGACCGGGATAGTGGCAAATACCTCGATCAAATTAACTCTCTCTACATCCATGTAGCTAAATTCGAACCTCTGTATCGGGGCTCTTCATTTATAGCACTGCCATCCGATATCCAAGAAAAGAAAGCAATTATCAATGTTCAAAACAAAGATGATCGTTGTTTTCTTTGGACGATTCTGGAATTTCACAAACAGGTGGACAAGGACGCATATAGAGTTATCAAGTATATTAAAGTACGTTCCAAGTATGATTTAGATTCTGCAGGCAGAGAATTCCCTGTAAAATTGTCAGACATTTCCAAATTTGAGAGGCAAAATCTTGAATATTCGATCAATTTCTACGGCTTGGAACCAAAGGTAGAAAACATAAAGTTCTAGGCCCCTCCATCTTGTTGCAGTCAAACGTGGTTTCCATATTAACATGTTGTTGATAACAGAGGGTGAATATTAGTTTCAAGAACTTATCCAAGTTAGTCAGTTCCTCAATATCTAATTATCAACATAAAACATACATTTGTGATAGGTGCCTGCAGCATTTCGGGCGCGAAGATCTCTTGGAGCCATGAGGTTGATTGCGCAAGGGTATGCGCTGTAAGAGTCGACCTACCCGGCGACGAAAAGAAAACCTTAAAGTTTAAAGATTTTGTACACCAACAGCGTGTATCATTCGTCGTTTACGCGGACTTGGAATATTTGTTGAAACCCTTTGATACGTGCAGACCCGACCCTAACGACTCTCACTCCACATCAGTCTAGGAACACATCCCTTTTGCTGCGGCATACCAAGTCGTTTGCGCATAAGTCACTCAGCTGAACCGATTCGACTCATTCTCAGGTGAAAACCCTGAGACGTGGCTGGTGGAACAACTCGTGAAATTGGCCCATGGCGTTAATGAAATTTACAAGGCGGTCACACCTCTTGTAATGTCAGCTGATGATGAGACAAAATTTACCAGTGCCACGGTATGCCACATCTGTGGTGACGGCTTTGCACCGGGGGCCGTCAAGGTCCGCAATCATTGCCACATCGCAGGTGCATTCAGAGGGGCTGCACACAATAACTGTAATTTACAGTACAAGAATCAAAGGTACATACCCGTCATTTTCCATAATTTGTCTAAGTATGATGCGCCCTTCATTGTTCGGGCCTTAGCACACCTCAATGAAGATGGGATGGATGTCCTGCCCATCAACATTGAACGTTATATTTCATTTTCTAAAAAGATTAGTCGTACGTCAATCACTTTGTGGTTCCTGGACTCGTACCGTTTCATGCAGTCCTCATTAGACAAACTGGTTGGAACCCTTGAGAACCGTTTTATGTACATTACAAGTAAGCATTTCACGGACCTCGAGAAGTTCCAACTGGTTAAGCGAAAAGGAGTCTTCTCTTACGAATACATGGATTCGTGGAATAAGCTCAAAGAGGCCACGCTTTCTCCAAAGTCTAAATTTTATAGTTAGCTGTCAGAGTCTGATATTTCGGACGATGACTACGAACTCGCGACACAAGTGTAGCGGACTTTCCAGATCCAAAACTTGGGTGAATACGCAAATTTGTACATGGGGACAGATGTACGGACACTTGCAGATCTGTTTGAAAAATTTAGGGCTGTATGTTTGGACAAGTACACCCTGGAACCCGCCCAATATTTCACAGCTCAAGGACTTTCGTGGCAGGCCATGTTAAAGAGAACGCGTGTCGAGCTGGATCTTCTGACATATATCGACATGCTTCTCTTTTTCGAACGTGGAATTCGTGGTGGTATTTGCCAGTGCATCCATAGATACGCCAAGGCACATAACCGGTACATGGCGGAGTACAACCACGACGCACCTGAAAATTTCATCATGTATTTTGATGTAAACAATCTGTATGGCTGGGCCATGTCGGAGTATCTACCCTCCGGAGGGTTTCGATGGTTATCGGCCGAGCAGATTGCTAGCATATACTTCATGAGCATAGCAGCCGAATCACCTATGGGTTTCCTTTTAGAGGTAGACTTGATGATTCCCCAGGATATACACGACAATCTAGCAGACCTACCGGCATGTCCAGACCACAAAGCAGCCCCTGGATCTATTTTCCCCAAGCTGATGACTACGATGGAGGATAAGGTTCGGTATGTTCTCCATTACCGAGTCCTCCAGCAATGTGTAGGCTTGAGGATGAAGTTGGGCACGGTACATCCGGATAATATCTTTCAACCAGTCACCGTGGTTGAAAGAATACATCTCTCTCAACTCGCGTTCTCGTCAGTCAGCCGAATTAGAATTTGAGAGAGACTTTTTCAAATTAATGAGCAATTCAATTTTCGGCAAAACCATGGAGAACCTTAGAAAACACCGCGACGTGAAATTGTGTACAGGTTGGCCGGGACGCCGCGGTGCCCGCAAGCATGTGGCTTCACCACACTTTAAGCGTATGACAATTTTCGAGAAAGACTTTGTGGCTCTGGAGATGGCGAAAGTGCGCATACTTTTCAACAAGCCTCTCTACGTCGGAATGTACATGTTCAATCTGTCTAAACTGCGGATGTATAGATTTCACTATAAATTCGCTATTCCGCAGTTTATACGCCCGAAATTACTTTGTATGGACACAGACAGTTTCATCTATTTGGTGAACGGGTGTGATCCATATGAAGTGATGAATCGCAACAGGGAGGAATTCGACACATCTGGTTATAAACCCAACAATCGTTTCGGTATAGAATGCTATAACGAAAAGGTAGTAGGGGTTATGAATGATGAGGCGAATGGTTCCCTGATTGTGGAATTCTCGGGTCTTAGGGCGAAAATGTATGCGTTCCGGCTAGAGACCGATCAGTCCTCAAGTCTGGGACGCACCGTCACCAAAAAACTCACCATTGCAGATTATATAGAATGTTTACATGGTGCTGCAGAAAAGTTTCATACCCAACGTCGATTTCAGTCTAATATACATAGAATTACCACTGCTGAAGTATCCAAGCTGGGTCTGTCTAGATTGGATGATAAGCGCTATATTTACCCCGACGGGATTGGGACCCTCCCTACCTTGGGGGCACAAGTCTGTACCAGAGTGAATGAGAGTGTGTGACTATGTTGTAAATATATGTGTGAATGAAGATTAAATATAGCGTTTATCCCGTGTATGTATTCCAGTGCACTGGAGGGTGGGATGTAAATAATTGTATCGCTGAAGTTTTTTTAGTCATGTGTTTAATGTCGATCATGACGTGTAAATAGCAAATGATGAAGTTGTCTAATGTCGATCATGACGTGTAATTAGCAATTGATGAAGTGTTGTTCATCTGTCTAATGTCTTGTAAAATAGTGTCATATTTTCTCTGGGGTTTTGTCAGTGCACTGTATTTAGTATTAGTCATACACTGTAAAATGATCTATATTGTAAAAATAGACTCAAAGTCTCTATATTGTAAAAAATAGTCTCTTAGCTATGGATGAGGAGAGAAAAAAAAAATATATGTTGTACTGATGTTTATTGGAGAATCATAATTTAAATAAATCTTTTACATTTATCCATGTGTTATGTGATTTATCAAAACCTAGCCATTTCACTAATGCCATATTCTTCCTTTTCCTTATTACTCGTTCAACAAGAAATGTACTTGGATGTTTTGTTAATTGTAATTCTTGCTGGTAAAATGCTCCTGCAATATTTTTACCCTGGTAATCTTTAAGTAAATAAGTTACAGGATTTGATAATTTCACTTTTCTGATGGTAAACACTTCAGTTGACCAGTTTGGGAGATAGCCTTTGTCAAATCTTTCTTTAAACCTACTAATCCTAACATGGTCACCAACTTTGAATTTTTCTGGTGTGGTAGTTTTCACACGGAAGTAAAATGTTGAAAGTAAATAGTTGTCCTTTACATCACAAGGCTTCATTTTGATGGTGTTATGCCACTTGTCGTTACAATTTGACATTAACTGAGGAAGAAGTTCAATACACCGATGTGAGCCACGTCTGCTGAATTCTAGCCACATTGCATTCTTAATAGTTCTGTTTAGCAGTTCAACTATTGATGCTTTAAGATGGATATATGTTGAGTAGTGGTTAATACCATAGCTAGTCATGAGATTCTTGAACTTGGAATTGTAAAACTCTTTTCCGTTGTCAGTCTGTAAGTTTTTAGGAACACGACATCCTCTTAGTATTTTCTTCATAGCATCAGCAACCACACTAGCTGTCTTGGTCTTGAGGGGTACTGCCCAAGCATCAATCACCATCAGTATATACTTGTAGCCACTGTTCTTAAGAGAGAGTATGGGATCATTTCCACAATGTCAGCTTGCCACAGATCATAGAGTCCTTTGATTACCACATGACATCTTGGGAAATTTCTTCTTGCTGGTCGATGGAGTTCAGCCACAACTTGATCCATGTTACAAAATAATGTCTCTTTCACGTAGTTCTTCAACAACTGATAAAATTTCGTTGGAGTGTGCCGTATGTCCTGCTGATGTTGATGCGGTAAGTAACTTCAGTCTTTCAACGAGTTCATTCGGATCGTCCCAATACACATTTTCCTTCATGGGGAGAAGACCAGAACCAGACTGACTGACAATTTTAGAGACTATAGTTTTATACTTAATATTGGTAGCAGGTTTAAGAATTTTACCAGATGGACTAAATTTTACTCTGTTGGCACTCGTGTTGTTTAATATTTCAAAGTAGCTTTTCAAGTCCTTGGCAGTATACTGTTTTGGGTTTTTCAAAAACAACTCCATTAATCCTCGAGTTCTTTCATATTCATCAACATCGATTACAATCACATTTTCATCAACAGTAACAGGTGAGTTTCCAATCATTAGTGAATCGTACTTCCATCGAACAACATACACTGAATCATAATCTCGCTCACTTCGACCAAGCGACTTCAAGATATCTTTGATCAAGAGAGGAGACTGCTGATGTATATATCGCTGAGGTAAGAAAACTCTTTCCATAGTATCTGTCACAGGCCTTAATGAATCCTTGAAGAATCTCTCAGAGTCAATCTGGCCCGTCTTCAGATCGAGTAACTTTCGTCGAATTGCATTGCGGGCCTTTATGATAACACGTTTAGTTTTTGTTGTTGCATCCATGTTTACACATCAAATGAAGCTGGTGGGTGTTTACTGTACTATTTAATATCTCATTGTTAATGTTGCTGCAAATGATTTGTAGTGCTGATTATTTATAGTTGTTGGGAAAAAACTAAGTTTATCACCTCGCTTCACATAGAGTAACCTTGCATCTTTACTCCAATTCAGTCTCACATCAACCCTACCCGGTTTGACTATTGAGTCGATTACTCCATTGACAGGGATTTCATAGTGGTTTAGACCTGTCTCTAGTATGAATGCATTATCTTGAAGCATATCTGTTACTGCAATAGTTATAACCATAGTCCTTCTGCCGTTTTCAATTCTTCGATAAATTTATCAATATATCTTTTGGTGGCGGCAACGTCTTCTTTGATGGGATTGGCCACACGTTTGAGTACTTTACCCTGGCAATCCAAACTACCATCCTTCGTAAGAAGTATGTTCTGTGTTGGGTACACCAAAACCCTCTTATTCTGTGTCGTTGAAGTTCTCCCAAACATGTCCATGGTTGTAATGATACCAGTACGTAGGGTGTTCAGCTATTTATTCAAAAATGAATCAAATCCGTTGCGGTATCTTTCATTATATATGTCGCAGTCTTTCTCAGTAACCAAAAATCCATGTTTACAATCATTCCAGCAGTACCCACATAGGTTCCTAAACTCCTTGAACGTCATGTCGGTGTTGACGAGGTCGTTGTAAATGTGTTTGAGATTCATATCGTCCTGTTTAAATAGCACGATCAAGTTAGCATTGTCTCTAACCAACTGTTTCGGTATACCGCTATATGTCTGACACAAGTAAAAAGAATCGACTGATCTGTGCCTTCCCATGCAAAAGTAATCTTGTATATTATTCTGTTTCTCACACGAAACATCATCAAACACAAACACAGAATTAGGTAGAGCTTCACTTGGAGGAGGTACACTTTGATTATCACTAAATGTCAAATACTGAATTTCTTTAATGGGTTCTAAAATTTTCCCTAACGACTTGGAAAACACGTATACATTTACAAATCTAAGACCATTGGGGTGTTCCAGCAGGGACAGCACAAAATTGGTTTTCCCACAATTTGATGGACCACACACTATTGACCTCACTGTCTCAGGGAACAGAGGTCCGTTCTTCTTCCGTCTAGTATTGTTGCCGACAGAATCAACATTACTCACGAGGTAATGTGTCTCGCTGTTTAACGAACTTCATATTGACAAGGTTAGGTGGTTGCTCCAGATATATATAGGCGTGCGAACAAGTAAAGTATGTTAGTTGGTAACAATGCCTCCTACGAGGAGGAAGAAGGGTCGTGGCTTTTTAAACAACCTCATCGACAAGATGCCTTTTGAGGCGCATATACCTACATACCAGTTTTGTGGTCCCGGTACTAAACTGGAAAAAACGGTTGGCGCTTGGGCAGAAGGGTATCAACCAACTAGATGCAGCCTGCAGGGAACATTGCTTATGCACAGGGGGCAGATGGAGCTGAAGCAGATCGGATACTCGTCGAGAGGGCTGCAGATAGAATGAAGGCTAAAGATGCAAAGTTTGGTGAACGTGCAGCGGCATTCCTCGTTAATAGGGCCATGCGTGCCAAGTTAAAGTTTGGCGGGGGTATTAAGAAAAAGAAACCGAAGAAAAAAAAAAGAAAAGTGGTATTCTTCCATTAATACCATTATTTGCTGTTGCTCTAGCAGGAAGTGTGGCTAACGTCGTCAAAGCTGTTAAAGCAGCGAAAGAGGCGAATAAGCAGTTGGCTGAGGAGAAACGACACAACAAAACGATGGAGACACTTACAATGAGGGGTAAAGGATTATATTTGAAGCCATACCGGAAGGATGGGTCTGGATTAAAAAAAAGTCTGTTCAGCCGCTGACGGACGATGACATACGTAAGCATGTAAAGCGTTTGCGCATACCCAATTTTCGTGGTGTTTTCATGCGTGACACATTTCCCAAAAAAAATTCGTGACCGTGAATGTGGAATTGTGAACTTGGATAGTGCTAAAAGTGCAGGAACACATTGGGTTGCTTACATCAAGTACAAAGATGGTGTAGTTAAATGCTTCGACAGTTTCGGTGACTTACCTCCTCCATTGGAATTACAGCGATACATTGCAGGGAACAGAATACTTTAAAATGTGCAGCAACACCAGAAGTTTGGCACACATGTATGTGGACATTTGTGTTTAAAATTCCTGTATGAAAATGTATGACATCAGTCTTCAAAGAACCTTGAACAGGATAACACTTGTCTGTAACACTCTGCTTGTCAGGCACCAGTTCAGTCTTGGGCTGTGGTAACTTTCCACCAATAGATTTGAGCAAAGGTTTGGTTGACTTTCAGACTTACAATTCGATTCCAAATATAGACGAATCAAATTGTAAATTTCATTACTCGAAGAAATGAATGTCATACCCACAGGATCTTACGATATTGACGATTTGGCGAATTATTTGGTTAGGCATACTAAAAACGACAAGCTAGTAATTAGAGCAAACAATAATTCAATCAAGTGTGAGATAGAAATACCTGTGGAAATTGACTTCGCTAAACCAAACTCAATTCGATCTCTGCTCGGATTTTCGAAACGTGTGTTAAAGCCTGGATTTCATACATCAGACTACACTGTACAGATCTTCAAAATTAACGCAATAAGAATAGAATGCACCATATGTACAGGAAATTACGTCAACGATAAGCTGGAACACGAGTTTTTTCCAACAGTCCCGCCAGGGTACAAGATTGTGGAAGTACCCGCTAATCTCATATATCTACCCATCACAGTGAAAACTCTCAGCAATATCAATGTTAGAGTTGTCGATCAAGACGGTAATTTAGTGGATTTTAGAGGAGAGACCATCACTCTCAGACTACATATAAAAAAGAATGGGCGCTCGTTATAACAAGAATCGTCAACCCCGCAAAGCTGTCAGACGTGAATCAACAGTGAAACGATTAACACCTGAGAACGTGCTCTTCCTACAGTCGTTAGGCTATACAGTTAAAAGTCATGGATGAGGTGCTAGACATAACTTCAAGTGTGGAGTTTGACGAGTCGGTGACGCGTAAACAATATTTGAGTCACCAACCGCATACGCCAGCCACATTTAATTACAATGATGAAATTCGTATACCGATTCAGAACCAAGATACATATACACTACCATGCGAAAGCTACTTGCATATTGAAGGAAGATTCATGAAATCGGATGGAGCAGTAACAAATTCACTTATCACGTCCAATACATTTGCTTTTCTGTTTGAGGAAATTCGATATGAACTTAATGGAACTGAAATTCACCGAAATAGAAACGTTGGTATCACAAGCACATTGAAAACGCTTATTTCTGCAAGCCCCCACAAATGGGTGTGTTGATCAATGCAGGTTGGGGTCAACGCGCTCCTGGAAATTGTTACTTTGATGTATGTATACCGTTGAGTATATTCTTGGGGTTTTGCGAAGATTTTAAAAAGATACTTGGAAATGTAAAACAAGAACTAATATTGATTCGAGCTAGGGACGATACAAATTCATATGTACAAGCCAATCCAAATCCTCAGGAAAGTAAGTTCACCATCAGCAAACTGGCATGCAAATAGGTGAAAGAGAAAAGCTAGCTCTGCTTAAGATTGTAGACAGTGGGAAACCACTTCGCATTAATTTCAGAAGTTGGGATCTGTTGGAGTACCCATTGCTTCCAATCAGCAAGACTCTAATTTGGTCTTTGAAAACATCAACTCAACTGGAGAAACCTAGGTTCGTGGTTCTGGGATTACAAGCAAACAGGAAACGGAATGCGGAATTCAGTGCAGCCATATTTGACGACTGCAATCACGCCAATGTCAAAGTGTTCCTAAATGATGTGGCATATTCATATGAGAACCGAACCACAGTGTTGTATGATATGTATGCAAGATTCCAACAGTCTACTGCGAGGGAGACCATCTTTTACCGCTACTAAAACGTGAAGACTTTATAGAAACTGCACCTATCGCCGTAATAGACTGTTCACATCAAAATGAGTCTGTTAAAACAGGACCTGTCGACATTCGTATGGAGTTTGATAGCAGTGAGAATTTTCCTGCCTATACAGCTGCATACTGCTTGATCTTTGCACGATCGTGTAGAAGAATACGTGCCTCTAAGAAGTGTCGTGCCTAAGCTGACATGAAATCAAGTAGCAGCCAGTTCTGTCAACCATTACCATGCAAACCATCTTCCTAGACGCACAAGGCTTCACGAAGAAGTATGGAGGGTTTATTTTCAAAGAAGTTGCTTTATGCATTGTACGCTCGGACAAAATTATCGCTACACATTGTATTTCAGTAGCATCACCATCGCGTGGAGGTAATGAACCATCAGTTAGATGGCTAACACACAGTTATCATGGAATACCTTGGAACACAGATGGCGTTTCCTTCAGCAAGATGTGCTCTATACTACATGCAATAACCAATGAGTATGATTCAATCATTTACGTTAAAGGACGGGAGAAGGCTAGATGGCTACAGAAAATCATCAGGAAGAAAGTATGCTACAACATAGAAGATTTAGGATGTCCACCACTACGAGTATTCAAGAAAAATAATTTGAGAAAACTTTTTAAATTACATATATTTTGTAATAATATGTGTGCAATTGAAAATGTATTTTTAATCGCCAATTGGAGGTCGAAATAAAAGATTTTTTAAAAATATATACTATCCTATTATTTAATTAGGATAGGTGAAATGACAAAAGAAAAATCTGGTAAAATGATTTTATTTCCTCACAATCCAAGTACAAATCAAATATTTTAGTTGCACAAAGTCAATTGTAGTACTGTAAGCCACATCGTAGTGGACTGGGGAAACTAATTATTACCGCATACGTCATCACCACCTCTGGTTACAATTCTGTTAAATACATCAGTTCCTTTTAAATCTTGTTCAACTTTGCGCTTAACATCATCATACACTATAAGTTTTTTATATGCTCTAATTTCTAACTTTAAACATTCATAGACTAGTATTGAACAGGGGTTGTATGACACTCCATTGATATGTACATTATCAAAATGCAAATCTATCAGGCCATTCACAGAACAACGGGGGAAGTCACGAATCACTTTAACTGATAACGTATTCACAAACTGGTTGTAGTACTTGGTAACTTGATAACTCCAGGGCTTCATGGTGTTGATGGTGCTGGTCAGTGCAGTCAAGGCATCGACCATGTTCTGCCATGTTGATTCGCCTAGAAACACACCATAGGCAGGCACAGCATTGTTGTAAAACTATATAGTTTTCGCTCCAGCCACGGCTCGGGACGAGATGGTGTGGTTGCCGAGTGAGACACTCATTTGCAGGTGCTCAGTGTTGCTGAAAAAGTCACCAATTTTATAGACCAGTTGTCTCAGTACATCCCACTCTTCATGTGTGAGAGTGACTTTATTGTACCCAACTTTTTCGAGTACAACTAAATTCCAATTTAGGTGACAAAGCAACAGTGATCCGCTTGGTGTCACTGTTGTTTAACATGTAGCATGTTGAAAACAGGATAACCTCACTAGCCATAGTGAACTGTGCTTTACGAACGTCGACCGGGAACTGAGGGCGAGCTGGCTGGTGTAATGACATTTATGCGCTAGAGTTCCTGTACAGAGGCTGTGACGTCACGCGAGCCATGAAATGTCTGCGCAGATTGAGGTTTGTGCTGCCATCTAGTCATATGGCCTTGGCCGCCATTTTGCGCAAACCCGAGCGGGGTGCCATCTCGTGAGCACCCAAAGAACTAACGGTCCGCCATCATGTTACGTCATACGAATCTGAACGCTGATTGGCTAACCCCCACCACACAGACGGTGCTGCCACCTGGCGGTGCGCCAGCTTCGGTGTCCCCCTACTACTATCGAAATTAAAGATTATTTAAACAAACAGAAAAAAAGTGCTGCATATGATACAGGGTATTCTTATCAATAAATTGAAAGAAGTTAATGAGCACACAAATAAGGAAACTGTTATTAAAACAGTGAATTCATTAAGAACTTGTTTTCGGAAGGAACAGAAGAAATATAATGAATCGCGTAGATCTGGGTGTGGTATCTAAAACATCGAAAAGCCAAATTTGTGGTATTTCGACAAGTCGCTGTTTCTTATTGATCGAGAAAAGCCAAGACAGGATGGCATAGACAACATTGAATACACAACTGCGGGTTCAGTTAATGAGCTATGTAACAAATATAATTTTATTAGCAAACACAATTATATACTTAGTTACATTATACATATAAAATATGCTCCTCTCAACAAAATTGGTTTACCGCCTACTGTTCTTGGCGCGGGGTATCAGGTTACAACAGGTTTGTACCTGCCGCGGTTTCGAATTCAAGGTCAGAGGCAGGATATCAGGTTACACCGCGAGGTATCGGGTTACAAGGCCAACAGTAGGATCTCAGGTTTCACTGGAACACCTGCAGAGAATATCGGGTTACAACAGGTAAGGAACATGTGCATAGAGTATCAGATTACACTGGAACACCTGTATTGAGTATCAGGTTATAAGGCCAACAGCAGGATATCAGATTATACTGGAACACCTGCATAGGGTATCAGGTTACAAGGAGGGGGGGAACTGAGGTTGCAAGACCAACGGAAGGGTATCTGATTACAATAGAACACCTGCATAGATTAGTGGGGAGGGGGGTTTCAAGGTTAGTTGAAGGGTATCAGGTTACAAGGAGGGGGAACTCAGGTTAGTGGGTAGGGGAGAGGGGGTATCAGGTTACAAGGAGAGGAGGCGGCATCCTTTGATGTTACACTTTTATGGTTCAGGGTTCCAGTCGCGCTCATCGTTCTCCATCTACTTTCTTCGTTATTAACACGTCGAGGATGTCTGGTCCTCCACTGCTGTATGGGTAATGCGTAGGCTCGTCAGGAGCCCATACACACATGTTGTGCCTTGGCGACAATATATGTACACTGCAATTAGTGCTGCCAGCCTCCGTGGATGACCGCTAAACGTTCCGTAGATTGGGTAAAAAATCCGGAACTCGCTAACCGAAAGACAAACAATAATTATTGACGAGTGATTTTCAAAATTAAGAATACTTTTTACTCCCAGGCATTTAAAATTCGAAATAGAAAATAATATTCTACATTGAAAGTAAGAAATATCTCTGAACATTTTTTATACAGCGTCACTTTCATCGCTGCTACTGCTGTGCCTATTTTTTTTTTAGGTACCATTCATTTTCTTTGTTGACATTAAATTTAACATATCTTCTGTAACAGGAAATCTTCAAAACGGAGACACTTTTGATTCTCGGATATTGGTTAAGCCTTCTCGGAAGGCACTGCTTTGTAAGGCGTGTCACCGTGCATAAAGAATACGCAGATAGTTCTGTATTGCGGTCTTTTAAGATCTATAAAATCTATAATCAAACAAAATATGAGCTTCATTTCAATCGTTGGTTCACACAAGCGGTTACAATGAAACGATTCACAATTATTTACAATTCTGTAATGCATTAAAACTATAACTTCAAAGTGTGACAAAACACCAATCTAACAAAAATCAGCAAATAGTAAAAAGTAGCAAAAATTCGTAGATATTTTAACAAAATTCGAAAATCCTAACTTTTTCCAAAAATCCGTAGATCTACGGATAAATCCGCAGAATTGGCAGCACTGACTGCAATAGCGATTTAAAGTGAAACAGAAAGCTCGAAGTAGCAAATCTCGTTTTGGAGTGGTGAAAGATATTCATCTTTACACGCGCAGTATTCACGCACATGCGGCGCCAACGTGCAGTGGCTACACGACATTCACACGCTGCACTGGTCGAGGTTGCTCTGTACTGCTCGTGCCTTGAGCGTACGGCCGCTATTGTTCGACAAGGCACAGTGCAGGTTTGCGATATGCAGTTACGACTGTAGATAAGGTATAGGCCATTAAGAGAAACATTCAATGCTACGAGATGCACTGGAAGCGATTACCAGTAACAGTTTGTGTCTAATTTGACCAGAAGATTCCGAGAATGATGTTTAACATATAATTAGCACAACTCGCTTCAACATTAATAATTGAAGGGTGGATCAAGAAAAATAAAGATATTTTAATGGCGTTTGTTCATTAAGAAAAAGCTTTTGATAATGTTAGGTGGGACTTGATGTTAAAAATTTTAAAGAAGACAGGTCTAAACTATCGGGATAGAAGGATACTTTATAAACTATACAAGAATCAAGTGGCTATAATAAAAGTAGAGAACCATGAGAGACATGCATCAGTTAAAAAGGGTGTGAGACAAGATTGTAATCTATCCCCGTTCATATTCAACTTGTACGTATGTACAAGAAGCTATTAAGAAAGTGACAGAAAAATTTTAAAGTGGCATATATGTTCCAGGAAAAAAATAAATAAATAGGTATGCTACTACTTTCTGATGACATAGTCTTCTTAGCAGAACAGGCTCAGGATATTGATAAGTCAGGTTCGGATCTTTATGACCCAAAAAATCGAGAAATATGCAGGCAAATATCACCTTAAAAATATGAAAATACGACCTAAAAGAGACGAAATATGACCAAACATTAAATTTTTTATACTTTAAATATGCTCAAATGTACATAATTTATTTTATGTAGCTGTGTCCTTGTCATGTAGACAATATAATTTGCTTCTATGCACTCACTGTACGATTGGGAGATTAATTTTTTTCAATGTTATTTTCTTGTTCCTGTAAAAGAATGGATTCCTAGAATTTTACTTTTAAAAATGGAAATTTAGTATAAATTTGTTGCAAATTAGTGGACATACCATTTTTTATTCTTGTTTGATGCCAGCATTGCAGTATATCACCATTGGCATCTTCAAGTTCTCGGAGAGGAATTTTCTCCGGTTGTCACTTAAAACTGTCTTGTAGTGTGAGAAGCTTCGTTCGTCATCGCAAGATGTGACGGGAGCGTACTTAAACAGAGTCAGGTCAATGCAATTTAATTTTAGGTCGCCTTCAGTCAAAACAGATTCACCACCATGTAAAATTTCACTTATTTTACAAATTGTTTTATATCCCTTATTCCCACACAACACTTTATCAAATTTGTTTTTCAGCAAACTAGCCACACTGCCCCCTGATTGGCCTATTTCGGTTTCCATACTTTTAACGACCGCCAAACTTTCATTCAGTTCTAGACCAATTTCTTCAAGACGCGAAATCGCAGTTGTGATGCCTGAAAAACTTGACTTTATGTACGCCAAATTTCTGAACAAATTACTGGAAAAGAGTTCTTGGACAATTTTTATGAAAGATGCTTAACTGCTATCTAAATTAGAAGTTATTTTCTTTATGTTTTCACAATATTCACAGTAATAGCTAACTGCATCGAGCCTTGTGCCCCATCGAGTAAGTACTGGTTGTGGTGGAAGTTTGCCACTCCCATTCGAGCTTTAACAAAAATCTTTTTTACATTTGATATCAACCTATCAACATCAGGGAAATTTAGTCTTACTTCCTCGGAAACTCTATGTAATCCATGAGCGAGACAACTTAAATGCACCATCGAAGGATACAACATCTTCAGACATTTCCCAGCCTTTACGGCGCAGCGTCGGTCACAAATAGTAAGACATGTTCTCGCTTCACTTCACCGCTCCATAACAGTTTCATAGCGTTGTCGAAACGGACGGAAATTGTTGATTGGTTTACTGATTCAAGAGGTTGACAGTCCAATAAAAACATATCGCTCCGTCTGTCAGAAAGTAGGGTACCAATGATAACATTTACAACGTCTCTCCCACAAGCGTCAGTACTTTCATCTATTGATACCCAGATCTTATTGGTGCCTATCTTAGTTCTGATTGTCTGCAATACATTTTCATAACAAGACGGTAAATAGTTCTTCTTCAATGTTGATTCGGTTGGAATCGTCTGTGTTGTGTATTTCTCCAAGAACGATTTGAAATGCTCATTGTTCACTTTATTAAGTGGGATGTTGGCTGATACCATCATTTCAAAGAGTTCTTTAGAAAAAATTAACAATTTGGAAGACGTCGAAGCTGTAGATGTATCCAAGAAAAGTCGCTGTTTGCTTTGTCAAGTTAAATGTCGTATTACGTCATTCTTGTGTCTAGATGTATTGCAGTGCTGCTGCACATGAAATCGCTTTGTTGCATTCACTTTAGTTTCACATAATTTACAGAAAAGAACTCTTTCATCTGTGCTAAAATACTCGTCTCCTAATTCCTTTACGTAACTCCGTAACTATGCACTTTCATAAAGTTTTGTTTTCGGCATGGCGGTACTCACTGATCCACTGCAGATTTAACACTGGTTTGGGATTATTTTCAAAAGCATTGGTGACAGTGCGTGAGTGGCTGAAGGCTTAGTGCTTGTTTCGACGCGGAGAGTCTGGTATGTGGGGAATGCCTGACCTTGGTAGGGACGGGTTTCCCGTTAAGCAGCAGTTTCGCCGTACTGAATCATAGGAAGACAATTGATTCCTCTCAACTCATCGGTGGGTCACTGCAGTGGACTCAATTCCCGCGATACCGTCGCAAGTGAGACATTGATTGACGCGGCTCGACACAGGCATGCTGTTGCTGCATAGTCGAATTTAAAAAGCGGGAGGAACATTAACGTTTATAGAGTGACAATAATTTATTACTTTAATTCTTGACTGGTGAATTCTGAACAATTATTGACAATTAGTTTCGTTTCTTTCTCCAATGTATAACAGGAGTATATTTCTTTGAATAATTAACTTAATTTCTTTTCATTTATAACTTCCATAAAAAAATTACCAGATTTTTCCTCTAAATATGACCATATGACCATAAAAATTGTTGAAATATGACCAGAATTAGGAAAATGGCCCGAATATGCATTTATGTGTTATATAAAATACATTAAAATACAAACAGAAACGTTGAATCAGTGTTAATTTCAGCATTTTAGCTCAATAAGAAGGCAGGAAAAAAATTTGACTTTTCCTAAAGATCCGAACTCTATTGATAAGTTATTGAATCGCATGAACAAAATACTGAAAGGAGATTTTGTACCGAATATAAATCATAGCAAGACAAAAGTGATTAAATGTAGGAGAAATATATCAATCACAGTAGATTAAATATAAAAATAGGATCGGATGCAATGGAGTAGTGAATTCTGCTGCTTGGGAACCAAAATTACAACCAATGGCCGAAGCAGCAATGATGTTAAAAGCTGAATAGTACTAGCAAAAAGAACCTTCATGAAAAGGAGAATTCTTTTAATTTCAAATATTGATCTAGGAATTAGAAAAAAACTTTTTAAAAACTCCATGTGTTGAGCACAGCACTTTATGGTAGCGAAACATGGACTTTAGGAATACCGAAAAGAAAGAAAATTGAAGCATTTGAAATGTGGTGCTGCAGAAGAATGCTGAAAATTAAGTGGAAAGAAAAAAAACGAAATGAACGAGTTTTGGAAATGATGGGTGAGGAAAGAAGTTTGTGGAAGAAGCTTGCGGAAAGAAGAGACAGGCTGGTAGGTCATATTTTGAGACATACTGGATTAGTTAATTTGTTAGTGGAGGGAGCAGTCGAAGGTAAGAACTGTAGAGGAAGACAGAGATTTGAATACATGAAGCAGATAATTGAGGACGTGGGTTGTAAGGGGTATGTAGAGACGAAGAGATTATTAAAAGATACGACGGGATGGAGGATTGCATCAAACCAGTCGAAACACTAACAACAAAAAAGCACAACTAGAAATCAATGAGCAAATACAGTAAATTGAAGTTCCCAGCATTAAAATCCGAGCCTAACGAACAGTATAGGAAACATCCTGACAGAGTGGTTGTGTACACTATATCGCCGCGCCACTGTACTGGTGTGTAGGAAGGCGATGCTGCGTGAACTAGGGTTGTAACGGAAGTCATCTTTGCGAAAGCGGATGCTGGTGCGGATGTTCGGTGCTTGACATCCGCGGATGTCTTGCGGAAGCGGATTCGGAGATGGAAAAATAATTTTATAATTATTTGGATTAAATAAATTTAAGATCAAAATACGTGGTATATATTTTATGCAAAGTGGTATCCTTTTTCATAAGTAAAGCCCATTTGCTTACAATACTACCATATTGATTTATTTTTTGCCTCATATTTTAACAACAAAAAACATGGGATGATTTCACAAGTGAATTAAATTATTTACATAACTACGCACGTGTCTAAAAACCAATCATTGGCATATGAACTTTGCGGAGTCTTGGCGCGACTAATTCAAGCGTCAAGCACACGGCATTGCACATTTCCGTACCCACTTTTTTTTTTGCTTATCACTTGTCTACGTCGATGGATTCGAACCCGCGTACTCCTGAATGCGAGGCCAGAGCGTTACCGCTCCCCCCCCCCCCCAAGTTCGGTTCCGTGCTCGCCGCCCGGCTTCCCATCATTCCAGAGGTGCATTCACAGTACAACTTGTAGGACCTACAAAGATCCGATCTTCTACAAATGACTCTTGATGGGCCGTGAAGGGGGTTACAGGACTACATGCAGGCAACCAAAGCGGGTCCATGCTATCCCACCAACAGTGGATATGGAGGAAGCTTTTGGAAGAAACATCCTACGAGTGTGCGATGAGGACACATGATGTTGTGCGAGAAAGGATGAGTGGAAAGTAGTGCTCATAATGTTTTGACTGAACAGTGTACCTGACAAAGACCTCCTACTCAGCCAACTCTCTTTTAAACATTTGAAACAATCAGTTAACTACAGAGCGTGTTTCAAATGTTTAAAAGACGTGTTTTTGTTCAGTTAGCACACTCCATTTAGTTTTTAGCTGTCATGAAACTGAAATGCCTCATCTGTAGGACATTCTTATCTATGCTGCAAAAACAGCTAATGGGGTAAGAAGTTTCAACGTAAAGAAACTCGCTTCGTGTTGAGACTTACAGGCTTATCGCTGATAAACAAAAGAGCACTCCATTTGCGCGAGCTACAATGGCAGGCTGAAATGTAGATTATGCTAATTACTCCATCTTCACGGCAGAATTTTATCCGTTTAAAAATAATTGTTAACTGAGGTCTAAAGCGTCTAGCAGGATAGTTGCCAATGTGTGTACCACAGGTGGACGTGCATGTAGTCACAGCTCAAAATCAGAACACTTGCTTCAAGTCGTCACTGGCACGTTTAAAGTGAAAGAGATAATAAAAAAGGACTGTGCCGCGTTATTTGTTGAAGTAATTCAATCAGTATGCAGTAACTACAACCGCAGGTAGGAGATGCATTCAAGTGTTTCGGAAGTGAGCTAGACGACAGTAAATAAAAAGAGTTCACGGATCTGCTGATACGAAGCAGCTGGCGAGAGAGAAGAGAAAGCGAATTATTAGCAGAATCTGCTTGTTTTAAAACATTACGGCAATGCGAGCCAGACGTACACAGCGCGGCGCGGGACACAGAGATAAGAGGTCTGCACCATACGTGAAGCAGGGGTGTCCAAGAGCGAGGCAGAGTGCAGCCGTGGAGAATGGGACAGCAACACCGAATCAGCACCAAGCAATCTATAGAACGATACCGGTATGTCTCCTGCAAGTGAGAGTGAATAAGCCAAATAACCCATTTTTGTGAGAATTAAGATTTTACCGGCGTATGGCTGACAAGAATTCTTCTAGACCGTTCTGCCGGATAAGTTCTTCTGTCCACAACGTTTCGGCATTCACAGTCGGTGCTGTGTGGTCCCAGTGGTAGCTTCGCTATGACATCTCACCTGATGAAGGTAACAGTGTTTGATGCCGAAACGTTGTGAACAGAAGAACTTATCCGGCAAAATACCCGAGAAAAATTCTTGTCTTTAGTAAACACGATTTTTTTAGAAATATCAGTGTGAAGCAAACACTAAAAACTAATTACAACCGAGATTAATTGATTTCTGTGTAAAAAAAAGTGATAAAATACCAAGGAAATGTTAATGTCCGGGTAGAAAGAACACATCGGAAAGAACAAAGAAACGAGTTCAATCAAGGAGGTGCTTTCTCACCAACATGTCTAGAGTGAGCGCCGATAAAGATCATACTCGGAAATCAAAAAAACAACTGTCCCATCTGAAATGAATGCACTCTGCCCCTACAAACCTCTCATCCCCTGTCATCGATATAGAGGTGGCAAAGACCATCAAACAAATGAAGAATTGGGAAGGCTCCAGGTTTGGCGAAGCTCTCCCGGAGTTCCTCACCCACTGTGGAAAATAATACCAAAAAATGGTTGGCCCGCTTCTTTACGAACATACTACAGACAAATGTCATCCCTCCGGAATTTAAACGGGCAAAGATCATAGCCATTCTGAAGAACGGAAAAAGCCTTGATGTTCCAGAGAATTTTAGACCTATTTCGCTGCTAAGTACTACTTTCAAGTTATTTCAAAGAATCATCTACAATAGAATCAGTGGAATTATTTTCGATTTTTTTTTTTTTTTTTTTTTTTTACTTATGGATTTACGCCTCGTCGAAGTTGAGGTCATCAGAGCCGGGATGGGACTGGGGGCAATGAAGGGGAAGGAATTCGGCCATGGCCTTTTGAAGGAAGAATCCCGGCATTCATCTGGAGTATTTTGGGGAAACCATGGAAACCCCAAATTTGGATGCCCTGACGGGAATTTGAACCGGTGTCCTCCCAAATGTGAAACCAGAGCGCTAACCGCACACCCACCACGCTCGTAATTATTATCGAAAACCTCCCGGTTGAACAGGCAGGTTTTAGACCTGAAAAAAACTGCGATGATCAGGTCCTGGCCTTGACAACCCAACAGAAGCAGGATTTGTTGACCTTTCCGCAGCTTACGATACTGTGTGGCGAGAGGGCGTGGTGTACAAACTGCTGAACAGCCTGAAGTGCAAAAGAATCACTTGTCTGATCAGTACAATGCTGGTTACCCGAACTTTCCAGGTTGTCTCAGATAATAAGATAAGCAAAGTAAGATGAGTGAATAATGGTCTGCCGCAAGACTCAGTTCTTTCCCCACTTCTTTTTAATATATATTTTCGACATTCCTCAAAGAGAATCCAGAAAATTCACTTACGCTGACGATCCAATAACATTCACAAAATTGAAAATAGTTTAACCCTGAGCAACTATTTTAAGAAATGGCGTCTCGTACCCAGTTCCTGCAAGACGGAAACTAGTGTCTTCCATCTTTCTAAACAGTCGAGCGGTGAATCTCTCGCTTGACGTTCTTCTTGATGGAACTCCCTCCGATACAACCCCCTTTCGAAGTATTTGTGAGTCGTAATGGATCGCACCTTGTCGTACAATAAACATCTAAACAACCTTGCAGCAATACTAAGAACCAGGAATAATATTCAGCAGAAGTTAACTGGCACCTTCTGGAGAGCATCCGCCTCCACACTCCGCACCTCAGCACTGAGCCTTGTGTATTATGCAGCTGAGTACTGCCCATCTGTCCTGATGAATACCACCCACACCAGAAAGATCGACATAGTATTGAACCAGACAATTCGGATAATTAGTGGATGTATCAAAGTTCACTCCACTGTACTGGCTACCCGTTTTATGTAACATCGAACCCACTACGATAAGACGACGCGATCGACTAATTACCCAATATAATAAGATCTGTCATAAGATCTCCCCATCCACGACGGCATGAAAACCCAATTTCAGAGACTTAAATCAAGAAGTCCAAGCATATAATCTGTAAAACAGATTATATCTAACAATTTTAACTGGAGAGAAGCGTGGAGATTGTAGTGGATAGCCTCAGCCCCACCTGAATGGCACTCCCTGTTTGATAGTCAACAGGCACTAAAGGGACTCGACCTTCCTCGCAAGACCTAGCCTGCTACAGAGATAGGTGTGCCCATGACAGATCTGCTTCATCTCTTCGCACATGAGGAATGAGAGACTCACCGAGATGCGACTGTGGTGAGGAAGAACAAACCATCCGATACGTGGCCTCTGATTGCCCACTTCGAGCCTTCAGGGGATCACCGATAGACTTTATAGATATTTCAAATGAAGCTTTACATTCTCGATTTTGAATTTTAACTATAATTTAATGTTACATTTTACTAGAGTGAAACGATTTTATATAATTGTATTACTGATTATGTACTATGGCCATAAGATAAATCAATAAATAATTAAAGATAGTGGAAAAGGAGGCAGGAAAAAATATGAGGTTAATGGCTTTGTGGATAATCTATCGATGCAGGGTAATAGGGAAGTACAAATCCAGGAGATGACGTATGTAGCTATAACGGGCAAACGTTCAGATACCACATGGTATTCGATTTAATTGGAAGGAAAGCAAATATGAGCGCAACCAACAACAGATACTAATCAAAGGAATTATGATAGCAGGGAAACATAAAAGAAGGAGACTAGTTTTAAATAACTATGAATTATTTAGGAGGAAATGAGAAGGAATGAAGGAAAATTAAATGAAATGCAAGGGAAAATTAAGAATTTCAGTGATCTCATTTGAAGCTAGGACGTTCCACAAGGAAGCAAGGGAATAATTTAGCAAGTGCCTACGTTCCTATTCCCAAATATCCTGCCTAACATTGGACGTTGAACGAGACTGTGGCGAGGCTGAACTTTTTTATAAGTGAAGTAGGAATAATAAAACTGAAAGAAATGCGGAATGAGAAACTTAGGAACACATGGAAAGAGGGACTTTACCAATAGAGGAAGAGAAGACAAAACGAAAAGGGCTTGTCATGGGAAGTACAGAATTTCAATAAAAATGCACGAAACGAAAATACAAGGTAAATCGTGCAACAAAGAGATGGGAGAGTGCTCGACCAAGGCAGTGCTCTAGCCTCGCGCACGGCTTCAGCTTGGGAACTTAGGTCACAGCATGCGGTGCCTGAACGAGCTCTTTACGGAATAATGACGTTAACTTCTACGGTTCAGTGTTATTCACAAAGTCGGAATTTTAAGAATTCATAAATGCTCCAATCTCGATATAACGTCTTGTAAGGTTGCTTTTCTTAAACCGCTCGTTTTTTTTTTTTCATTTTTATTCTCTTTCTCGTCTCGTTATATTTACTTCACCTTTACGTAATTCCTGTTTGCTTCCAACTTAAATCAGTCACAGAAAGAAAGAAAAAATCACGTTTATAACGACGTATTAAATAAGTAGTACCAAAGAGTTTCTTCTGCCTCATTTTTTGCCACTACCCGGAAGAGGTTGTAGCATAATTTTCGCACGAAGGGGCTGGTTTCTTCGGTTCCCTTAGACCTCCTACACATCGTCCGCTGCCCGTTCTGTTATGTTGCATATCCCACTGATTATCGGGTATTTAAATGTTATATCACATTAATTAATTAACACATTCCGTGGCTCGCATTAACGCTAAACTGTAGGTCCCAGAGGAAAGGAACTGGCCCTCCTACCTCTGACACAATTGCTTAGTATGCCTGTTTCGGGAGGATCGAACCAATCTACAGTTGTGGACAAAGTTTAATTCGGGTCATCGGATCTGTACAGAACGTATGTAGAATTTAATTTGATTTTCAATCCCAGGTAATTGTTCAATCCTCACAGAACATTTCAAGTTTCATAGTAATACTGCACCTGCTAAAGTTAATCATAAACTGTAGGATTAGCTCGCAAATTCCTGACCGGAAGAGGATTCGACCCTACGTTACCCCAAACACATTTTTTCGTGAAGGAGTTGCATCTGATGTATTACATGGGGAACAAATTCACTCTATTTCCGAATTCGTGAAATGGAAATGGCTAAGCGTTGAGAAATTTCCTCTGAGACGTAACTTCATTTTCAAATTAAGCCCATATTCACCGTTTATTGCATATTTTACCTAAAAACCTAGTGGTGATGCATATTTTCGCTATATTTACAATGTTTTTCGGTAGTGTACCTAGTTAATAAATAAAATCTTACGTTGTAGTCGCCAAACCTACTAGCAACTCGCTGAAGAACTACGACCAACGTTTGGGAATGTAAATAAACTGATTTCGTCAACAAAGAAAGCGTTTCTTAATGCACGTTCTCTTAACATGCCTATTAAAAAAAATTCCAAACTTGCCTTTACCTCCGGAATCAGTGGTAACTCGATGGGCGACGTGATTGAAGCTGTACTATTTCACAATGAACATTTCGTGGACTTTAAAGCCTTTGATAGTGGAGAGGCTATGACAGTTTGTCAGTACAAGGAAACATTTAACAATTATAATATTAAAACCATATCTGTGATTAGCATTCGTTTTTCCCACATACTTGCGAGTATTTTAAAGCTTGAAGCTCAAGGTTTGACGTTGACTGAACTTATTCAGTGAATGAATAAAATCCGCATTGCCTGAGGTATTCCTGTGTAAACTTAAAGTAAAGTTTGAAAATATTTTGAACAATAACCTTTGTGTCATATTGATAGTTTTATTAATGGAACGGGTGAACTTCTTCCAGAAACAATGACTGCTAACGCAGCACCCAAATTCAAATACTGCCCAGTTACATCAGTGAATGTGGAACGGTCCGTATCCACTTATAAAGATATTTTGAGAGATCGAAGATACAAACTTACTATTGAATATTTGGAACAGTACCCGATTGTTTACGTTTACAAAAGTAAAAACAAAAGTTAAATAATTTTTAACTATCAAATATATAAATATGTTATTCAACTACTTACTAATTATATAATTCACCGGAAGATGGCGCCAACGATTCAGAGTGCCGAAATATTGTGTGATTATTATAACACTTCTATAACTCGGCTAGTCACCCGAGAGCATTACTTGTATTGTACTTACTAATTGTATGCTGATTTTGAAATAAACAATCTAAAAATAACTATTTTTATATAATATAGTGTTGCATATTTTAAGCATTTTTCGTGCATATATCTAGTTTTTGGTGTTGCATATAATCCGGTCTCAAGTAATTTTCATAGCGAGATTCAACGCCAAATTCAATAAACCTCTATCAACACTTTACTGGCAGTCAAGTGGCTAGTTCGATGTGTTGCTATTAACTATACGTAATTCGGGATGAAAAATTAAACAGAACTCTCCATTATATAAGTTTTCCAGCGTCGTACGCTGTAATATGCTATTATTCTGCCATTTAACAGTATTGCTGATGGTGTGAGCTGACAATGAAGTGGGCGCCATCCTCAATGGAAAATGACGTAACAACAGACACGTTACCAAATCAATGTTTCAATAGACTTCAATTTTTATCGCTCTTTCTGCTATCCTTAAATCATGCACTTTCCTTATCTATAATCCTAGACTAGCAAGTAATTTCTGATGACGTCATGGTTTTGAAGTCCGATTCGATATGTTCTGTGAACTTGAAGCCCATTTGTATTACCGTGGTGTGTTAACTCAAGTATCTCCATCTTTATTTTAAAATTGTGTTTATACGAGTATTTTACACTTAAACGTTGTTCTGCATTCTTTCTTCCAGCGAGTAATCTCAGTTTTTTCTAATAGTTCTTTTGGTCTGTCGTACAAATCTTTTCTTTTTATTATGCACCATAAATCAGTCTCACTAAAACGCTGAATTCATGTAATCTTTCATTGAACTGATCAGTCACATTTTCGTGGCCCAATCAGACAGATTTTAGACATCCTTAATTGTTTTTTCTTCTATTTTCTGTTATAACATTCTGCTGTTAATTATGTTCGTTCCTAAATGATTTTATTATGATTAATAGACTTTCGGGTTATGCCGCTTGTTTATTTCATTACCTGAGTTGAAGGTGCGGCCATGGGCTAGCCACTTTCGCCTGTAGCCGCCAACATATTTATGGAAGCATTCGAGATGAAGGTGCTTAACAACGCGCGCCTTAAACCTACAAAGTGGGTCCGTTACGTGGATGACACATTTGTCATCTGGCGTCACGGTAAGGAGACTTTGCAAGAGTTCTTACACCACCTGAATAGTGCCAACCCAAGAATTCAATTCACTATGGATGTGGAAGAAAGTGGACAACTGCCATTTCTCGATGTCCTGGTTCACAAGCGAGGCGATGGACGTTTGGGTCATACTGTGTACCGCAAGGTGACCCACACTAATAGATATCTGCACGCCATGTCGCACCATCATCCAGCAACGAAGAGGAGCGTATTAACATCATTAACACCCGAGGCAGTATGTGACTCGGAAAAAATCTGAAGGAAAAAATGGAGACACTCACAAAAATATTTCGAGCCAACGCCTATAGCGAATCCGACATCAGAAGGGTTTTAAGACCCAAAAAACCCGTGGAAGACGTCAACTTATCCCATGATATTAATGTGCCAACAAAATTCGCCTGTCTCCCATACATACAGGGTATCATAGACCGGATTGGGAGACTGTTAAAGCGGGTGGAGGAGCGAATAGTATATAAGACTAACTGCAAACTTGGTCAGTCACTGACAAAGGTAAAAGACAGATTACACCCACACCAGCTTACGGGTGTTTACGAAATCCCCTGCAGCTGTGGCAGTGTTTATATCGGCGAGACAGGCCGCACTGTGGCGGAGAGACTTAAAGAACATATCTGCCACTACAAATATAACAACAGCGACAAATCCGCCGTAGTCCGCCATGCTATTAATACCGGGCATGAAATAAAATTTCAAGAAAAGAGGCTACTGTGGGGAGAAGACCAGTGGTGGCCAAGACGGGTGAAAGTGGCAGCAGAAATTTTAAAGAATGCCAACAACATCAACGAAGATAGCGGCCTTTTACTCTGCGATGCTTGGCGCTCGTTGCTATGTCAACATAAACAGTATCTCTGACGAAGGCTGGAGGATACCAGCCGAAAGCTCAGGTAATGAAATAAACAGCGCGGCATAACCCGAAAGTCTATTAATCATGAACAAAGACGGCCGCGGAAGTCTTAGGAATCATGATTGTATTAGTTTACTTTTTTCTATAGTTTTCAATTTAGTGCCAGTTTTTATCTTTTGATACACACATAAATTTTTCCTTCCAATCTTAATTCGAAATTATATTCCGTTGCTGCTGAATTACGCAAATTGAGTAAAATCCTTAAGATCTAAAAAAAATACACTAATCGACTTTTTTTTTACTTACGGCTTTACGCCTCGTCGACGTCGTGGTCGTTAGAGGCTGGAATGGGAATGGGAAGTAATTCTGTCATGACCATTTCGAAGGAAGCATTGGCTTGGAGTGATTTGGAGAAACCATGGAAAACCAAAATCTGGATGCCCGCAAGGGGATTCGAACGGCGTCCTCCCGAATGCGACACTAATCGAATGTCGGATGGATGTGAATATCAGCGCTTCGGCAGTGGAGGTAACGGTTCGGTGTTATGACAACTGTTAGTTACCTTCTACCAAATTAAAGTTATTACTCAACGTCAAACAAATTTCAAATTATGGTTAATAGAATGGAGGTAAATGACGTGTTCCACACAGCTCTGTTTACATTCAACAAAGTGTATACAGAAACCTATCTCAGCACTGACTACTCAAATCCCGATCTTTCATCTTACTCATCGTACTTTCTTTAGCACGCTGGTTTTATGAGGTCTCTCGCGAAAATACATTTGCGATATACGAAGGGACACCCAAAACAAGGAATTATTTTTAAAATCTTTTTTTTTTACGTTTTTACAAAACAACCTTATCCCCTTCAAAATACTCGCCATTACAACGAATACATTTGTCCCACCGGTGCTTCCACTGTTCGAAACATTTTCTGTAGTCATCTTTAGAAATTCTTACTAAATTAAATGATAAAATGACGCCAATGGTACAGGAAACCTACAGCAACAGATCAAATAAAACACTCCACATCAAACTACAAACATGTTGCAATACGGTTCATGCTAATCAGATTGAACAGAACACCACTAATAAAGAAAAACTATCAAACAGAACTAAACACAATAAAGGAAATAGCAACAAAAATGGATATAAATCCAGAAATAATCAATAATCAATAAACAGAAAAATCATAAACAAAATGGAGAAAGAACAGATAATAACTAACACAACGAAACTTCAGCCACCCAGTACCCATCAGATAAGGACAACCACAACACAGACAATTCAAAACAACTCACAAACCACAAAAGACACCGAAAATAAAAGTAAATGGTACTCAATGACGTATTCCAACAAATACACCCACAGAATCACAAACATTTTTAAAAAAATAATTAAAAAAAAAACAAGACATAAACATCACTCTACGAACAGACAACTCAGTTCAAAAACAATTAAATACTTACTTAGACAAAGACAACTATCAAAACTCAGGCATATATTCAAATGACATGTCACAATTGTGAGTCAATATACACAGGACAGACCAGAAGACAGTTTAAAACCAGATACAAAGAACACATGAGGGCACTTAAGTACAGCAACCACTCCACATTCCCTGAACATTTAATAGAAAATGGTCACTTAGCAACGGACATTAACACAGGCATGAAAATACTCACAATCAACAATCAGAGACACAATACCATCACTCTACAAGAAAACTACTAAATACAAAAAGCAATTAAAAAATGGCAACCAGGTTCTGAATGACCACATAAACTTAACAAACCAAACACTGTTCAAACTGGTAAACAGACTATAACCCTACAGTAAAGAAATAAACCTAACAGATACATGCACTCACACACTTACAAAAAATTTGAAACAAAATAACAAAGCATCAATGTCCCACGCAATTTCAAAACTGGCGCAGTCAGCGCACCAGCGCCTTTGACATTAAGAAAGGAAGATGTCCACCGAAAACAAGTGAGTTGTAGTAGACGCAATGTTTACAACCTTTACGCAGCAGCTAAGACAAATGGCTGTAAAGGAAACATGCTTTGGAGAAATAGCATAGATGTGTGGTTACCCACCTGAAAACCTCTAATGTAAATAGTAAGTGTAAATAATCATAAAATGTATCAATTTAGAATAATGTCAAACATTATATACTAAGGTTGAAAATCCAATGTAAATTTTAAAATAGATTCGTCACTGATGATGCCTCGAGGCGAAACGCGTACGGCAATAAAGCTACAACAAAAGTTTCACTGGCGTCATTTTATCATTTAATCATTAGAAATGGCTGACAACACCTCCCTCGTTTTTTTCTTGACCTCTTCAATGTTATCCATTGGCTTAACTGTTGCTTTGTTTCTGGGTCGTAACCTTAGCTCTATGACTCATCACCAGAAAATCTGGATCAATTTCAAGCTGTTGTTTCAAAGCACGATATGTTTCAACTCGACGTTCTTTTTGGTTGTCAGTCAGAGCCCGAGGAACAAACTTGGCAGCAACCCTATTCATTCGCAAATCATCGGTTGACATTCGGTGATCCGAGCTCCAAGATAATCCACTAATCTCTGACAATTGATGAATTGTGTGTCGACGGAGTGAGAGCACAAGCTCTCTAATTTTATCAACATTTTCGTTGATACAGGCAGTTGATGGACGTCCAGAAGCCGAGCGAACCACTCGTACACTTGATTTTATCCTATAGCGTCATATTTGTACGCTGTTTTCAACCCTGAAACACTTTCAGCAGCGTTTAGTGAGTAGAAAATAATATTTCATAACTGCACGTTGTTCACTTAAACTTGGCATAGTCAAAAATGAAACAATAACAAAACAGCACTAGCAAAAATAATCACTGCAGATTAACAGAACAAGACAGTTAGACAACACAAGCGGCACTGAGCTAACAATGAGTTGCGGTTTAAACGCCTAGCGGCAGAAGGGCGTACTACACAAGCTCCGGCCACGGCAGTGCTATTCCGGTTATTTTTGGGTACGCCCTGAGGACGTGGATTGTAAGGGGTATGTAGAAATGAAGAGGTTAGCACAGGATAGGAAGGGATGGAGGATTGCATCAAACCAGTCTAAAGACTGACGACAGCAAAAAAAAAAAAAAAAAAAAACGCCCTCGTATGGATGTAGGTGCTCTAAACACATTGTAGACGGTCCATTATAGTTCATTGAAGAGACTGGTCTTTTTAAGTTCGTAGCAAAAAAAATTCGAAACGACATATGTTCAACAAGACACGGTGGAAATAAAATTGGTAAAGACGTCTTCTTGCACTGAATTCGGGAATATCAATTTATCAAATTTGGAGTGATCTGTGTGTTCCGCGCTAACCTTTGACACTCATGTACGCAGATTTTAACAAGTTTTTTGGTAGTTGTAAGTGAAAAGTGTCCCAGCACATGCAGCTGTTGCAGTGGAGACAGTTATAGTGCGCTCCACGAACGATGGCGGCCCAGTTTAGCGAGGCTCTGCGCATGTACGTCATCACTCTGCCAGTAGCCAATCACATTCATTAACAATCCAGCGCCTGTCGTGGTAACACGAGTGTCGAATGCGATGTTTTTGTGAAGTAGACGGTTGTAAATCAGTGAGCATTGCAATAATTCCTATTCTAAATAATGGAAGATGAGCAGCATAAGCGTAAGGTTCTGCATAGTCAAAGCAAAAACCAAGTTTTTAAAGTATATAAGCATTTTAAGCGCGAAGCAGACGCGAGAGGGCCGATCTGCGACGTTGCCAAAGCTCAAGAGAGAACTGCTAAAGAGTATGACACTAGCCTTAGAACTGTACTGCTAATAGTTAAACGCGGCAGCATCGGATATTGTACGTCAGTCCTGTTTCTCTCTCTCTCTGCGTGACCCGCCATCGTTCGTGGAGCGGACTATAGAATGGTTTGTTGGAACGCTGCTGAAGATACAAAACCCCTGAGTATCCTACCTGGCGCGCACATTGCAGTGTTCAAAGTGAACTGTGACGGAACGGTTACTATAACAATCAGCGTATTACATAAAATAAACCTAACTTCAGATAACTAATAACAATAAACGTAACATACAATTAATTATTATCGTAAAGGTGAAGTAGCTAAATATGTTAAAACAATTAGGGAATCTAGACGGCCCATACGAAAATTTCGCGAATACAATGAATAGTAAGGATAGTGGTTTGTAATAAGATGAAAAATGAACCGCCTCAGTTATTTCAATTGTTTATTTGTTTAGTGTAATAGCCACGTAACACAAAGGTCGCCGCCAGTGAAGCAGTTTATTAATATCTCTGTGGTATGTGCTGCTGCTATGTACCGGCTTGGCTCTGAACTGTCTCATACGCGCGACATTCACAGTTATTACTTTGCCCTTAAGTGACAAATTCTTAATTTGTATTTTTGCCTGAGTGGAGACCTTAATATATAAAATAACATCTCATTTATGGATTTCGGTAAGGTGTCAAGGGAGCTAAATAGCTCGTAACAAAGAAACATGCTATGGAAATAATGATACTTTGACCTTTAGGAATTGAATTTCGAAAAATATCATTCTTAAAATATGGGTGACCAAAGCGGTGATCTTAATCTTTAAAATGATACCTTATTTATCTATATCCGTTAGATATCAAGGAAGATAAATGGCTGGTTACAAAAAAAAACAAAAAAAAAAAAACAAAAAAAAAAAAAAAAACGCGATGCAGAACTGTTGATACTTTTGAAAAATTCGTTTCTTTATATATTATTTCACTAAAGCGGAGATCATAGTCTTTTTAAAATGATACTTCATTTATCGATTTCGGTTAGATACCCAGCGAGACAAATGGCACGTGACACAAAAAACTGCATTTTGACATTTTTATCCGTTAGGGTCGAATTTGAAAAAAAAAATTGCTTTCTTAAAATAGGATGTGACTAAAGCGGATACCTTAATCTTTTACATGATACCTCATTTATCGATTTCGGTTAAGTATGAAGGTAGATAGTGACTTCTAATTAAAAAAAAACCCTTATAGAAATAATATGTATGATGGAATGCTCTCAGTCAAAGATGAATGATCTTTCATCAAATGTTCTAAACCATGGAGGTGCGGATGTTTCAGACGTGCGTTGAATGGGCGGACTGACTACCAGCCTAACTGCATCATCGTGCTGTTGATAAGTGCTATTGCTGTAGTGCTGCCTTCAAGTTCCGTATCAAAATTACAAACGTGTTCTCTTCTTAGGAAGCAAGCAAGAAAAACGCCGTTGTGAAATTACGTTTCCATATCATCATCGGTCACTATTTTGTCGAAACTTTCATGTTCATGCTTCCCATAATAGCCACGACATGATCTTACTTCTTTTTCCAGTGTCATAATAACCAAATTGATGATGTTTGCAGATAGCTAGTTCCTTTTTTTATATTGCTTAACGTCTCTCTAACAGCGAGGTCTTTAGAGGCGGCAAAGGATGGGGGGCAAGGAATGGGAAGGAATTCGGCAATGGCCTTTTGAAGGAAGCTACCCGGCATTTGCCTGGAGTGATTTGGGAAACCATGGAAAACCCAAATCTGGATGCCCGGACGGGGATTCGAACCGGCGTCCTGCCGAATGCGAGGCCAGAACGCTAGCCGTTAAACCACCACGCTCGGTAGCAAGTTTCAATACAGATTTCGTCGATAGATGATCCTTCGCTACTCTTGTCACTTGGATGTTTAACTATGTTCTCCACCAAAGCTAGTTACAATACAGTAGTAGTGTTAATACCTGCGTCCGTTGCCAGTTTTTTCCCCCATGTATTTCATATGGACCTGCGTCCGTTGCCAGTTTTCCCCCCCTCCCCCTCCCCTCCTTGTAACCTGATACCCTTCCGCCGACCTTGAAACCCCCCTCCCCGCCGCCCACGTCGCGCAGGTGTTCGCCAGTCGCGCAGGCGGAAGCCATTAGTCATGTCAACACCTATCAACAAGGCCATTAATTATCGCTCCCCTTGCAGCCGGCCGCCGCGCACAGCTGCGCCACATTTATCATCGGGGGACGCACTGCGTTCTCACGCCAAGCTCTTCCCACGCTATCAAAGGCTCCCGCGCCGCCGCGCACAGCTGCGCCACATTTATCATCGGGGGACGCACTGCGTTCTCACGCCAAGCTCTTCCCACGCTATCAAAGGCTCCCGCGCCGCCGCGCACAGCTGCGCCACACCCGGAAGCCATTAATTATCGGAGGGCGCCGTTTTCCCACGCACTGCGTTCTCACGCCAAGGCTCCAGACTCGTGTATAAATAGGGCAGAGACCCCCCTTCTGCCATCCAGTCTTCTCTGAGCGGCCGAGCTGAGCACTTCGATCATCACAATGTCTTCTGAGGATCTTAGCTTATTCGCCGATATTGGTAAGTAAATTATTGATATTTAACCTGTTTTCTGGCTGTTTTAAATTCTTTCACATATACTGATGAGGTTTTTTTTTTTCTCTGCTTCAGACTTTGATGAAATTCTCGCTGAGGATGATTTCGGTAATGATAATATTTTTTTAAAGTAACTAGATTTATGAAAAATGTATAGTGCTGAAGCAGTAGTCTATATTATTAATTTATTTGTTCGCAGGTGATTTGGATATTTCCTGCAGTGACCTTTTTTATTTCAGTACGTATTTATCTATAGATTATTTTTTTCCATGTCTTTATAACTATTGCTAATACATTTTTTTTTTCTTTTTCAGATGAACCATCACGTCCAGAGAAGCGTAAGGGTAATTCTTCTCAGGAATTAAGTAGCCCAAAAAGAGCTTGTGATTGCTCACAATGGAGCATGCTCCCAAATATTGACGTGGATGTACCGCCAACTCCGCCACCACCGCAACCACCAGCACACTGGAATATCGGTAAGTCCAGTACATCAGTAATTTACCTATATTATTTTATGCTTACAAAATTATGTTTTTCATGATACTAAAATATTTTTCTTCTTTTTTATGTTTCAGAGGGACGCCCGGCCAACGAGGCAGTACCGCCACCAATATGGCGACCATGGGAGACGTCGGAACCTAGCCGGCCGCCCGCCACAGCAGCAGCCGGGTCCCCCAGCCGCCACTTCAACAACCCATCGCCCGGACTCAGCCACCACTTCAACAGCCCATCGCCGGGGCCCAGCCGACAGTATGCCGACCCATCGCCGGGGCCCAGCCGACCATCGCCCGGCTCCAGCCGCCCATCGCCCGGCTCCAGCCGCCAGTACGCCGGTCCATCGCCCGGCTCCAGCCGGCAGTATGCCGACCCATCGCCGGGGCCCAGCCGGCAGTATGCCGGCCCATCGCCCGGCTCCAGCCGCCAGTCCGCCGGTCCTTCGCCCGGGCCAAGTCGGCAGTATGCCGGTGCAGGGGCAGCCTTATGCAGTCATGATCAGGCAGCAACGATGGGTGAGCCAGCAGTTTCGCGCTTAGTCCTTGAAGACAGGCTTAGTGCATTTAAAAATAGAATTTATTCCGGGACAATTTCAAATTCTCAAAATTTTATTGAGCCAATGAATTTCATTGATGCTTGCTTTAAACTTGTTGCCGGTAAAGTTCGCGAAATTGTGGATAATCGGTCCTCCCCATCTGTAAAGGTGCAGGTTGGACTGATTAACACATATAAAATACAGAAGGAAATGATTTTGGAAACCGCCCGTATGTGCTTGTTAACTAAAATGCGTGAGGTCACAACCAGCACTTGCCTGTCGGATTGGTATGAAAAATATGTGAAGTCGGAGCTCAGAGTAAAATTGTGTGAGTTTCAAGAAAGGACAAGTGGCAAAACTCTCGATAGAATAGAATCCCTCGACATTAGCATTTCTAATTTTCAACCTTTCTATCGTGGGTCTTCCTATGTTGCTCTGCCACTTGATATCTGTAGAAAGAATGCTGTCATCAATGTTGAAAACAAGAATGACGAGTTGTGCTTTCTATGGACAATTCTTGCATATCACGTAAAGGCGCTAAGCAAAAAACCTACAAGGGTTAGCAAATATAAGAAAGTACGTTCACTCTATCCCCTCGATTTTTCAGGTATTGAGTTTCCGGTAAAACTCTCTGACATTTCTAAATTTGAGAGGCAAAATCCAGACTATTCTGTAAATGTTTTCGGTCTGGATGAAGTTAAAGGTAAACATGTAGTTTCCGGGGCCCTCCATCACACTGCAGACAAACGCGTTCACCACATAAACATGTTGATGATTACCGACGGCAGTGGGAAAAAATTCCATTACTGTTGGATTCACAACTTGTCGGCGTTAGTCAAATCGTCATTAACTAAAGAAAACCGTGCCATATTTATTTGTGACAGATGTCTGCAACATTTTGGACGCAAAGATCTCCTGGACCGCCACGAGATTGACTGTGCAAGGGTTGATCCTGTAAGAGTGGATTTACCCGGCGACGACGATAAAACTTTAAAGTTTAAGGATTTTGTGCACCAGCAGCGTGTACCCGTCGTCGTTTACGCGGACTTTGAAAGTTTATTGCTACCTTATGATTCATGCAGTCCCCCACCCAACGCCTCTCACACTACTTTAGTCCAGAAACATCTCCCTTTCGCTGCCGCATACCAGGTCGTTTGCCCACTCGTACCTAGTCTGTCGCGTTTCAACTCCTTCACGGGAAAAAATCCCGAAAATTGGCTTGTTGATGAACTCGTCAAACTTGCCAAGAAAGTTGATAAAATTTACAAGAAGTGCATTCCTCTTGTAATGACAGATGAGCAAGAAGCAAAGTTTGCTGATGCTACGGTATGCCACATCTGCGAGAAAGACATTGAACCGGGGACTGTCAAGGTCCGCGATCATTGTCATATCACAGGTGAATTTAGGGGGGCTGCACATAATGATTGCAATTTGCAGTATAAGACTAAAAAGTACATACCCATTTTCTTTCACAATCTTTCTGGGTATGATGCTCATTTCATTGTAATGGCATTATCAAAACTCGATTCCGAAGGAATGGACGTGCTTCCCATCAACACAGAACGTTATATTTCTTTTTCGAAAAAGATTGAATACACTTCAATCACGTTAAGGTTTCTGGACTCATACCGGTTCATGCAGCTCCCATTAGATAAACTGGTTGGAACCCTTGAGGACGACGACATGGACATTACTAGTGCTCATTTCACCGACCCCGAGAAGTTCCAATTAGTTAAACGGAAAGGTGTCTTCCCTTACGAATACATGGATTCGTGGGATAAGCTCACCGAGGCCACGCTTCCTCCAAAATCAAAATTCTACAGTTCGTTGTCGGAGTCACACATTTCTGATGAAGATTACGAACACGCGACAAAGGTGTGGCGGACCTTCCAGATCAAGACTTTGGGCGAATATGCAAGTCTGTACATGGACACAGATGTGCGGTTACTTGCAGATCTGTTTGAGAAATTTAGGAGTGTATGTTTGGGGAAGTACACCCTGGACCCCGCCCACTATTTCACATCCCCAGGCCTTTCGTGGCAGGCTATGTTAAGGAGCACGCGTGTCGAACTGGACCTTCTGACGGATATCGACATGCTGCTCTTTTTCGAACGAGGTATTCGCGGAGGTATTTGCCAGTGCGTCCACAGGTATGCGAAGGCAAATAACCGGTACATGCCGGAGTACAACCGCGAGGCGTCTGAAGATTTTATAATGTACTTCGACGTAAACAATCTTTACGGCTGGGCCATGTCGGAGTATCTACCCTCTGGTGGGTTTCAATGGCTATCGGCTAAAGAGATTGCTAGCATAGATTTCATGAGCGTTGCAGCTGACTCACCTAGGGGGTTCGTATTGGAGGTAGACCTTACGATTCCTCAGGATAAACACGACGTTTTAGCAGACCTGCCGCCATGTCCAGACCACAAAGCCCCAGAAGGTTCTACCCTCCCCAAGCTGATGACCACACTGGAAAACAAGGTACGGTATGTTCTCCATTACCGAGTCCTCCAGCAATGTGTAGGCTTGGGGCTGCAGGTGACCGAAATACACCGGGTAATATCTTTCAATCAGTCACCGTGGTTGAAAGAATACATATCTCTCAATACGTGTTCTCGCCGTGACGCCAAAACAGATTTCGAGAGAGATTTTTATAAACTGATGAACAATTCAATTTTCGGCAAGACTATGGAGAACATTCGAAAACACCGCGACGTGAAATTGTGTACAGCATGGGTGGGCCGCCGCGGTGCCCGCAAACACATAGCTTCACCACACTTTAAGCAAGTAACAGTTTTCAACAAGAACTTTGTGGCCGTGGAGAAGGCGAAAGCTAGGATAGTTTTTAATAAACCTGTGTATGTCGGAATGTGCATTCTTGACCTGTCTAAACTGAGGATGTACAGATTTCATTATGAATTTGCCATTCCTCAGTTTAGAAGCCCTAAATTGCTATATATGGATACAGACAGCTTCATCTACTTGGTGCGGAACTGCGATCCATATGAAGTGATGCGACGCAACAGGGAGGAGTTCGACACGTCTGGGTATAGCACCGGCAACCGTTATGGGATAGAGTCCCACAATGAAAAGGTTGTTGGTGTTATGAAGGACGAAGCGAATGGTACCCTGATTGCGGAGTATGCGGGGTTAAGGGCAAAAATGTATGCATTCCGGCTCGAGACAGACCAGACCTCTAGACGGGCTAAAGGTTTGGCTGGCTCAGTCACTCGAAAGCTGCAGATGGTACCTGGGTGTTTCACCATGGAGGCAATTTATGTAATCCTCCATCTGCAGCTTGGTATATTGGTGGCGGTACTGCCTCGTTGGCCGGGCGTCCCTCTGAAACATAAAAAAGAAGAAAAATATTTTAGTATCATGAAAAACATAATTTTGTAAGCATAAAATAATATAGGTAAATTACTGATGTACTGGACTTACCGATATTCCAGTGTGCTGGTGGTTGCGGTGGTGGCGGAGTTGGCGGTACATCCACGTCAATATTTGGGAGCATGCTCCATTGTGAGCAATCACAAGCTCTTTTTGGGCTACTTAATTCCTGAGAAGAATTACCCTTACGCTTCTCTGGACGTGATGGTTCATCTGAAAAAGAAAAAAAAAATGTATTAGCAATAGTTATAAAGACATGGAAAAAAATAATCTATAGATAAATACGTACTGAAATAAAAAAGGTCACTGCAGGAAATATCCAAATCACCTGCGAACAAATAAATTAATAATATAGACTACTGCTTCAGCACTATACATTTTTCATAAATCTAGTTACTTTAAAAAAATATTATCATTACCGAAATCATCCTCAGCGAGAATTTCATCAAAGTCTGAAGCAGAGAAAAAAAAAAAACCTCATCAGTATATGTGAAAGAATTTAAAACAGCCAGAAAACAGGTTAAATATCAATAATTTACTTACCAATATCGGCGAATAAGCTAAGATCCTCAGAAGACATTGTGATGATCGAAGTGCTCAGCTCGGCCGCTCAGAGAAGACTGGATGGCAGAAGGGGGATCTCTGCCCTATTTATACACGAGTCTGGAGCCTTGGCGTGAGAACGCAGTGCGTGGGAAAACGGCGCCCTCCGATAATTAATGGCTTCCGGGTGTGGCGCAGCTGTGCGCGGCGGCGCGGGAGCCTTTGATAGCGTGGGAAGAGCTTGGCGTGAGAACGCAGTGCGTCCCCCGATGATAAATGTGGCGCAGCTGTGCGCGGCGGCGCGGGAGCCTTTGATAGCGTGGGAAGAGCTTGGCGTGAGAACGCAGTGCGTCCCCCGATGATAAATGTGGCGCAGCTGTGCGCGGCGGCCGGCTGCAAGGGGAGCGATAATTAATGGCCTTGTTGATAGGTGTTGACATGACTAATGGCTTCCGCCTGCGCGACTGGCGAACACCTGCGCGACGTGGGCGGCGGGGAGGGGGGTTTCAATGTCGGCGGAAGGGTATCAGGTTACAAGGAGGGGAGGGGGAGGGGGGGAAAACTGGCAACGGACGCAGGTCCATATGAAATACATGGGGAAAAACTGGCAACGGACGCAGGTATTAACACTACTCTTCGCTACTCTTGTCACTTGGATGTTTAACTATGTTCTCCACCAAAGCTAGTTACAATACAGATTTCGTCGATAGATGATCCTTCGCTACTCGTGTCACTTGGATGTTTAACTATGTTCTCCACCAAAGCTAGTTTCAATACAGATTTCGTCGATAGATGGTCCTTCGCTACTCGTGTCACTTGGATGTTTAACTATGTTCTCCACCAAAGCTAGTTACAATACAGATTTCGTCAATAGATGATCCTTCGCTACTCGTGTCACTTGGATGTTTAACTATGTTCTCCACCAAAGCTAGTTACAATACAGATTTCGTCGATAGATGATCCTTCGCTACTCGTGTCACTTGGATGTTTAACTATGTTCTCCACAAAAGCTAGTTACAATACAGATTTCGTCGATAGATGGTCCTTCGCTACTCGTGTCACTTGGATGTTTAACTATGTTCTCCACCAAAGCTAGTTACAATACAGATTTCGTCAATAGATGATCCTTCGCTACTCGTGTCACTTGGATGTTTAACTATGTTCTCCACCAAAGCTAGTTACAATACAGATTTCATCAATAGATGATCCTTCGCTACTCGTGTCACTTGGATGTTTAACTATGTTCTCCACCAAAGCTAGTTACAATACAGATTTCGTCAATAGATGATCCTTCGCTACTCGTGTCACTTGGATGTTTAACTATGTTCTCCACCAAAGCTAGTTACAATACAGATTTCGTCGATAGATGATCCTTCGCTACTCGTGTCACTTGGATGTTTAACTATGTTCTCCACCAAGTTGCTCCCATATTTTGACTTAGTTTCAAGTGTTTGAATCACGCCAGGAGTAAAAATATTACACACGGCCTGCACAAGATGTGCAGTTTCCCGTAAATCCGCAGACATAAAGAGGATTTTTCCCCTAGACGACATTTATCTTTGATCGTCTGGTGCGATGTTCTTAAGAAGCCTGTCGACAGTATCAAAAGCTTTCCCTGGATATGTTTACATTTTGTCAATCATTATCAGCGCTAATTTAATCAAGTACCGTATTACCCAAGCACAATGCTTGCGTAATTGACGATAGTGATGAATGTGTGAGGGGGTACTCTGAAGATATTGTACATCGTTTCATCATCTTCAGGAAGACTGACTCTAATGCTACTAAAAGAGCATTTATTTAACGTTTTAAGAGTGGGAAGGAAGCAATTGAATTGTTTAGAAACATAAGTACCTTTTGTATTACATTAAAATGAGTATGCGAGGTAGAGCTGTAGAAGTAACGATGTATTCGTTACTGAGTAACGGGTTCGTCGCATGACTCCAAGTACCGAATCGTTACTCACAAATTCATTTCGTTACTCGCATGTTTCGTTACTCGCATTTTTCGTATAAATACGAATACGTTCCAGCTCCCGCAGGTAACTAATTTTGCCAACGTAAAGACTAATTTTGTACTTTTTATTTTTTAACATTAAAATTTACAGTGCATAATTTGTAAAAGAAAAATGGTATGGATAATTTGAGATAGTTACTGTTTCTTTCATTGATAGTTCATTAGTGAGATTTATTGATTCCAAACATTTGTGAAATTTGTTTATTTTAAGAATTGATACCTTCTATTTTATTTTATAGTGTAATTTACAATATAAAAGAGTTATTTAATATATTTTGATATACATCTCTTCACTTTTTATGTTCTAATAATATTTAATTAAATTGCAATGGAGCGCACGCTCTGGTGGCAATTTCCCTACACACTCATCTTCCCCCCATTGTTACATCCTCCTACATTTGGCCTCTAAAAATTTTAACTTTAAATTCTTTCAACGTTTTTGGTAAATTATTCATAATTTTTCTTGGTGACTTATTCCATTCCCAATCGAGTGCAAGATTGTGGCCATGGTCATCTTTTCCCTTCACATGAATTACTTTTAATTCTTACACCAATATCTTTCCATGCAGCACCATCAATATACGCCTTGTACTCTCCCATGACCCTCTCCACCCTCCTCCTGTCTTCCAATGAATCCCATTCCAGCTCTTTTATCATATCTGTTACTGATTGCGTTCGGCGATAATTTCGGGAAACAAATCTAGCAGCCCTTTTTTGCAGTTACAGAATTCCATAAACAAAGAACAAGTAACAATGACTTTATTCCTTTTGCCTGATGTTAGTTATTGTATTATTACCGCAGGATCCATGTGATCAATGCGGTTCTGGCTTTGATGTTGAATGTTTGTTGTAACCGCGACGCAACAACAATTAATCTAATCGCATGTTTGTCCTGTACCTGTGTTATTGATTTTAAAGTTTTGAATATTGATAGTTTGAAAATGAAACAATCAGCCCCGGAGGCAATAGTATTTTGCCTGCAGGCCCAATTTGATGGTATGTCCACATTTATTTTAACAAACCTATTAAAAAAGATGAAGAATTTACAAAAACAAATGAAAACTGTAAAGGAAGATAGTGGTGAAACCTCCTATTTAAAAACGAAATACTTTGATGAGATTATAATATTTGTTAAATGCATGTCCCATTATCACATCAGGCTTCTAAGCAGGGTTTTGAGCAGACTACTTTAGACAATAACCTTCATTAGTTATGTCACTGTCAGGTGAAAGGTCAGGTCTTTTTTTTTGTATGCAAACAGGTGTTTATTTTGAAATTATTCTTTTGTATATAATATTCATTACAGTAAATCAAGTGTACATTCAGAGGTTTTCCGTAAGATCCATGTGCTAATTGCTTGACATGAAGTTTTATGGAAACGAACAATTTACTTAAACTTATTTTACTAAATAAACAATTTACTTAAACTTTACCAAGTACGAGCGAAGTGATCCCGTATGCGATGCAATGCTTCGTGCTATTGTTCGATTGTACCGAACGATTAACTATTCTAAAGTAACGGGTATTGATTGGTTTAGTAACGAATACATACGGGTACAGAATTTCTCGTTACTTTTACAGCTCTAATGCGAGGAGCTTTTGATATGTGAGTCTATTATACCACAGAACACATCTGAATAAAGAACTCAATGGGAAACGCGAGAGGATAAGTCAATCTCGTCGACATACGAGGGCGTACCCAAAACTAACCGGACTAGCACTGCCGTGGGCGGAGCTTGTGTAGTACGCGATTCTGCCGCTAGGCGTCCATAGCGCAGCTCATCGCAGGGCCTCCTGTGTTGTCGACCTGGTTTGTTCTGTTAATCTGCAGTCATTGTTTTTTAACGCTGTTCTGTTATTGTTTCGTTTTTGAAAATGACAAATTTATGTGAAGAACGTGCAGCTATGAAATTTTGTCTTACAGTAGAAAGAAAACGGCGGTTTCACTTTAAATAGGTCACGCGCCCCGCCCCCCTGCGGCCGCTTCCCCTATAATTAGGCGCCACCGCCCTGTAATTATCTACCTGGCTGCCGGCGCCGCTTACCGTCATTATCTTTGTAGGTCACGCGCCCCGCCCCCTGCAGACATGACGGCGCCTCTCACCGTCATTATCTTTGTAGGTCACGCGCCGCGCCCCTGCAGCCACGCCGGCGCCTCTCACCGTAATTATCTTTGTAGGTCACGCGCCCCGCCCCTGCAGCCACGCCGGCGCCTCTCACCGTAATTATCTTAGTAGGTCACGCGCCCCGCCCCTGCAGCCACGCCGGCGATGCTCACAGTCATTATCTTGGGGTGCAGGCCTCTATAAAAGAAGCGTCGTAACAGGAACTAAGCCAGTTGTATCTGAACTTACACAGAGACAATGTCTTCGCAAAGCATTGAAGATTTGCCTTCTCTCGATGACGTGAATCTGCAAGGTAATTATGTGTTTTTCATACATTGCCAGTTTCAATTATTTATATTTTATTTATTTAACAAAATTTATATAGTCTTTTAAACTATGCTATCTTTTTTAGATTTACTGTCTGAAGGAGCCACTAGTGATGGAAGTCTGTTGGTTTTCGGCTCCAACGAATGGAATTGGGAATTATTTGATAAATATCTCAGTAAGTATTTTTTTTATTTCATTTAATTAACATAGCGTTTTATACTATGTTACCTTTAAACTTTTTTTTTGTTTTTACAGATACGCCATCTGAAGGACTAGAGTTCGAGGGTATACCTACTTACGATGTACCCGTACAAATGAATTGTAAGTGCCACTTTGTTATTTATTAATTGTAATTAGATGTCAGCTTTATAATTTTTCATTTAACATAAATCCATGTACTGTTAAATATTTGATATTGTTGATAAAAATTTCATTTAATTAACATTGCGTTTTATCCTAACTTTTTGTTTTTTACAGATATACCATCTGAAGGACTAGAGTTCGAGGGTATCCCTACCACTAGTATGCGATGT
>JARYHS010012519.1:2842386-2869455 GCA_031002005.1 Vandiemenella viatica
TCTTGCAAATGTAAAACAAGAACTAGTACTGATTCGTGCTAGGGATGACACAAATTCATACATACAAGCCAATGCAAATCCTCAAAACAGCAAATTCAGCCTTAGTAAAGTCGCGTGGGTGATGCCGCACGTGCAAGTAGGCGACAGAGAGAAACTAGCTTTGCTTAAGATTGTTGAAAATGGGAAACCACTACGTATTCATTTCAGAAGTTGGGACCTTCTTGAATATCCTGTACTTCCCGTAAGCAAGACACAAGTTTGGACTTTGAAGACAACAACGCAACTAGAGAAACCTAGGACAGTAGTTCTGTGTTTTCAAATAAATAGGAAACGTAACACAGAAAAAAGTGCAGCTGAGTTTGACCACTGCCACCTCCGTAATGCCAAAGTTTTCCTAAACGAGGTAGCGTTTCCTTACGAGAACATGAATTTAGACTTTAAGAAAAACAGAACAACTGTACTGTATGACAAGTATGCCAGATTCAAGCAGTCTTACTATGAACATGATCATCCCTCACCACTACTAAAACGTGAAGAATTTGATGCAACTGCACCTCTAGTTGTAATTGACTGTTTACAACAAAATGAAACGGTTAAGACAGGACCTGTAGATATACGTATGGAATTTGATAGCAGTGAAAATTTCCCTGCCTACACGTCTGCATACTGCTTGATCTTGCACGATCGTGTTGTAGAATACGTACCTCTAACTGGTGTGGTGCGGAAGCTGACATAAAATAGGATAGCACCCCGACGTTCCAGCTCATTACCATGCCGACCATCTTCCTGGATACACAGGGTTTCAAGACGAAGGACGGTGTCTTCATTTTCAAAGAAGTTGCTGTGTGTGTAATACGATCTGAAAATATCATCGCTACACATTGCATTTCTGTATCTTCACCATCACGTGGAGGTGATGAGCCGACAGTCAGATGGTTGACAAATAATTACCATGGAATACCTTGGAATACTGATGGTGTAACCTTTAGTAAACTATGTACTATTCTACATGCAATCACCAATGAAGATGACTCCATTATTTACGTTAAAGGACGAGAGAAGGCTCGATGGTTCCAGAAAATTATCCGCAAGAAAGTCTGCTACAACATAGAAGATTTAGGATGCCCGCCACTACAAGAACTCAAGAAAAATAATTTGATCAAACTTTGTAAAGCTCATTTATTTTGTAATGCTATGTGCGCAGCTGAAAATGTATTTTTAATTGCCCAATGGTGGGTGAAATAAAAAAGAAATCAAATCAAATAATATATGTTATTTTATTCAGACATTTCACATACATGTAGTTAATAAGGTCCACAAACATCATATCCAGGTTCATAATTCTTAATTACAATATTATTTACATCATCAGATACTAACAAATTTTTATATGCAATGAGTTCAAGTCTTAATTGCACATAATCCAATGATGAACTGGGTGTCACTTGAGCTACTCGAACATTATTAATGTGCATGTCAATCAGTTTTTGCACTGTAGCCATATTGAAGTCTCGTAGCACTTTATTAGCTAGAATGTCCACAAACTCAGTATAATATCGTGCCACCAGCGTGACCTACTAAGATAATTACGGTGAGCAGCGCCGGCGTGGCTGCAGGGGCGGGGCGCGTGACCTACTAAGATAATTACGGTGAGAGGCGCCGGCGTGGCTGCAGGGGCGGGGCGCGTGACCTACAATCGGCGCCGTCGAGATAATTACGGTGAGAGGCGCCGGCGTGGCTGCAGGGGCGGGGCGCGTGACCTACAAAGATAATGACGGTGAGAGGCGCCGGCGTGGCTGCAGGGGCGCGGCGCGTGACCTACAAAGATAATGACGGTGAGAGGCGCCGTCATGTCTGCAGGGGGTGGGGCGCGTGACCTACAAAGATAATGACGGTAAGCGGCGCCGGCAGCCAGGTAGATAATTACAGGGCGGTGGCGCCTAATTATAGGGGAAGCGGCCGCAGGGGGGCGGGGCGCGTGACCTATTTAAAGTGAAACCGCCGTTTTCTTTCTACTTCTTACTACTCAGTAAAAATGCTGCTGAAACTGTTTTAATGTTGAAAAAAGCTTACAAACATGACGCTATTGGAAAAACTCAAGTGGTTCGCTCGGTTTAAAAATGGCGACATGTCGATTGATGACAAACCTCGTTCTGGACGTCCATCAACTGCCCGAATCAACGAAAATGTTGAAAAATTTCGAGAGCTTGGTCTCTCAGACTGTTTACGGACAGTTGATCAACTGTCAGAAATTGATGGGTAATCTTGGAGCTCGGTTCACCGAGTTTTAACAGAAAATTGGGAATGAAAAGTGTTGCTGTCTAATTTGTTCCTCGCGTTTTGATTGACAATCAAAACGAACGCTGAGTTGAAGATAGCTTTTAAAAAATAATTCCGCATTTTTTTAGTACCGTCTCGCATTCAAGCCGGGTCACTTACGGATGGGGAAAACTTTATTGTAGTGATGCAGGCGTCATCGTGAGTCGATGCCTCTATGCAGTGGCGTGTCCTACAAGTCACTTCCCCTAGCCGTGCTGGTTCATAGGACAGCAGCCAGTGTGAGACCTGCAGGTAACAACAGCTCTAGGAGAAAACTATGAACGCTGCATCAGAGCTTCTGTGTCAGAATACAGGTTATGACTGTCTACCCTGTGTGTAAGGCATGCATGAGGAATCGTCAGAAACAAGTTTTTAGATGCCCGAGTTTGCATTACTTTTGATTATCCTATTATAACAGAAACCCTTCGTTAGCAAAAATAACTAATTTTAGACAGCAAAATATTTGTATCCTCACCGTAAAATAAGAAGTCGTGTATTCCGCATGGAAATTAATTACAGATAGATCCACTACAACTGCGACCGCGTGATCATTACAGTAATGGAAACAGTCCGTCTTCGAGAACATACAAACGAGTGGAACTCCCGTAATCGGTACAAATTATCCAATATGACGCAGAGATTTCACACCATTTACCACCATTAACAACATCACTGCGAATGGGATCCAGGATATATAATTAAAGACAAGCATGGCCAGCCATCTTGTTTGTGATGAAGGGAGAATTTAAAAAATCTGCAGAGATAATTTTTTAATCTCCTGCGCCTTTATCTTTTAATCGATTTTATAAATTTCGTTATTCCGTTGACAGATCTTTTCCGAAGTTAAATGGCATTTGGAATATCACGAAATTAACTTAAACTTTAGCACTAGTTTAATTACTTATCAGTTACCTATATACATCTCAGATTCAGATTTGTAGTGAAAGTATTTTCTTTTGAAAGTTTATCGATTTTTTGAAGGACTATATGTACACTAAAGAGATTTTTCTAAGATAGAAACTCGACATAGAAGTAGAGTTTCAAAGTGAATGATAATATATATTGGCTCGCAGTAAATTTTCTATGAATCAGGCAGAAGTTGAAGGCATTTTTCCACAAACCGTGGTGCATTCAGTACGACATGCGGACAAGTTTACACGTAACTGCAGCAAACAGAAATAACGCAAGGATCAATTCTCAGATACTTCTAACTATTTTCACACCTTACGCTACAAATTTCCTGGATTACCTCCAGCGGTTGGCGGTTGGACAACAAAGTAACAGCAAATTCCACGAATCAGATGCCGTGCTCTGAACCTACCATCGCACGCAATTAGAGACGCCGTCGACATATCGCCGAGTAAGGTCCTGACGATCGATTGTGGAGAACTTAGCTGCATCGTCGATGGAATGCAAACGTCTATGGCAGTGGATGTGCGTGAGGGGTGGAGCGCCTCGTCAGTGTAATGCTGACGACATACATCAAGGTGCAGTTGTGTGAACGCCCAGTGCCGCCCTCCGTTCAATTAAAGTTACGTGACATGAAATATGCTCAGAAAACAGTTATTATATTCACGGGAACAGACGTCCCGCTTTTGGCGGGGCAGTCCCGATTTTTAACAATTTGTCCCTCGGTGTTTTAAGAAAGTCACGATTTTTTAAAGAATGCATGACAAGCTAGGGAACGGCGGGAGAACGGGAAGGGAATATACGGCTTTCGGCGGCCATGTGGCTATTTCGTCAGGATAAGAGTTTTATACATTTTTCTTAATTTTATAATGTTAAACTTTAATAAAAACAAATAATTGTTGAGAACTGATTATCGAGAAGTGATTATCAAGAACTGGTTATCAAAGGTCTCACTGTTGGTCAGTTGGTAACATTCGGCCACAATTGTTTAGACTTAAGGAGCAATGACATTTTTGACACTGGCAACGACGAAAACCAGAGACAACGGAGAAAGCATTTTGTGACTGCCTCTCAGACGATACACATCATGCTGCGTCCTAGTGCTAGTTTAAGAAGTGATGCCAACAAAACAGCTGTTCAGATAATTTAGGTAATTAATTTATTTCATAAATGTTCTTGAATTTAGCAGATCGTACTCTTATTATTTGTATTGTATTTTATAGATGCGTCAAAAATTCTAGCGCCGGCCTTGAAACTGAACTTACGACTCACATTACGGCAAATTCAGAACTAAATTGGAATTATGTGCAAAAATCATTCGATCATATTACTCAAAATTTTCCGTATAGTAACATTTCCGAAAATGATCTTTTTAATAAACTATCATTATTTAAAAAATATATTGATAAGGAAAAGGTCACAATAGAGAACAAATGGTTAGAAATATTTCATCATTCTGAATCCATACAATAATGCACTAAAAACTGTAGAATACGCGCTGTCCTTACCAGGAACTAATGCTGCGACTGAACGCGTTTTTTCTACGGTAAATAAAGTGTGGACATCAAAAAAAAAAGTCACAATTAAGAGCCATATAATGTGTGAAATTTAATTTAACAAAGTCTTGTGAAAAATTTAACGAGCTTTTAAACAATGACAGCAATTTACTGAAAAAAATTCACTCAAATGAGAAATATGCCAAAGAAAAAATACTATACAAGATTTTTAATGTATTATACCTGTAAATTGTACTTATGTTGAAATAAATAAATAAAAAATATATTGCAATACTATTTTGGGTTATATCAAAAATTTTCGTGCTCCATATGGACCAACTTTTTAATGAAGAACACCCCCCTCCCCCCGTCAATGGTGTCCCGCTTTACCAATGTTAAAATCTGGGCACTTTACTATAGACCTACAATGAAGCGCTCCAAGATGTCTTCTCTCTGGCTTGCTCATCAGTACTGGGCGAGAAACTCGAACCCTTCAGAAAATCAACTTTGTGTTGGTTCATCATTTCCACACTAGTGGATTCAGTAGAACTAATGCCACATATCCGATGCAGTTTGACACAATGAACTGTAAGATACGCGAGAGTGGACGGCGACATGTTGATAGATGGTATCGGCTGAAGTGGAAATTAAATAACTACAGTATGCATTTCATTCTGCATTGTGATCGCTGGAACCCCGTTGTGGCAGCGAGAGAATGCGCAGTTGGCAGCAATGCCAACAGCTTCTGAATTAGTCCTCTGCATTGTGGCCACTAAAACTGATGGTCCCCTGTCCACGCCAGCCTGCGCATTAGTACAAGTTTATCGCCTCCACTGCGCTTTGGGGCTACCACTATCGAATACAAGTTTACAGCTGCGACAACTTGTCTTGATAATCACACCAACAAACACCGATGCTTCCAATTGTTTCTGCAACTCTAACTGCGTAATTATCTTTTATATGCAGTCGCTAAACTGCACGTTAAAATTTTTGCAAATGAAAATAGGTATTTCTACAACGTTTCATAAAACAATCATCAACGATCTAATAGATGAGCGCTACTGAAAAAGCATGCAAAATACCGAAAGCTGATAACCGGATACTAAATTCGTTTAGTTTTATCCTAAAAAGGAAAAAAAATTCAGCGTCCATTTCGGACTAAAGTGACAAAACTAAAATCGCTGTTAACTGCAGTATATTATCGAGCTAAAATTGGTTTAGCCCGTGCAGTAACACATTTTAATTTTCTACACATATTTAGTGTCGCTGATAACCGCACTGAATTCCTTCACTGCTGTTTGCCAATCTTCTCTCAAAGCGATATTTTGTTTTGTTAGTTCTCACACCTGGAAGAAGAATTGAGTAAAGTTTTAAATAAATGACTGCTTCAGTGCCTATCCAACAACAAGACGAACACTAATCCAACGATCCAAAAAGAAAAACAAAGTGTTTTGCATTAATGATAGCTAGATTTTCTCGGTATGCCGAGTTGTTTGTTTCATTACCTGAGCTTTCGGCTGATATCCTGTAACCTTCATCAGAGATATTGTTTATACTGACATAGCAACGAGCGCCAAGCATCGCAGAGTAAGAGACCGCTGTCTCCGTTGATGTTGTCAGCATTTTTTTTTTTTTTTTTTTTTTTAATGTCTCCTGTCTCCTTCGCACGTCGAGGCTTCTCCACAGCAGCCTCGTGTATTCGATTTTTATTTGCAGCTCTGGGTTAATGGCATGGCGAACTACGGTGGATTTGTCGCTGTTGTTATGTTTCTGGTGGCGGATATGTCTCTCCCCCACAGTGCGGCCTGTTTCACCGATGTAAACACTCCCCAGCTGCGAGGGGTGGGGGTGTAAACAGTCTTTAACCCTGTTTAATGATTCCCCAAAATTGCAATGAGCCTTATATACTGTTCGAACCTCCATCCGCTTTAAAAATTTCACAATCTGAACAATGATATCTTGTACGTACCGGAAACAGGCGAAATTCTCATAGCATAAAAGTTGACGTCTTCCAAGGGTTTTTTAGTGCTTAAAACCCTTCTTATGTCGGGTTCACTTTAGACGTTGGCTAAGAATATTCTTGTAAGTGTCTCCATTCCTTCCTTTAGACTTTCCGAGTCGCATACTATCCTCGCTATTAATCTCAGTGATATGTACGTAATTGTAGGTTTCTCGGACATGTGGCCAGACCAAGTGATCGTTTTTCACCTAATTTTCGACATCGTAGCGTGCAATAATCTTCAGGTTACGTATGCTGACTTGCGTCAGGAGCGCAATCCGAGACGAGACCGCCGTGCGGATTTCTTTTTTTTTTTTTTCCCCACTATCTCAACGGTTTGTGAGAACAGCCCCGCTACTGTTTAATCTGTATATTCAGTTTGGTGGTTTTGGACTCACTGGTGTTGCACTTTGGTGATAACCAGGCTACGGTCGTAAGGACCTTACTAGGAACCCCTTTTTGTATTCTTATATAATGAACATTCTTGCTACAACTTACTAAGTAATCTATGGGCTTCATGATAATACTTAATGGCACCTTGTATTTGTGCCAGGTCATAGGTACCACCGTGCCTATAAACTCTAGTCTCTGAACCTCGAAACGGGCTTCCTCTACTCCGTTAAAGAATTTTTCAGTTGATTGGATAATTTGCGTATGGATATATGGGACATTTGTGACTTCATGAAGGAACGATGTTGAAGTGAAGGAACTTGCCTGTGTGATAATTCGGAGTGCCTTATTCTGCAGTCTGTGAATGTGCATTCTGTTGGAGTGGCTGGTCGTTCCCCAAGCTTGGTAACCATATAAGATGAAAGGTGCAATGATTGACTTGTAAAAACAGATCTTGGTTGATAAATTTAGGTTGTCACTCCTCAGTATCGGTGCAAGGTTCATTGTCACTGCTAGCCGTTTTTTTTCTTCGGTCTCGCACATGTTGAGGAAAGAGAAGTTTGTTGTCAAGTATTATGCACACATACCGAGTCTCTGTCACCCATGGAAGCTGATTTTGTAGTTCTGGTCGTTTCTTTGAGAAACAGATTGCAGAACATATCGTCGGGCTCAATTTGTCTCTATTTTCTCTGCAACATTTTGAGTGTTTTGGATATTACCTGTGTGGTTCCCTCCGTATCATCAGTGAATTAAGCCATAAGTACATGAGGAGGTAAGGGTATGTCGTTGATGTAGATTTTGAAAAGAATAGGAAAAATTACTGAGCCCTGCGGAATTCCAGCAGTAAATGTGTCAGTTGCAGATTTTTTACCTTCAACTTCTACGAAGAAATTTCTATCTTTTAGGTAGCTAGCAATAATTGCGATATAGCATTCCGGGATATCTGTTTGATGATAGAGTTTATCTATTAATTTATTGTGCCATAGGCTTTTTCGATGTCAATGAAAACGGCAGAAGTTGATTTTTTCCAGTTGAAGCCTTTGCTTATATGCTCCGTTAGACGCACTAGCTGGGTTGTGGCTCCTACAAAGCCAAATTTTTCATGTCGAATGGTGTGTCCAAATTCCAAACTGGTGATAATTCTATTTATCAGTAACCGTTCTAGTATTTTGGAAGGAGCAGACAGTAAACTAATCGGTCTGTAATTACTTGGATTTTGCTTGTCTTTACTCCTTTTTGGCAACGAGATAACCTTTGCAGTTTTCCATATCGATGGGTAGTAGTGCTGAAGTAGGCAGGCGTTAGAGATTCTGATAAGTAAACAATCCCTTTTCTTGGTAGATGCTTAAGGTGAACGTTAGCGTTGCCGTCATACCCAGGAGATTTTTTGGTGACTAGTTTACGTATTACAGCTCTAACTTCTCTGGATGATCAGGGGGCGGTCTGCTTAGTTTATCTGCAACCCGTTGAAAAATTGTGATCACCTCCAATTCTTCAGCTGGACTCAATCGGTATTCTGCCACTGAATGTTGAGTTCAAAATGTTCTGCTAAATTTCTGCTTTCCCAATTGACAGGAAACATGGACCTGCGGGCCATTTATAGGGGAGCTGGCTTCTCGGGGTTCTTTAAGGGCGCGGATTAATTGCCACGCCTCCGTTCATTCAAGCAATAGTTGAGACATTTTGTCCTCCCTTCTTTCTGAGCGTCTTTCTTTTAACTGGGCTGTGAGATGCCGAGAGTAATTACGATACCTCCGGCGGTCGGCTGGATTACGGAATCTTTGCCAGAGATTTCTATAGCGATTCCGTAGATATCTAAGATCTTCTAGAATATCAGGTGGTGTTTGATGATATTCTTTGTTGAGGATGGTGGTAACTGTCGCTCTTCTGTCAGCCTCCTTGACTATATTATTAAAATGATGGATCGCCTTTTCGAAATGGTCTGGTGTTGATATGTTGATGGAGGTATTAATTTTTTTGTGTACCAAGCTTGTGAAAAGGTTCCAGTTGGTTTTCTTGATGCTTTTTGGTGACTGATTTAGTAAAATATAGTTCCTGAGATTTAGTATCAACGGGTTATCGTTAAATGATAAGTCCGCCATAGATTTCAGTTGGACTCGACGAGTGATGTTCTTAATTAATGCGTGGTTATGATTGCTGCGAGTTACGGATGTATGTCGGCTCCGTAGGTCCTAGTCAGTACGATGTATCTGAAATCCTGATAGGTGTGTTTCGGTTAGCAGAATAACGTTAATATTATGTCGATTAACGAATTCTAAAAGTTAAAGTTTCTTGTTTTTAATTCAGTTAGCATTCCATGTTAGTTATGCTCAGGTCACATTGTGATGTTGGATTTAAGGCCATTATTTAAGCATTGCCATAACACCTTCCACAAAGACATAAGTTTAGGGAACTTTTCCTTTCACTGTTGACTTTTTTCATGGTTCTTTCCATTCTGTAGAGTAATTTCTTCATGTCTAAGAAGTCTGCAGGGTCATCTGAGTAATGGTGTTTGTTGTTCTCTTTTCTGGAGCGCTTCAGGGTATCTGCGAGGGAATGATAGTCATTGACCTTCTGTTTGCGGGTGTCTTACCAGATTTGGTTAAATCCTGATTTTGGTTTTGGAGTTCCATTTCGCCTGAGTTTTTGGTTCGACGGTTCTTCAGTAGTCTCAATTTCTAATTTCCTTTTTTCTTTTTGTTTCTGTAGGTATAACGATCATCTGTTATTGCGGGCATCCTATCCAGGTAGCTGCGTGATCACCTGAGCAATTTACTCACTTTGCCTTTTAGCTATTCTGGTTTTGGCAGCTTTTGCTTGGATGTAAACCGGCGCACTTTACACACCTTGCAGGAAGGTTGCAATAATTCGAAGTGTGCCCGTGGCGCTGGCACTTAACACATTGTGGTGGTTCATTAATATTCTTATAGCGTTCTTATATATAACAGAGCGCGAACGTTGTAGATTGACTCAGCTACTGGTCCTGGTTTCAATGCAACGCTGAAGGGTGCTAGTGGAATCAATTCCTTAGTCTGTTCATCCCTCTTCTTGAATTGGTGCACTTCTTGTGGCTCAAAGCCCTTTTCAATGCTCTCACTTGTAACTGATGGCGGGACTCCTTTGATAACTACTCTCAAGGGTTTTTCGTCAGGCATTTGATGAGTGAAGTGAGCAATATTGTTTTGTTTGAAGAATGCTGTTAAAATTTTGTGATTGTTCACAAAATATTTCAAGGTATCCCTACCATAGGTTACCGTCAGTCCTTCTGTGAAATGATCTTCAGTTCCAGATTGTTTTTCAGAACTTGATTACTACAGGGGGGATTCTATTACTCCTCTGTGCCGGTTTTGTTGCAGGTGAGGTGTCTGTTGTGGTCTGTTGATAAGTATTGACGTCTTCTGTGTCTGCTGCTGAAGGTTGGATTGGTTGCAGAGGAGTAAATCTATTTCGCAAGTCAATCTGAGAGTTGGTTTTACTTATCTTCTCTTTTGTGCTCGGTGTACTCAAGGGTCTCCTCTTGTCCTTTGCTGTTTGAAACCCGGCAGAGGAATCATGTAATCCTCTCTTCTATATTCTGGAGAATTCTGTTTCCGTTTTGGTGGTGGAATCACATGATCAGAGTCAGAGCTCGAGGACAATCAATTTCAGATCCAGAATACGTGTGTATCCTAGCGGGAGTGTCACTCTGGTTCGTTGTTAACACCGCTGGGTAGCTGGAACCAGTAGCGACCCTACGCAGCGCGTTCCACTTCACGCGGCAGTGGGCCGTGGGGCGGCATCACCGTAAAGCCTCTGAAGGGGAGGGGGGTGGGTGTGACCTTAACGTCTGTCGACCTCAGCCGAGCTCCTGCTTCTGAACCCGCGGTGGTTCCTTCGTCACGCTTGGTGCCGTGGCTCTGCTGTTTCTGAGCCGCTTCAATTCCAGGTCCCACGCTTGACTTAGGTGGAACACATTGTCTTAGTTGATAAGGTTGTTCCGTAGCCGGGTCTCAGTGGTCTTCTTGTACAGGCAGTTCCAAAAGAGGGATGTTTTTCAGAAATTCGGTGTCTTAATTTTTGATAGTATACCGGGTCTCTGGGAAATCTTCAGCAATTGCTGATTTTGACGGTTGCTGTAGATCTGTGTGCCACTTATGTTCTGTGGACCGTTCTTCAACTGTGTGAATAGGCTGTCCGACGTATGCTTTTCTGCACTCGCACGGTATATAGTACACGCAGGTTTCCTTAGCCTCAGATCATCTTTAACCGAGCCAAAAAATGTTTTGGTTTTGGTTGGTGGGCGGTAAACAGACTTGATGTTGTTTCGGCGTAAAATTCTGCCAACCTTGCGCGATACATTTCCGGCGTACGGGATGAAGGCTGTAGTTACTTGTCTGTCCTTCTAGTTAGTCGCTTCTGGAGAGGTCTTCTGCAGAAATCACACGGCCTCTCAGGAGCTGTGTATTCAGCATTCCTACCCTCTGTGATGGGTTGCGGCAGTTGGAGGCATGCAAGTATTGGGCCGTGTGAGTAGCGTTTCTGTAAACACTGTAGCCCAAGGTGCCATTCGGTATTCTCTTTACCAGCACATCCAAGAAGAATAGTTGGCCGCAGTGTTCCATCTCCACAGTGAATTGTATTTGGCTGTGGACGGAGTTCAGGTGTTGCAGAAAAGTTTAAAGTCCTTCTTTTCCGTGTTACAAAGCGACGATGTGTCATCCACATATCTAGAAAACCGTCCGTTTTAGTTCTGTTGATTCCAGTGCTTTATCCTCAACATGCTCCGCGTACGTGTTGGCAACCACAGGCGACAGTGGCCTGCCCTCAGCTATGCCATCAGTCTGTTCACAATACCCTCCATCCATGGACAGTATTGTCCCTTTCCATTCTCACTCAGCCACTGAAGTCGTCGCTATCTTAAACTGGATATTACAGCATAAATATTTTTGTTTCTAAAACGTGCTTAAGAACCAAATATATTTCATCATCTACAGTAAACGGTTGTTGGAAGACAGTTAAAATGTGGCACTATGAAATGTCTCGTAGCAAATAATATCTAACGAACAAAGGGACAGTCTGCATATGATAAGCAAGACCACCTGTAATAGCCATATGCAAATACTTGCTATCCGCGAGAAGCTTAACCGAAATATTTGATTAATGATTGAGTGAGTCTTCATTTCCACCCCCGTTATTAAGAAATTATAGGCCTTAACATGCGGACTTGTTCATTTCATCAACCAAACATATAAGAATCATATCAAACCTACACTATTGCATAGTTGAAAACAATCCGACGAATAAAAGCTCAGAATTTGATATGTTAAAGAGTGGACCATTTGCACCGGTTAGAAATACTGGCAGTGAAAGTGATAAAGTGATCCGTAGAAATCCACTGACACGCATATTCTCTTGCTTCTCTTTCTTTGTGGCTATACGCCTCGGCGGGCAAGGGTCGGGAAGGAATTCGAGCAGAAGTCAACATGGCATTCGCCTGCAGTGCTCTTGGGTAACCATAGAAAACCCATATCTGGATGGCAGGATGGGGATTCAACTTGCATCCTCCGAAATTCGAGGCTGGAGCGTTACCCACCACTCTCCTTACTTTTGCTTCTCGTCAGTTTGAAGTAGAGATTAGAGCAATATAACGCAGGAACCTTTCTGCTAATGATGTATAAAAAATTCAGTAGCTTACTTTAATATAATTTAAAAGATAAAACAATCACTGCTATATTAGAAGCTCGTATTTAGTTCTTGTGAAAATCTGTGTTCCTGAATTATTTTCAAACAAGAAACTATTGAGCGTGTAAAGTAGGCTCTTCATTATGACGTTCACATACTGCTGCTAATCGTCTATCCTCCACGTCATACAGACTGTGGGTGAGGGGTGGTGCCCAGGTTCGATCGATGCAGAGCGAGGCATTTAGCAGAGGTAACGCCCTCCAAACACAGGGGCTGTCCCGCAGCACAATGCGCGCCACCTGAGCTCCGACAAGCACCAATCATCGGCTAATCCGACGGCCCATGCTGGGCGCCAAGCCATGCACAAACCCACGGCGAGGAAATACCCACTCGATAAGTACCTAATATTAAAACAACCAAACACGGAATCTGTGAATTGAGACAAGAAAGGGGGACTATCTACAAATACAGTTTTGTATTTATAAGAGTGCAGGCTTTCTCGGCGTTGTATACAGGTGAAATGTTCTCGGGGAACTAGACGAGTGAACGTTTGTGAAGCGCGACGTTTCGGCCGTCATAAACTCTGCCGCCATTGTGAGGTGACTGCCTATATATCGCGTGGAGCCGTCAAATACTACAACAGCAGGAGCCTGCGGGGATTCGAACCCACGACTGAGCGTTGAGGCTCGCCCGGGACCGCTTCGGCCGTTCTTGCGGTGCTTTTCGGAAGAGTGATACTGAATAGCCTTGCACCGTATGTAACGCTCACGCCTTATGCAAACCACGAAGAGTACAGTGCGCAGGTACGCACTAAAATCACCTACACATACTAACCACAGAGCGACAAGCAAAGTAAAACGACGCAGTTATATGTTCCCGGACAGTTGGTTTGCACGAGTATCACACGCATCCCGATGTTGCCAGTCATAATTCTGTTTGTATCCTTCACGCTGACAGACGACGCGTTTTCATTTTTCCTGAGTTGCTACCTTTTTTCCTTTGTATATTTTCCAATGTCTCTCCTTGGTTCTGTAAGTCAGATTTAATCCGGTTCACGAGGTACAGCTTCTCCCCTTCCTGTATTTTCCTATACCGATACTGTGTAGGTATTTTACCCTCCTGCATCATTTTCAAATGTCCAAACCACTTTGACCCTGTAGTGCTCAATCTTTCTTCCACTGACAAGCTCTCGTCCACTCTCTTCAACACCTGGTGCCCACGAAGTCATCAGTGTTCGTAAAGAATGTTGATTGATAGCTACCGACTTGCAACCACTCGAGGATAATACCACACAAACACAAGCGAACTGCGCAGGGTATTAATGGCTGCAAAGTGAAATATAAGGACACACATGTCTTTGCTCCAAATATGAAACTTCCCTCGGTCGACTACTTTCAACCTTCATATCTCCTACCCCCACAACTACCGACATGCAACCACCATAGCGCACGAGGCTGCTACCACACACAAACACCATATTGATGGCTGCAGGGCAAAATATAGCGACACAGGCGTCTATATATAAGATTCCTAACTTTGTACTTCCGCGTCTTATGTTTATCCAATCCAGAAACTTCATTTCACTTAATTGTAATTTACCTCCTTACTAAAATTGTAACGGCAATATTGTCTACTGAGGTCTTTTTTTTTAGTGTTTAAATAGCGCTGTAATCGGTCCTAAACAGTCACTTTATCTTTATTTCTTATTTTATAGTTGATAAAAATTGATTAAATAATCTCAACAATTTATTTTCGTACTTAAAAAGTAATTACCATACCAAATTTTCATTATTTTTTTGTACAGAAAGTTATTGGCTATTCCAAAAACAGATTTAACATAGGGATACCATAAAGAAAATGATAACTCTTGATACCTGCACAATTTTGAGCTTGAGTGCGCCGCTGGTGGCTGCCGGCCGTGAACCCTTAGCATTAAGGGCGTTTTGCGAGCGCGTCGTAAGGGAGCCATTTATCGTGGAACACTCTGCAGACGAGAGCGTCGCTCCGCTTTAACGACCGCCGCGCCGCGCCGCAAGGCCGCCGCAGAGTGCTGGCTAGCCCACGGCTGCCGCTCCCGTTACACCGCACGCCCTCTGTTGAGTTAGTCATCAGTGACTCAGCCACCTCTTCCTAGCAGATCCAACTGTGCTCCCACTTCCCTCGCGTGCCAATAGTACTTAAGTCCGAATTATTCAAACTTTCTTCTGCTCTCAGGTATTTATTGGCAACTTTTCTTACATATTAATTTTCGACTCCAATTTTTGATACATCTTACTTAACCCATGAACTTCATTCCACAAGACTGTCGGAACAATCTACTTCAGCAGCTGGCGGGAACTTCATGCGGAGCTGATGCGAATACATTAACAACAACAGCCTTAACCTTGGTTTACTCCACAGCTGAATACTGCTCCAGCGTGTGGCTTAATAGCGCTCACACCCAGGTGCTGGACGTTCAGCTTCGCCAAACAATGCGCATCATAACTGGCTCGCAACCGGTGCTCAGCAACATCCCACCACATCACATCAGGTCCTAATCAAACAGTGGTCGAGAATTCTGAACAACGAGGCTCTTCCCATCCATTGAGATATTAGGGAATACAATACACGGCTGAAGTCATGTCGCCCTGCCTGGAAGACTGCTGCCAGTCTAACTCCTTCAGCCCTACAGATAGCTGGACAGCGGAATGCACATCGTCAACACCACAGGACATAGTGCATATTAACAATCCCTGCTCAAAACTACCAGGATTCAACTCACCGCGGTCAATTTGTTGTAAACTAAATCGTATTAAATGTGGTACGGGAAGAACTGCATCAACTATCCACATCTGGGGCTGGGCAGATTCTCCGTACTGTGACTGCGGTGATGTTTCACATTGTGCAGGACTGCCCACTGCGTGTCTTTCCTGGTAGTCTGGAAGACTTGAATTTGGCTGCTCCGGAGGCGGTGGCCTGGTTGGAGCACCTCTGTGTTGTGTTATAGTGTTTATTGCTGGCGGTCCTATCATAGAGGCCTCATCATCCGCCAGCTGTGGGTCTTGTCCCTCTACTATTTTCGAAACGCTTCGGCCAAAACCGTCGCTCACAAAAATTTCGTAGCTGTAATGACCCCAACTTCGTCGGAGTCCAAAGAATGATGTAATACTGTGGCATACTACAAGTCTGCAATCTTCAGAATGAGCAGTATTTTATATATTTCCACTGCTGCTGTTTTTACATAGACTAAATATGTCCCTTCAGGCCCTATATATATATATATATGTGTGTGTAATTATTTTAAGAGAAACTTAACTTCAGTATGATTGTAGTTTAGTATTATGTCATATAGCACCATACGCTAAATAAAAAAAAGTCTACAAGGCTGTACTTATTAATTTATTTATTTATTTCTATGTTTTATTTACTACACAGCTCTACAAGGAGATGCGAATTGTATATCCAAGTGCAGTGGCGGGCAATTGACCCTTGGATCTGGCACTTTGTGGGACTAAGGTTTGATTTCCCGGAGTCCTTCCTGTCACCAAGCCGGGACTCATCCCCGTTCGTTGTGTCTAGTCCCCTCCAGGTTCTGGTGACCTCGAGACGCTATTAAATCCTAAGTAGAATCAGTCCGTATCCCAAATTAAGGCCTGCACGTGATGGAAACGACCTCAACATTTCGTTATATTGTTATTCGTTGAGAGTTAACATTTTCCACATGTGGCTCACAAACAACCGCTGGATTCGTTTCCACTACGCAAGAAGAAATCATCGGTTTCTCATCTTCCTCGCAGATTTCTGCGACCGTTTATACTGTAGATTATTTTTTTTATGTATTTTGGGGAATGCAGAGTATACTAGAAACTGTAAACCTGTTGTTTTAAACCGTTCTTCCGACAAAGGGCCTGAAGGGACATAATTATGTAGACTATGTACAAACACCTGTAGTGGAAAAATATATTCTGAACACTGCAGACTTGTAGTATGCCGCAGTATCACATCCACATGTTTCTTTGGATTCTGACGACGTTGGGGTCATTACAGCAATGGTTTCGGCTGTAGCCTTTCGAAACACCATCCTGACATTCACGTGGAGTGATTTTGAGAAACGATGGAAACCCTAAATGTGAATGGCGGGACCGGTGATCAAATGCCAGCTCCGATTGTTACTCGCTAATAACTTACAATCTTCTTTATACATAAAAATCGTAGGCGTGCGCTAACCACATCAACACGGGCGAACCACTCACGCGAGATGGCGCGAAGGTTTTTTTTATATATTTAATTCATTCCGTTAGGTAACGCCGAAGTATAAATCCCACATATATATTTGGGTTATGTTGACCACGATTAATAAGCAAAGATAATGGTGTTGAATATCTTTGGATCGAATTCATATCGTTAAGTCAGAAAATAAGTATTTCTAATTAAAAAAGAAGTATTTTCGCGGCTCAGAAAGTAAAAGAGATATTTTCGAAGGCGGTAGTCATATGTTATGAGTAGGGTTCGGATCTTTAGCACAAGTCATATTTTTCTCCTGCCTTCTTTTTTAGCTGAAATTCTGAATTAAACACTGATTCAACGTTTCTGATTGTATTTAAATGTATTTTATATAGGATATAAATGCATATTCAGACCGTTTTCCAAGGTTTGGTCATATTTCTGTGATATTTATGGTCATATGGTCATATTTTGAAGATAAATCCGGTAGTTTTTTGACAGTACCGAGACTAAATGAGAAGAAATTAAGATAATTATTCACAGAACTGTACTTCTGCTTTACAGGTGGCGGAAAGAAACAAAACTAATTTTCACTGTGGCCAGAACTCAGGAGTCAAGAATTAAAGTTATACATAATTGTCACTCTCTAAACGTAATGTTCCGCCCGCCTTTTAATCTCGACAATGCAGCAGCAGCATGCCTGTGTCGATCCACGTCAATCAATGTCTCAATGAAATATCCTCAGTCAGCGGTGAATCTGCAGTGGATCAGTGAGTAGACATACCACCATGCCGAAAGCAAAATTGCCTGATAGTGGGAAGTTTCGTAAGGGAATTTATAGAGGAGTATTTTAGTAGAGATGAAAGATGTAACTGATCTTAAATTAGAGTGACTTCAACAAAACGATTTAAAGTTAATTTTCCAATGGTGCAGTGAGTGCAGAGAAGCAAATTATACTGTCTATATGAAAGCAACACTATTAGATAAAATAATTGAGCACGTTTTGATGTGTAGTAAATTTAAACGTTTGGTCATATTTGCCCATTGGTAGGTGATATTTTCCTGCACATTTCTCTATTTTTTTGTTCATAAAGATCCAAACCCTAGTTATCAGTTACGGTCCCTGGACTACAGATTAACCCAGCGCGTAGCTTATGGAACTCGCTGTTTTGAACACACGAGATTTGTAATAGGTTTTTCTGAATGTTAAATAGAAAAATTAATGCTGTTGATATCCATTGTAGTGAGAATATAATTTATTAACGTGAATTTATTAAGAAAGAATATTATTAGTAAAAAGGAAATCATTTCAATTATACACGACTGTAACGAAATTATTACAATTATACACGAGTTTTGTCATAGAATATTCTTACAAATTCTAGTATCAAATATATACAAAATCATTTAATAAGCAGTTCTGATGGTTGTTTAGAGTAAGGGATAATTAGAATTAGGATCTGGGATTGTTAGGGTTAGTAAGCAGAACCTGTAAATGATAAGGAGATTCTATGATAACCATGGCGCTCCCATTTTATGATGGATTCCTATGTAAATGCACGAGACAAATCAATGGTAAAGAATAATGTTTTTGATTTCTTGAGATATTGCATCTCAAAATGGAGGTGATTAAATTGATATGCGGCCTGTACCAGAAGGAAAATTTCACCCAAACCAAATTCGATGATGGAATCTTTTGTAACTCGGCACATCGAAAGTAACGAATAAAATGTATGATATATTGCTTGATTTTTGACAAAACATATCTCAAAATTGATATGGTTAGCTTGAGATGCTGTCTGGACCAAAAAAAAAACTAGAAAGGAAGAAGAAACTACACGCTCGACATGCATGATAAATGTTTTGTTTTCTTCCTAGCGGTTGTGGCTATGTTGAAATACGGCCTTCACCAGAAAAAAAGTCACAGAAAGCACAAAGAACTATAGCTGTAACTGATTTTGGCATTCGAGATCTATAGAACTAAGCAAGATATCAAATATATACCTATATATGTATATATATATATATATATATATATATATATATTATTTACTTTCGATTTGTTCCGTGGTGTTGTATAATTCATGTTCAAATTGCGGCGCCACGGTCATGATAGTGCTTCCTCTGGCTTCTGTATTCCACTGTGTTCTGTTGACCGCGATCCTGTTGGTACGACTATTCTCACACTTGCAGTAAAAGTTTGTTGCTCAGCAGGAAATTGTTTTAGTGTCCTTAACGTTCTGTACGTAAAGTAGGGTATGCTTCAGTTTGACGTGAATTTGGAAAGCTCAGAAATTAAAGGTAAACTTTTGCAGAAAATAGTAAATATTTATTGTTGACCGAAATTGCCGTATCATATCAGTTTCTTTATCCCACTGGCGTTGCCTTAATTGTACCATGAACGGTTTAAGATGGAGCTCTGTGTTTTAATACCCTTCGCGAACCGAGTTTCTGGCTCTATCCAAAATTTCTTTCATAATTTATCAGTGAATTAACAGCACAAACCTGAAATTCCGCGTGGAGAAGTCGCGGTATAACTAATAATAAAAAATAAAGTAAACCACGCCGTGCACATCACTTTTTTTCAGAGAGGAGGTTTCAGCATCCCATGCAATCTTAAATCGTTCCGCGATAACGTTTTTCATAATTCATAACCGCTTTATTTGTATTTCAGGTATTAACAAATCGTTGACCACAAATTTTTAGGCCGTTTAACAAACCGGATTAGTGCTTTGTAGTCTTCCTATAGAGATGATATTTTCGATCCGCTTTAAAAATAAGCTTCACACACAAGTTAAAAAAGTCTTTTTAATGTATTTTTCCAGTAGTATAAGAAAAGTTCGAGTTGTTTTTCTCACAAAGTAAAAAAAAAATCATAACATCGGCTGGGTGCATCGAATGAAAGAATAATTGTCAGATTCATACGTTTTACGTTCAAATTGCCTAATTTAAAACAGAATTTTGTAAAGAATATCTGCATTATAGATAAAGTATGAATCTGACAAAGCGTATTTTGTCATTTCCTAAAGAAAAGAATATAATGAACTATAGACGGGATGTTTTGTCACGACAACTTTTGATGCAATTTCTCGATTAATTTCCATAAAATATGATTTATTAAATTTTTTCATGCCAAGATTTGACAGGAACTTTGAAAATTTCAGCACGAAGGTACGGGAAACTTGATGGTTCATATGATTCGAGAAGATCCTTTTCATTACCATTAAAAAAAAATTGACATTGCCTTTGCATAAAAGTGGAAGTTACTGGCAAGAGTTCCTCGTTAAAGCCAGCCGGTGATCGAAGCACCAATATAACGCCGAGAAAGAAGAATTAACACAGTGATGACGCTCACGGAGGGAAACTCGAAAAAAATGGCAAATGGATCAAATCTACATGCGTAGAATAAAAAAGAAAATAATTTCACACATGTGTCATTTCCGAAGCGAAGGAAAGGTCTAGTTGAAAGCCTATTAACCCGGCCTTCACCTCAGGCAGAGCTTCCTGTGTAATGTATTACGCCACAACGGTAAACTGTATGTTTCCTGTACCCGGTAGGAATACCGTGTTAAGTTAAGGATATCCACAATAGAGACGCATCCGCGTCAAATCGAAACTCTGCCAAACTGGCGGCCTAACTACGTGTTGGGGTGTCCCAGCCAATAATGCCAACGTAATTTATTTAGTAGAAAAACAAAAGAGGGAAACTGAAAATGCTGTCCTGATAACACACAGTGGGTAGTATAGCTAAATACCTCTAACAAATGTGAATAATCTTCAGTACCAACGTTTATATGTTTTTGTACCAAAAAACGGGAAATATAGTTTACAAATTTGATGACAATTTCCGAGGAACTGCCAATTGAAGAGTAGCTGAGGGTAAACAACAATGCAATTATGAAATAAATTACTAAAACTCAAATTTACCATTTTATGAATCAAATTACTGGCTTGTATAGTCAAGAAGATAAATCCACCACACGGGACTCAAATCTGTTGATATTTACAGCGGCCATATACTTGATGAAGCGACAATTTCACTAATGCTATAACCAAAGACGAAGTATCTGTTCTATGACACGGGGTTTAATTCTGAATCTCTTTAAAGCGTGGGCGTACGAGAAACTTGTCAGAAAAAATATTGAAACACTCGATTAAAAGCTGTTATTTTATTTATTTCATGTCAGAAACATACATAGGTACACAATAACAAGCGTCAAATTATACTACAAACAAACTTGGCCACTTCCAGTGCCTTTTCCAAGGCCTCATATGAGTCAACTTCTGAGCAGGACTACACATCGACACTGCCGCATGTGTTGTACAGTCAGACCTTCCCCGCAGTCGCACTTGAGTAGTGAGTAATAAGCAGAACTGGGTGAGGACACAAGAGGCGCTACACAAGAAACAGTAGAGTATTACTGCCAGTCAATAGTGAGTATGTTATAGAGAACTGCCTTTAACTCTAGCATCACAAAATGCCTTAACAAATATGTCTCCTGTGGTGTGTATTAGCAAATTTTTGGAATTAAAGAAAAATATTGAGCAGAGTGTCTCACCCATGTATTCTAGAAATTTGAACAAAACGCGAGCAGCTAGAGAATGCAATAATTGAGTCGACGCATTTTTAAAGGGCGTAATCGACATTTTTTCACATTTGTATTTTCGGGCGTTTTTTATTACTTGAGGATAGAGTTATCAGTTTCTGTTGAAAAGGTATAGTGGGACATGTTAAGGCGGCATATCTCAAATGAAAATACCATACAAAGCTAAAAACAAAATCTTTCCAAAAGTTTACATTAAGTCACATACGCCTTTTCAAAAAAACACTGATTCACTTGAGAAACAGAAAAGCGCCAATCCTGTTGAAAATGCATTGAATTGCTTAGATGCGAGCGGATTTCAGTCACCTATAAAGTTATAAAATATTTAAATAAAATAATAGACAAGTAATATATTCCTAAAAACTAGACAACAAGTGAACGTTCGAAAATCGAGGATGTGTAAAGAAAATGAATCTCTTTAATACAGCACCTAAACTTTCAACAAATACGATCAGATGCAAGATTAATACTCCTGACGAAATCGAGGGTAAGGAAGGTGATACCGTAGCGTTAATTATGATTTTTTGTGCTTTTGTGCAGTAATGGAAAATGTCTTGACCGCATAAAAATATTTGTAGACAGTTTTGCCTTGGTATTTGTATGTTACGACGTTATTTTAGTTGCGTCAGTCAAATGGATGGCTGAAGTGTTCATTAGTATTTAAATAGCTAACATTACACAGCTTTTTTTACCTGTTTAAATTAGAAACTTTCCTCAAAATATTAATTTATTCTCAACGTAACGATACATTGGCCTTACTTTATATTAATCTGTCCCATAAAAAAAGAATCTATTTTAGTACGCAATGGAGTTCCATGTTGTGGACATGGTCATCTCTTCGCTTCCATGTTCATCTCTTAATTCATCCACCAATATCTTTGGACACATCAGCTGCTAGCGTACAAGACGTAATTACTGTCGAGCCATGGAAATATATTTGTAAGAATCAAGTGTGGTGCTTAGAAAGGAAAAGACGAGCATGACCACAAGCAGGCAATCGATTACAAGCATAAGACTGTTGAGGTTAGAGGGTCGCGTGTAAAATAAATTATCAATCAAGTGATAAATAATTTAGCAGAAACGTTGAAAGAATTTAAAATTAAAATTCATAGAGGGCAAAATTATGCTGGTCCAAGACGGGGAAAACGTGCGTGTGCAGGGAAATTTCCCCCGGAGCGTGCACTCCATTCTAGTTAAATGAATTTAAATTAAACTAAACCTTTTTGTCATTCAGACTATAGAAAAAAACCTGTGATACCCATACCAGGACAAACGAAGATCTTAGCACAATCTTTTTATCCTGTGCTGCATCTTCATTTCAAGAAGTGAACTTAAAACAAGAGATACCTATGACCTCGAACGTTCTGATCCGCACGGAAACATTCTTAGAATAACAAGCGATCATAAACAGAACAGTGGTGTGTGTCATTTCCATGCAACACGTCGCATTCTACCTCAAGCAAGATTTTAATAGAGAGAAACAAAGTAACAAGACATCAATACCATATCAAGGAAATTAAACGTAATTCAATGACGTCAGTGTATCATTACATTTTCAATCAACAGTGCCAAAAACTGTCTGCTTTAAGTACTTAATATAGCGCAAAACACTCATATACGGCAGTACCACACACCTGATAGTACTTATATTAGTCCTCAAAGTGCAGATGCGTGATTTCAATGAAGTGGTAGACAACAATGTCCGCACCTTACTAAAGCCACATTATCACATTCCAACTCACTTTCGCATTCACAGAGTCCAATATCAAAAATTATTTTCAAATGATGATGTTGGTATGTGAGTGTCTTAACCTGGCTTTTGCCAAGGATATTGCAACATAGGGTTATATGTAGGTGCAGCAAATTGATTGTAAATCACATAGCGAAGTTTCGTGATCAAATAACGATCATGTATCTTCACTTGTGGTTTGGGACACTGTTGTCTCACTAAATTAGCATGTTAGTTGAGGCAGATTGCAACGTTCTGCATGGAAATGCTTGTGTTTATGGTCGCTTGTTATTATTATTCCGAGCACTCGAGGTCAGAGGGGTCCCTTGTGAGTAGCTGACTGGTAGGCAACCGAGCGACACTCGCGTGACCTCTGGCATCGTGCAGCTACAGTGTATCAGGACTCGGAATGTTTAGTGGAGCGGCTACAATCGACGACTGGAACTTGAATATTAGGGGCGCCAAGCACCACAGGATAACCGAAATCTGGAAGTGAAATGGGATGAAGTGGATGCAGTTAAAAATGGTAAACTCGAACACACCACACGCAAAATGGCAACTGCGGTTTCTAAACATTGAATTGAGCGTATCTCTAATCTACAAAGCTATCAGTTTTCTTTAGTTTACTTCAAATGACAACAAATCATATATATTATTTCTATAAGATTTTGGCACAAACCATTGTCTCACTTCATACTTAACCGAAATCTATGAATGAGAAGCCATTTTAAACTTTATGGGCTCCTCTTTGGTCAAATCATGTTTTAAGAAAAGAATTTTTCGGAATTCGACCTTTAAAGAACAAAATTATCATTATTTCCATAACCTACTTCTTTTTGTCACAAGCTTTATCTCCTTTGATATCTAACCGAAATCTAGAAATGTGGTATTATTTTAGAGATTATGGTTTCTGCTTTGGTAATATCATATATTAAGAAAGGAATTTTCCGGAATTCGACCCTTCAATGACAAAAGTATTAATATTTCCATAAGGTATGGTTCTTAAATTATTATTTTTTTAAATCTTTTTCTTGTTACGATCCATTTATTTCCATTGACAGATAACCTAAATCGATAAATAAGGTATTATTTAAAAGATCAAGATCCCCCTTCAGGCAACGAAATATTTCGGAGTTTGACCCTTAAAGGGAAAAAGTAGTAACTGTGAACATCGTGTGCATGAGACAGTTCAGAGCCAAGCCGCTAGATAGCTGCATCACATACCACAGAGATATTAATAAACTGTTACACTGGCGTGAACCTTTGTTACGTACCTCTTACACTAAACAAATAACCAATTGAAACAAGTGAGGCGGTTCTTCTTTCATCCCATTACAAACTCTCAATTTCACTAATCATTGTATTCGCGAAATTTTCGCATGGGTCATCTATTAAAGATTATTTCAGAAAGTAGGAAATCATCGATATTAATCAAGGGTTGTGATTTGACCCAATAAAACCCCGAGATAATGCCTCAGTTTCTGTAATTTCGATGACAATTTTCTATAATTCCTGGGATCGTAAGTTACACACGTTCCGCCGTAATGACATGATGCGAAACACAACACGAGTTGAACAACACGAGTTGAACAACACGAGTTGAACAACACGAGTTGAACAACAAACTACTTGGGAAAATTATGCTGATAAAGTCTTATGTGACTGATCTGAAGCTTAATGTTTAGTATATTAACAAAAAATGTAACTCGACTTGTCATTCGACCGAAAATAAGCGACATAGTAGCTATACTCCTCAAACGTAGTGGCTATTCTCTTTAAACATAGTGGCTATACTCTTTAAACATAGTGGCTATTCTCTTTAAACATAGTGGATATACTCTTTAAACATAGTGGCTATACTCTTCAAACATAGTGGCTATACTTTTTAAACATAGTGGCTATACTCTTCAAACATAGTGGCTATACTCTTCAAACATAGTGGCTATACTCTTTAAACAAAGTGGCTATACTCGTTAAACATAGTGGCTATACTCTTTAAACATAGTGGCTATACTCTTCAAACATAGTGGCTATACTCTGCAAACATAGTGGCTATACTCTTCAAACGTAGTGGCTATTCTCTTTAAACATAGTGGCTATACTCTTTAAACATAGTGGCTATTCTCTTTAAACATAGTGGATATACTCTTTAAACATAGTGGCTATACTCTTCAAACATAGTGGCTATACTTTTTAAACATAGTGGCTATACTCTTCAAACATAGTGGCTATACTCTTCAAACATAGTGGCTATACTCTTTAAACAAAGTGGCTATACTCGTTAAACATAGTGGCTATACTCTTTAAACATAGTGGCTATACTCTTCAAACATAGTGGCTATACTCTGCAAACATAGTGGCTATACTCGTTAAACATAGTGGCTATACTCTTCAAACATAGTGGCTATACTCTTTAAACATAGTGGCTATACTCTTTAAACATAGTGGCTATACTCTTCAAATATAGTGGATATACTCTTCAAATATAGTGGCTATACTCGTTAAACATAGTGGCTATACTTTTTAAACATCGTGGCTATACAAACATAGTGGCTATACTCGTTAAACATAGTGGCTATACTCTTCAAACATAGTGGCTATACACTTCAAACATAGTGGCTATACTCGTTAAACATAGTGGCTATACTCTTTAAACATAGTGGCTATACTCTTCAAACATAGTGGCTATACTCTTTAAACATAGTGGCTATACTCTTTAAACATAGTGGCTATACTCTTCAAACATAGTGGCTATACTCTTTAAACACAGTGGCTATACTCTTCGAACATAGTGGCTATATTCTTCGAACATAGTGGCTATACTCTTCAAACACAGTGGCTATACTCGTTAAATATAGTGGCTATACTCTTTAAACATAGTGGCTATACTCTTTAAACATAGTGGCTATACTCTTCAAACATAGTGGCTATACTCTTTAAACATAGTGGCTATACTCTTTAAACATAGTGGCTATACTCTTTAAACATAGTGGCTATACTCATCAAACATAGAGGCTATACTCTTTAAACATAGTGGCTATACTCTTTAAACATAGTGGCTATACTCTTCAAACATAGTGGCTATACTCTTTAAACACAGTGGCTATACTCTTCAAACATAGTGGCTATATTCTTCAAATATAGTAGCTATACTCTTCAAACATAGTGGCTATACTCTTTAAACACAGTGGCTATACTCTTCAAACATAGTGGCTATATTCTTCAAACATAGTGGCTATACTCTTCAAACAAAGTGGCTATACTCTTCAAACTACTCGTTAAACATAGTGGCTATACTCTTTAAACATAGTGGCTATACTCTTCAAACATAGTGGCTATACTCTTCAAACATAGTGGCTATACTCGTTAAACATAGTGGCTATACTCTTCAAACATAGTGGCTATACTCTTTAAACATAGTGGCTATACTCTTTAAACATAGTGGCTATACTCTTCAAATATAGTGGCTATACTCTTTAAACATAGTGGCTATACTCTTTAAACATAGTGGCTATACTCTTCAAACATAGTGGCTATACTTTTTAAACATAGTGGCTATACTCTTCAAACATAGTGGCTATACTCGTTAAACATAGTGGCTATACTCTTTAAACATAGTGGCTATACTCTTCAAACATAGTGGCTATACTCGTTAAACATAGTGGCTATACTCTTTAAACATAGTGGCTATACTCTTCATACATAGTAGCTATACTCCTTAAATATAGTGGCTATTCTCTTTAAACATAGTGGCTATAC
>JARYHS010012519.1:2870455-3097836 GCA_031002005.1 Vandiemenella viatica
AGTACCTGAGTGATACGGGATCTCGTTGTTTTATGTTTATGCAATATCCGTCTTGTCCCTTCCAGAATATTAGCGGATATTGGAGAGCGTCATATGAACGATGTGTGTCAGCAATGAACTGAAGTTTATTATTTCTTCTACGAATCACAATTTCTCGTGCAGCTGTACGATCGCCACCCATGATTCCAGCAACATCATCAACAACGGGTGCATTGAATCTATGAATATGCTCTCCAGCTGGTGTTTTATCAGGATTAATGACGATAGTGTGATTATCGCTTTGTAATTGGTGCATATGTGATTTGAATATTTTCAACAATTCGTTGTGCTCGTTCAATAGAACATCCAGCTCGCTGACGATGCGTCTGGCATAAAATGAATCAAGGTTATTATAATCACAACGTGCATTCACGCGATTGGCAAGTGCGCTTCCGGAATCCTCGCCGCCAATAAAGTAGATTTGTAAGAATTTATGTGGTTCGTTTGGCATTGGCAGCAGTGAGCCCATTTTATGATAAACTTGGCCTCTGATTTTGAATGTAGAATTGTATTGTTGACCGTTTGCATTAGAATTTCGAACTATTTCTGTTGCTCCGAACGATGTCATTTGAAAGCATGAATTGAATGTTCGAATTGACTTCAGGAACACGTTAGATTCTGGATCCGTGCCGATAAGTAAGCCGTTCAATGGTTCAGGTGGTGTTTCAATTTCAGGTAGTTGCACTTTTCCTGACGCGCAACACATCCCAGCTGGCTCATTTTTGAATTTCAGAGCATGACAATGCGGACATTCCTTGTCCATAGCACCAATTACCACTTTTGAATGAGCATAATATTCAATATCGGGCTCATACTGGAATGCTAGACGCAGGAATGAATCATATGTAAATGCTGGATGTACCTGTTGTCGTTGTTGGTCATTTGTTCTGCGTCTATTGACTGTGAAACGGCGTGATTGTCGTTGTTCTAATCTTATGACTTCATTGCGTTCAGCTCGTGTATCTTCTGGCTCTTCTTGATACAATTGCGTCATTCTGACACGTGCATCAGTATTTTGTTGCTGGATTTGTTCTTCGGTTCTTTCGGATCTTCTATTTCGCAAGTTTCGAGATTTACTTGAATTACGGCTAAAATCAGCCCCTTTGCGTTTTCTTGGCATTGCTCACTGTACAAAACACACATAAATAGAATTAATGAAATTAGACATCTGGCGGGGATAACTAATTAAATGACGATTGATCAGTTATCGACCGGAGATTGATGGAATCGACTAAATATCCATAAAAATAATAACATTCAAAGAGCAAATGAATACTTACGTGGCCCAAGGACATTAATCGCAGTAAAAAAAAAAAAAAAAAAAAAAAAAAAAAAAAAAAAAAAAAAAAAAAAAGAATATTTTAACCTGCTCTGAATACCGGAAAAAATATTTTTTTTTTTAAAAAAAAGAATTTAATTTGCTCTTTGAATATTGATTTTGTTTTGAGGATATATTGGTTTCATCAATTAATTCTGCTTTAAAACAGAAACTTACGTATGTTAATGTTGGTTTCTTTACCTTTGGAAACAGTTGAATGCCTTAAAAAATAAGGGTTGATCGTAGAAGGGTGGAAATTTAGGATTGTATGCATTTTTGTATGTTGTATCATAAAAAAATAAAAATTTTGTCTAAAAAATAAAAAAATAATTTAGGGGTGGACTACCCTTAACATTTAGGGGGATGAAAAATAGATGTTGGCCGATTCTCAGACCTACTCAATATGCTCACAAAATTTCATGAGAATCGGTCTAGCCGTTTCGGAGGAGTATGGGAACGAAAATTGTGACACGAGAATTTTATATATAAGATATATCCAAAATATTTTTTCCCCTAGTGTTCTGCTTTACCACTTATGTAAATCCTACTTCCCTTATTAAGGTATTTGCAATTCTCCGTTCCTTTGTGTTATTAATTTTATTTCCTACCCAGTTTACACCCGGTAAATTTAAATACCCGCCAATAATGACCATTCTATTCTCACCTCTGCAATCTGAGTAAGAATTTATTTTCTTCCCAAGAGCCCCATCTTCTTCTGCAATTCTTCCACTGCGATAAACAGCCAACACTGATTTTTTCTTTTTTATCACCCCTGAAATCTACCCCAAGTAATTCATGGTCATGATCTATGGACACTAGTTAACTGTGGTAGTGTTTGTTAACTAGTATGAAAACTCCTCCACCAATTGCTCCTCTATCTCTGCGGTACACTCTGTAACCATCGGGATAAACCTCATAGTCTAGTACTTCTTCTTTTAACCAAGACTCTACTCCTATTATTAAATTATGTTCTGCTGCTTGAATAATTTCTCATTGATATCTGAATTTATTTACTTGAGAGACATTTCAAAACCGCGTTTTCATAGGTTGTCCTTCATGTTACCACGAGGATCCTCCCATGTAGTGGGTTTTACCATACGAGATTTGGAGACCAGATTCTGCGGAAATTTCATGGAGTTTTCAATGTAGTAGATTGTCTCTTGCCTACTCGTATTGTTGGAGAGATTTGTTAGATCATTTACGATGGCCAAACACCGGAGGTGAAGTTTATTTTTGAGTAAACTGCCAGTCGTTATTCCCTTTACTTCTTTCTTCAATATTTTAATTGCTTTATCCAGAACAAGCTTGAACAAAAGCATTGATTGTTCAGCTCCTTGTCGAACCCCCTATTCTGATTTCAGAAGGTTCAGGTACTTCACTTTTTTATTTTTTGACTGCTTTACGTCTCTGAACAACGAGGTCTTTAGAGACGGTAGCATCTCGGCATTTGCCTGGAGTGATTTGGGAAACCATGGAAAACCCAAATCTGGATGCCCGGACGAGGATTGGAACCGCCGTCCTCCCGAATGCGATGCAAGAACGCCAACCGTTACACCACCATACTCGGTGATCTGTTTGTGTTTCAAGTCTCATGAGAAGTGTTTCGGATACAATTTTGTAAACAATCGGCAACAAGTAAATCCCTCTGTAGTTATTAATGTCAGTTTTATCACCTTCTTTGTGTATTGCGTGATTTAGCGTACATTTTCAGTTTTCAGAGGTTTTACCAACTGTTTTCCACATTTAAGCAATCATACCATCCTTGCCGCTTTGTTATTTTTAAGTCCCCGGTTTGTATGTTGGATTCCTCTTAAAGTTGGAGGTTCTTAATCTGGATTTTTCAATGGTACGTTGTGCTTTAGGTTCAGAAGGTCTTTGAAGTGATTTTCGAGAAGCTTACAATTTTCCATGATGTTTCTCTCCAAAGTCCCATCTGGACGTTCTAAACAGAGATTTGGTGCCAGGTGATTTTCCACTCATAGGCTTTAACCCTGAAGAAATGAGAACATTAAAAACAGAGGGAGTAAGAAAGCAAACAAATAAAATGAAAAAAGGAGCACCAGAATTTTAACGGACTTGTCAAATCTGAAGGTACTAAGAACGGCAAAGGAAACTGCAGAAAAAAAAATCAATCGGAAAAGGGAAAGAGAGAATCGAAAAAGATGACTAATGGTACGAAAAACAGTGAGGGCAAGAGAATGCTGTTCCCTGTCACACATAAAAATGATTATCAAAAAGGATAGCTCAGATGAAGAGGAACGCTTTCGCCTGGTGTGCGTTGAAGAAGTAAACCAAATGAAAAACAGCTTCAGTGCACAGTTTGTAAGCTTTGGGCTGACGAGGCGTTCACGCCTTGTTTTACGTGTATGATAGCTGTAATTTATATGATGCTGTTGGATGGATTAAAATGACATTGAATTAGCCTATAATTATTTCCATTTAAGTCTAATAATTTTGTAAAGGTAACATTTTTCTTAAGCAGTATTATGATTTTATATTTTTCAATATTCAAAGGCACATTTTGTTCCTAAGCATGTGTCTTTATTTGTGCATAATTATCCATTTCCTATCCCGTGGCAACCTACCCCAAGGTGTAAGTTGGTGCACTTTACCTGTCGGTGAGAAATATTTCTTATAAGCACAAATATTAAAAATATATATGTTTTAATACCTGGTAACTGTTGACAAAAAAGAGCATTTAAGTATTTTTAGAAACATTTATCGAAAAATATATAAAAATAATAAACGATACATGCTTAATGTTTGAATCATTTAAATTTGTTAAAAAAATTCCTTTATGAAGATACTTCCATTACACCTGTAAATCGTATAAAACAATCAACCTAAATTAACAACAATTAATAACAATTCATTATGATAGATTATTCTAATATATAAATGAACAATACTAAGATTTTATCACTCCAAGAAAATCGTTGATTTTTCAGGAAAGAATGCTAAAAATATGGAACATTGTAAATTGAAAATTTTTATACTAAATCACTTCAAAATAAGCTAAATTTTGCCATAAAAGTGATAAATTAGCGTTACTAGCGGTGGCTATGGAATCATAAAAATTGCCACAGCTACACAATCAATTTGAAGGTTCGTGTTTCACTAACCCAATCTGACCATTTAAGATAATCTCGTTACAGAGTACTTTGCGTCACTCGCGGATGACTTTCTCAAGTGCAGAATTGAAGAATACATGTGAAAGTCCATCTCCCTGCCTTTTGAAGGCGCCTAAAATTCTCCTGAGTTTTAATTTGGAAGTACTGTTTTTATTATTTGTCGATAATGTGCAGCCGTCGATTATTCGTTGCTATCATAAATACTGAATTTATCATTATGAAAGCAAATAAATGGTTTTTGATGCTGAAACTTTGTAAGAAAAATTTGTTAATTTAGTAATTACAAAAACCTTAACTCTTGTAAAAATTAGTTTTTGGAACAAAAAAATCAATTTATAGCAAAACTCACAGCTACTTCAGAATAATATTTACTACATTTGCTTCAATAACCCTGAGCTATGTGGGTGACACTGGTTTCGTCCAGACGAGTGATGCTTCTTGTCGTGCGCAGCGCTCAATTAGCAGCAAATCCTCAGCCGTTCCCAGATGCGGAGGACCAACGCAATACCACTCTCGCCAACACATTGATCGAATTAATTATCTGTTTCATATGTATGAAATCGAATTGTATTTTCTTCAACTCCAGAGATGGGTACAAAGTTGTTTCGTACCCAGCGAGTGAAATGATTTCTACCCCCCCTCGCCTCCTCCCTATCTCACGGGTCTAGAATGGTGTTTCTTTCTCCAACAAAAAGAACAAAGTCAACCTTCCTCCCCAAGTCGGTAGGCAAAGCAAATGAGTTTGCTTAGCCACCAACACAAAACACAGATCTATTTATTATAAAACTTTCAGCCAGCCACAATAGATGCCTTATGGGACGTTGACTAAGCACAAAGTGAAAGATTGTTCTGGCCTTACACCTCGTTGACGTCATAAGAGGCGGAACAGGACGAGGGAGAAGAACGGGAAGGAATTCGGTCATAACCTATTCAAGGAACCATCCCGGCATTTTCCTTGAGAGATTTCTGAAACCTGTGGAAAACCGACATCTGAATGCCCAGACGGAGATTCGAATCCAAGTCCTCCCGGGTCCATTCTGAGATGTCGTCGTCAAGTCTTCTAGTCGGGTCAATCTCACCGAATAAAGCAGTCCTGGACGCCTATCAGTCGGTCAACCGGGCATAATCTAAGATTTTCAGACTCGGGCGACTAACATTGTTCCGTTACTGTGAGATGTACCAAATGCTGACATGCGGAACTGTTGGTGACCTCTCCGTTCCACTTATTATTCTCGAATCATAAATATCAAATACACAGTTAAAACATTGTGCAAATTAACAACTTTAAACACATTTAGCTCAGTACTTCGCAACCTCAAGTGCATTCTGTGTTGCTCGAAACAGATAATCTTTGTTGCAGGATGATGGGCACATAGAGCACTCGAGCATATGGTTCATACTTTGGTCTTCACCACACTCGCACTTAAGGGCTGGTGGTGTATGGCCGTGCAGTGGATGAGCGCTTTCCCGTTCTACTTTTATCCTCTCCTTGTTCGCAGCCTCTTCTCTCCAGATACTGGGTGGTGTAATCCCCGAAATCTGGTAAAGCCTATCAACTGGAGTAGGATTTATGCAGCCTGTCACTAGTCTACAGGTGTTATTGAGGGCTACATCCACCTGTTTGGTATGAGATGATGAGTACCAAACTGGGCATGCATATTCTGCAACAGAGTAACAAAGGGCTATTGCTGATGAACGTTTAGTTTGTGGTTGACTGCCCCACTGTGATCCAACTAGTTTCTTGTAGATATCTTCATTTTGCAATTCATGCAGTGCTTCTTATATGTGAGGGTTCACTAATCTATACTTATAAAACGCAAGCCATGTGTTAGCTGTGTCACGCGGTGACGTCACGCTTTTCGCGTTTGTTGTCCAACTTACGACCACAAGATGTTCTAGGTTATAAACGTTATTTAATAATATTTCTATTTACCTAAGATTCCGCGTATAAATTAACTGCCAAAACTCGGAAATAAAAGTACATAATCCGTATAATCGACATAATAATTATTAGTAGCTTAATTTTTTAAATTAATAGTTAAACTATTTGGAAATAGATATTTAAGATAAAAAGGCTTTAATTCTCGATTAGCAATGTTAGCGGCAGTTTTGATTAGATTGTTATTACAACCGGAACCTGACGCTTCAACAGAGGACATGAGTAAATTAATTTCTTTTTAAATAATTTAAATTGTGGTCTTTTACTTAAATCATTATACTTCATTTGAATGAAAGAAGTTCCACAATGATCTATATAGTCTAGACTTCAATTAAAATTAATATTACGTGGCATGACGTAAGTTGTTAAGATTTATTTGTAATTTCTTTGCTTTCACTGATGAAATATTTCAGCCGCCATTCAAACGTTGTAATATCTATCTCAATTACAGATAACCTGAAAGATGTAATAACGCGTGAAGATTTTTGATCAAATTTATATTGCTATGCATTAGTGCCACTAAAATGAGATACATTATATGTATTAATATGCGTATGATTGAAGTATTGTTTTTCGGGAGGAAAATTTAGGGTAGTACGTGGTTAGGTTGAAATGCAACCTGGACCAGGATGGCAACGGAAACCTTCTGTTTATAGCGCAAGGCACGAGGAATTATATTAAGATTTATTTTCTAACAATTCTATTTAGTTAAGCAATTGCTAAGAAATCAATTTCCAGAAGAAAAGTATGTATTTCGTTAAAATTTGCGTATTAATTATCAGTTATTTTTTTTACTGAAATCATTAATTGCTTTGAATGAAATAAATTCCAAATTGATCGCGATCTATGCTGCCTAAACCACAATTAAAACTAATATTTCGTGGAATAATGGGAGTTGTTAAGATTTATTTTTAGCATCCTTCTTTTTCACTGGGATCATTATTTCAGTCGCGTGTAAGCTGTGTCAACCATTAAAACATCGGTCTTCATCACAGCTAATAAGAAAGAAAGAAGTAAGAAACCAGTCAGAATTTTGATCAAGTTTGTATCGCGATGCATGATGACACTGACATGTGATTCAGGGAATGTATTAATTCGCGTGTATTTGAAGCTTTGATTTTCTAATGGTAGATGTAGATGTAGAATATTAGCAGAGATTGCAGTTAGGCTGAAATACAACCTGGACCAAGTTTACTATTGGAACTTTTTACTGCAGCACAAGTGACAAGAAATTACATTGAGCTTTATTTTCTAACAATTCTATTTAGTTAAGCAAATGCAAAGAAATTAATTGGCAGAACACTCCGTCAAACCCGTCATTTCTAACGGGCTGAAGAAATTAATCATTTTTGAGATTATGAGCGTTATTTGTTGAAAATTGTATTTAGTTAGTGAAGAAACGAATTGCTATAAGAATAAATTTAGATGGCAAAACAGTGAATGTATTCGTACACGGTAAATAGAAGCTATCAATTCTGAACAGCAATATTAGTAGAATTTGTGGTTATGTCGAAATTCAGACAGGTCCAGAATGACAACTGACACAATTTTTTACGGAATAATTCACAATTAATTTAGTTTCATAAATAATTTAAGCTGCTTTCATAAGAGCTGAGTTACAGAAATTTTATTTTGTACGCTTCGAAGTAGTTCCTTATTTATTGTGCTGAATGAACCGTGGACCAGGAATAAAACCAATGTCATGCGCTATAGGATAAGGTTTTGGGATTCCTAATTTACTTTTAATTTCATTGGTTCCCTAATTCTGACATCATTAATTCGGTAGAACTTCCAACTGTATCGCTGTGTAAACTACACTACTGAGTTCATTATTCCAGCCACATGTAACTGTGTCAGCATTTCCAACATTGTAATATTGATCTGAATCAGGGGCATCAAAAAAGAAATATAAGAAAACGTGAAGACTTCGAATCAAGTTATATCACGATGCATGATGTCACTCACATCCAATACTATGAATGTATTAATGAGTGTGTGATTGAAGCTTTGACTATCTAGCGGCAATATTAGCGGAGTTTGTGGCTAGACTGAATTACACAGACAATTTTTCACTCTCTGTGCGCGGCTATCTCTAAAAATTTAGGATCTTTTTTTTTGTTTCTGCAATTAATGCTGCAAACCAACAGCATTTTTTTAAAATCTACATGTTAATTACTGCCAGCTTAGTCATCTTCGTATATTTCCACTATAATCCCTGTACATGGATGGTACTGTTATAGTAAGCTGATAATGAATATTAGTTTTTTATCTTTGTGTTATATTATTACACTAGCCACAAAGCCCGTCAAAATTGACGGGTTTGGAGTATTCTGGCAATTAATTTCTTTTTAGTTGCTTATCTAAACAGAATTGTTTTGAAATAAAGCTCAATGTGCTGTAATTTGTCATCCCTTGTGATGTAGCAAAACGTTTCAGTTGTCAACTTGATGCAGGTCGCATTTCAGTCTAACCACAATCTTTGCTAATAATACGATGAAGATCGATGTGTTAACGGATGACATAGGTTACATACAGTTGAAATAATGACCACAGTGAAAACGAAGGATACTAAATTAAATCATAACAACTTCAGTGTTCTGGCAAATCATTTCTTAGCAATCGTTTAAATAAACACAAAAATAAATCATAATGTAATTCCTATTGCCTTGCGCAATAACAAAATGTTTCTGTTGCTATCCTGGTCCAGGTTGCATTTCAATCTAACAACAGGCAGTTCAATCATTACCGTAGTGCCACAATCTGATGATGAATTCTTGTATAACTCGACGAAATAAATCGAAAATAAAGAATAGAATTTTTTGATATCTTTCTTGGTTTTCGAGATATAGCATGTTGAAAATCAATTATAACCGTGATTTTGGTGAAGTTTCCTCTGGTCCAGAACGTATTTCAACCTAACAACAACCACCAGGAAGAAAATAAAAACGCATATAGTGCATTTCCACCGTGTAGATATAGCGGTTTTGGTAACTGGTCCAGGCCAGATTTCACCCAAACCACCAAAATTTCTCGAGAACTACGCGAGATATGGAAAGAAAATGCATTATTTGTTTTCGATTTGTCTCTTCGAGTTACATACGATATCATCATCAAATTTGGCAATGTCGAAATTTTTCTTCTGTTCCAGGCCGCATTTCAACCTAACCACGTCAATTTTGAGATACAATACCTCGAGAATTAAGTAAGATATCAAAACATTTTATTCTCTACTTTCAGTTTTTTTCGTCGAGTTACATAAGAATCCATCAACAAATTGCGGCTTCACGGTTATCGTAGAATCCCATAACCACATACAGTACTACGCTAAACCACGGAGGAAATATTTCTTTCCTCCATGCGTTAAACATGCCGCCCGAGAAACAATACTTCCTTCACACGCATATTAATACATATACTTATCACGTTTCAATGGTCACATTGCATCGCGAAATAAACCAAATAAAAAATCTATAAGGGTTCTTCAATCTTAATTTTTTATATTCGTTATTCAGAATTATACTAACACATTTGAATAGCTGATACAGATACATGTGGCTGAAATAAGGCATCAGTAAAACCAAAGTAAATTAAAAATTACTGCCCTGTTGAAATTTGTATCAATTGCTTCGTTATAATGGCATCTTCTTCACATTTGCACCCTCCTTTTTTCGAAAAAGTCGCCATGAATTAAATTAAAAATTCTGAAACGTAAGACGCTCCGCAACCGAAAAATGTTAGCAACACTTTCGTTAGAACGAAGTAATGATTTAAGTAACAGAAAAAAAATTACTAAAAAAAACCGCATGCCCTCTGCTGTAACTTCAAGTGCCAATTCTAATAATCTATCAAAACTGCCGCTAACATTGCGAAAATTAACTTACATATATGTGATTTCAACGAATACTTCTACATAAACTAATATTAAATAAATCTAAGCAACTAATAAGTATGTTCTGTCAGTTAATTTATTCGTGGATGCCTAGAAATGTTATTAAATAACGTGGGTATTTCTCTGCAGTTGCTTAACTAATCAGAATTGTTACAAAATAAAGCTCATTGTAATTTATCGTTCATTATGCTGTAGCAAAAAGCTTCAGTTGTCATCTTGGTCCAGGTTGCATTTCAGCTTAACCATATTTTCCGCTAAAATTTCTGATAGAAAAGCAAAGCTTCAATCACGCGCAATTTAATACATTCCATGCATCGCGATATAAACTTGATCCCAAATCTTCACAGGTTCTGACATGATTTCTTTCTTAAAACCTATGATGAAGATTGATATTTTAACGGCTAAGAATGACTCCAGCAAGAACGAAGGATGCTATAACAACTTAAGCTATGCCATGTAATATTTCATTGTGGTTTAGGCCGTATATATAGCGAACAATTTGCAACTTCTTTCATTTGAACCATGTAATGTTTCAGTAAAAAAACTGATAATTAATATGCCAATTTAAACGCAAATAATTTCAGTAATAAGACACAGTTTAAATTTAAAAAAAAAAAAAAAAAAAAAAAAAACTAAATTATTCATGCCCTCTGCGTTAACGTCAAATGAAACTTGTAATTCTAATCCATGCTAGTTATACTCTAACCAAACATTTAGCAGCTCTGATTCTCGAAATACAAAGCTTTTATCTTACAATATCTATGGACAAAGAATTTAAGGAATACTTCAATATATCAAGAGAATATTACGTAAATATAAGCATCTAATGATTGATATATCGATTTTAACGCAATACATACTTTTATTTCAGTGTTATGTGAGTTAATTTATTCACTGTTGCTTGGAAATGATATTAAATAACGCGCACTCCCACAAATAATATCGTAAAGCGTGACGTCATAGCGCAACGTCATAGGTTGACGTCACCGCGTGACATGACGTAGGTGCGACAACGCTACATCTTGTGTATTATACTAATAGATAATACTTGTATTATTTTGGTTCTCCGGGTGTAGCCGCGTCGATTTATTAAAACCTAACATTTCGGCCATCGTGCTATGGCTTTCATCAGAGGACTGTTTTTTCAGTTGCCGCTATCGCCTTATGTAAAAGCAGGAAGCGAGCGCTCACGCGCTAACCATCCGCGGTGACGTCACCGCGTCCAGTGTAGGCGGTAGGATGAGGTCGTTTGTCTTGGGTTTTCCCGAGCAGGTGTGACCAAATGTGGTCAAGTTGCAAACCACTGTCGGCATTCGTGTTGTTCGGTTGTTTCTGTAATTCTAACGCTTCTCTATACGCCTCGGCCACCATCTGCTCTCAATGGTTATAATGCTGGTCTTGGCAAATAAAATTGAATGACCACTATCGGCTGAATGTAGAACTACCCCGGACTTGCTTGCGTCGTTATTTTTCAAATGCCCGACGTGCTCATTGAACATCTACTTTACGGTGCATCCTGTTTCCCCAATGCACACCTTGTCGCAAATAAAAGGAATTCCATGCACTCCTGGAGTTAGTAAATGATCCCTCTTATCGTTAGCGCTGGTAAGGATGCTCGTTAATTTCCTAGGGGCCTTATATACGGGACAGATGCTCTTCTTTCTTAATAAATCGGCGTGTCTCCATCCAGAGAACCAAGATAATACATACAGTGACCGCGGAAGCTTTCGGAACCACTCACATAATACTTATTAATTACTATTTATATTTCATACTTAAATAATCAAAAATTCGTGCTTACTAGTAATAAAAAATTAAATGAGGTAATTATTTTTACGTTTAAATATACATGTTATTGTTAATTAAGGTATTAACTGGAAAAACATTTAGATGCAAAACGAAACACCCAAGGAACAAAAATGACGATTGAATCGAGAACGTTAACAAAGATGCAGAGCAAACAATTCGTCTAACAAACGACGACGATTAGACTCAGAAAATCATGCAAGGACAAGAGCTTCTGAAAATGATGAAGAAACTCTAAATAGGTCACGAGAGAATAGTGAGACAAATAAAAGACGCGTCTCAAATGAAAGTCCAGAACAAACAACTCACCGAGACAGGCTAAGTCCGAGAGCCAAGCAAGACTGAGAGCATCGGAAAATTGCGAAGAAATACTAACTAGATTAAGATCAAATAAGGGAAGATGTCAAAGACGAGTCACTAACAAAAATCCAGAAGAAACAGCTTTATGAGGAAAGGTTAATGCTGAAAGCCAAGCAAGATTGAGAGCATTCAAAACTAAACAACAAAGACAGCAACTCAGAGAAACTGAGTGAAATCGACACTCCCAGCCATCAAATATTCAAAGACGAATCACTGTTTCCTACGTTATAAACAGTAATAACTTCAATAAATAAGGATTTGAACAGCATAGTTGTGGTGACATGAATGTGGTATGTCAGTTCTGTCATTCTTTGAATTTCAGTGCAGAACTACCATCAATGCTATAAAGGAAAGGTCAGAATGCCAGCCAGACGAGAATTTCCGCAGTATTTTCGAATTTTTACCAACTGGGCTGTTTTTTCAGTGTTCTAGGTAAGATGCAAGGGAAGATTCTCTGAAAAAAAAAAACACTGCAGAAACAAAGAATAAAGAATGGAACGAACCTAAAACAGTATGAGTTGAAAACAGGCGAATAGACAGAGAGCACTATCAATAATTAACGGAAATTGTGGAAAATTCCGATGGCAAAACGAGATGGATGAAGTTGTTTGAACCGACTATTAGTTTTACTAGCATCCATCGCCGATCTCGCATTTCTTGTGATGCGAAATCAAGACATTAACTTGAATCAGACTGTATTCAGCGTTGTGGGAATGTTGTTAATCTAGCGCCGTACACGACGACTTACATGATTGTAAATGGAAAGCTACTACAATAACCTATAGTAATAGTTCATGGAATATCAGTACAAGAAAAAGAAAAACAGTAATGTGTTACCTTGATGTGTATTTGGACAAACGAGTGCATTTCACGTCTCATATGAACGAGATATGTGAAAGAGCGATTCTAATAATGACCAAACTATTAAGCTTTGATGAATGGTGATTTAAGTTGTTACCACTCGTCATAAGGAAACATGGCGCAATAATTGTCAGCTACTGGATACGCAGCAAGTACATAGGTCAAGCAACTATGTAAGATTAAACTGAAGGAGCTACTTCGACTTACACAGCAAATAATTCTGTTCAGGTTAAATGAGTCGTGAACAAAAAAGACCACTGTAACACTTGGACTCTGCCCACTGGATTTGGATGTAAAGAAGCGAGGAACTTTATACTGGATAAAAATAGGTAGATATTGCCGGAAGATGGAAATATTGGTAGGACAGTTGAAACCAGAAGGAAGTTTGGGACGCTTCGATTTGCGAATATCAAAAATGTGGCCCAGCAACAATACGGTCAGAGGGACGAGAGGCACGCTTGCGGGCGCGAAAGAGGCGAGTGGCCATAACCCATCACCAACTCTCTCCATGGCTTGTACACCGCATATTCTGTGACAGCCCTTACAGTAGAACGAAGTGGTCGCAAGGAAATCAATAGATGAGACTGTGTTAAAGTAAGTACTCCCGAGCATGAGGTTCGCAAATACGAAGCATCTGAGGAATTAAGATCGCGCCTTCAAATTAAATATTTATTAGTATATGATATACCAAGTATTACATATCTCTGGCACTTATTAGATAAAGCTGATAAGGCAAAACATGTGCAAGTGAAACTGGCTGTGTGGGAAGGGCACCTCAAACATATAGCATCAGAAACGAAAAGGACAGAATAGGAAATAAAAACGCTTCCATCGTAAATTACAAGCACTGCCCTCGACCACGATGGAGACAGCCCTGATGAAAGTGGCTCGCCACAGGCACCTTCTGCGAGGGTTAAGGAGCAGCCAACTGTGGTTCCAGGAGGAAACTTCTGATGGAGGAGTGGATGAATGCAAGGACTATGCCGAAGATGGAAGAGATTATTAAGAGGAACGGGAAACCAGCAGAAGTATTCGGCAAATCACCGGCTGTTCTGTAGCGGCAGCGAAGGCAACCGACGACCTTGGTATCAGCGTAGTTTAGTAGTAGTGGAAAAAAACTGGTTGATGAAAAGCAATATGCAAAAAACAGTCTTATAAAGACAGTTCTTTTGTTTGGTGATAGACACACATAGACATAGCGGATTTTAATTAGAACACAACACTAAACAAATTGCGGGAACTGAGGGCCTACTAAATTAACAATGCTGTGAAAAATCAGAAAATAAAATGAAAAATATCTGTATGGTTTCCCACTTGCAATGAAGAAATTAATTTGAAAATTTAGGCTTCAATTTCAAGAGCGACGTTGATTCAGTGTCAAAACCTGATAAGCCTTCGACCTCGTATATAATTTAAAGTAGAAAAAAGTACACTCTTTGGCAAAAAATTGACTGTCCGCGCCGAGTCTAAGTCCCTTATTTTGCACAATGTGGCATCATTGCGCGTATTCAACTCAGCGCCATCTGTTATTCATTTCCTTAAGTCAAGCCTCGAACAAAGCAGGAAGACTCCGCCCGCCCATTGACGAGTCCATTTATCATTCCCCACATTTCAGTAAAAAGCTATTGACCGATCTCGAAACAGGTAACGCATTTTCCTGTCCCTGCATTGACTATAATATTAGCCAAGATATCGCCGACCATACCTCAATCGGACGAAATTCGGTTCCAGCTACACTTTTCTTAAATTCTGATCGTGAAACGTATCGTTAAAGTTGTAATTAACAAGATTGCAATAAAGCGCAGTAAAAATGAGGTTCAGTTATACATTTTATTCCAAATAATTAGCGTAAAATTATAACGATATTTATTTATATATTGATGTGGCTAATTAGTTGCAATAATGCAACACATAATGGGGTGTGTGGTCCGAGAAGTGGGTGTAAATGTTCAAAGATCCAGAGTTTTTAGTTCTACAAAACTATTGAAACGATTATAAAGAGATTATTTCGGATAATTGTCTAATGCCAGTTGAATGTAACTGACTTCCGAGGCAGGATAAGGTTGTTTACCCACTGCACGAGTCGTCTGTGAACATGAGCTCCGTTTGCTTGTGGCTAACCATCTAGTCTTGTAAACGCGTGGTCCTTGGTTCGAGTCTAGTTTTTCCAATTATTTTTTTGCATTTATTTTAAACAAGTCGAACCTACAACTGCGTTATGCGTAAAATATAACATCGACTCTTACCTACTTGCGTCAGGACATAACATACTTAAGGAAAGACTCGTAACTGAGTGATTCTTAATAAACTGCACACGTAACTATGAAAGCTTTCACAGAGGTAACACTGAAAGAAATCTTCTCGGGCTTCAACATCGTAGAAATAGCGTCGTGTGGTTACATTAGGTGGACTATAACGAGTTCGCACCATCTTCAAGGAGACGAAAAACTAAACAATATTACTATACCAATTTCTTATTATGCGTCTGGATTTACGATTCGTCGACTTCTAAGTCATTAAAGGTGGAAAGGGAATGGAGACAAGGAATGGGAAGGAATTCGGACCATGGGTTTTGGAAGAAATAATCCCGCCATTCACAAGAAGTGACTTGGAGAAACGAAGGAAAATCCAAATCTGGATAGCCGGATAGGAATTCAAACAAGCTTCCTCTCGAATGCGGAGCCATAGCGTTAACGCTCAGCCATTAGGTTCAGTTTTTCAATATCTTTCGTATTTAATCTATGATGCCGTCCATAAAATTATTTAAAAAATCTATTGAAAAGTTAAAAATCGTAAAATAAAATATATGTGCAGAAGTGAGTTCATCTGATGAGAGCGGGGATATCAAAAAAATCTCTGAAATCAGAAACGCAATTCAAATTTCATTTTCTCTCTCTCTACTCTTTTCGCCCCTCTCTCTTTTTTTTAATTTTTTTTGCTAGGGCATTACGGCTCGGCGACAGAAAGGTCGTTAGAGGCGGGATCGGATTGGGGCAAGAAACGGGCAGGAACTCGGCCATGGCCTTTTCAAGGAAGCATCCGGGCGTTCGCCTGGAGTGACTTGGGGAAACCATGGAAAACCCAGATCTGGATGCCCGGACGCGGATTCAAACCCGCGCCCTCCCGAATACGAGGCCAGAACGTTAACCGTTCACGCACCACACCCGGTACTTTTTTTTTAATTTTTAGCAGCTATCAAATTCAAAGTGAATATAAGCTCCCTCTTATATGGAAGATATTGCCATATTAATCCCGTTGTTTAATGAAGTAGTATTAAACCAAAAATGACGAGCAAAATTGATCGGTTTGCTAGTAACCAAATTCAGTATTCAGTATTTTTTTGATATCCCCGCTCTCATCAGATGAACTCACTTCTGCACATATATTTTAATTTACGATTTTTAACTTTTCAGTATTTTCGTAGAAATGTTAAAAAAAAAATTCAATTCACATTCTAATTGAGCAAAGACCTCAGACCGGATGCTAAAACTACAGAAATTTGCAGTCTAAATAAAATTTGGTAAAATAAGAAATTTCAATGTAGTTATGATGTAATTCTCTATAATATTTTCTCATTTTTTTTTCAAGTATGTCTTTCAGTAAAGATTAAGAGGTAGTTGGAATGAAATTATCACGCTGAGCAATAACACAGCTAATTGTTACAAAATTTTATAAATCGGCAGTACTACTCTCCGCAGCTAGAGTGTAATTCTAAAATATCATAGTAGACGGAAACGTAGTGTTTACAAAGCGTATAATACTGGTTTCCTTGTTCCTTGCCACACTGACATTCCCGCACTGAATTTCAATTTTATGCCTCAGTTTTCCTCCTACAATGTTCTGATTGAATGCCTATAAGACTTTGCAATATTTAAACTTACAAAAGAAATTGTTGCTCGTCATTCTGAGACAGACATTATAATGTAAATTATTTGGGTTGGAATAAAATATACAGTAGCTACAGTTTGAATTTTGAAAAAACCGTGCGGCAAGAGAATCAATTCTTATCACCGATCAAGAAAAACAAAGTTACTTTCATAGCGTTTGTTGATTTAGAAAAAAAAGCTGTTGGTGATGTAAGGCGGGACAAAATGTTCAAACTTTTTTAAAAAAGTCAGGTCTTACGTATCGAGATAGAAAAATATTTTATAAGTGATATAAGAAGTGGCTATAATAAAAGTAGAGAATCATGAGAGTCACCAATCAGTTGAAAAGTGTATCAGATATGGTTGCAGTTCATCCTTACTAATATTCAACTTATATGTGGAGGAAGCTACAAAAGAAGTAAAAGAGGAATTTTAATGTGGCTTCATGAAAAAGTAGTTTCAAATATTGCCCCAGGAACCAGAGAGAACTTTTTAAAACTGTATGTATGGAGCATAGCACCTTATGGTAACGAAGCATGGACTTCAGGAATACCTGAAAGAAGGAAAATTGAAGCATTCGAAATGTGGTGCTATAGGAGGATGCCGAAAATTAAGTGGACAGTTAAACCACGAAATTAATATGTTTTGTAAATGATGGCTGACGAAAGAAGTTTGTGGAAGAATCGTACACAAAGAAGAAACAGATTCGTGGGTGGTTTTTTAATACATTTGGGATTGGTTATGTATGAAGCAGATAACGGTGGACGTGTTTTAAGAGAGGTGTTTTGAGATGAAGGGGATAGTGCAAAATAAGATGGGATGGTGGTTTATATCAAACCAATCGAGAGACTGACGACAGTAAAATAAGAGATGAAATAAGACAGAAGGTGCCGGCCGATTGAGACCTACTCCCCCGAAACACATCGATGGGGCCGACAGCTTAGCGTCCAAATCCGGCGGACGAGTCACTGTCAGAAGTTCCATACGCGCTACAGAGAGGTTTGGGATTTAAACCAGGACTTTCGTGCACCATCTGATAATTAGTAATAATGCACCGCCACCGAAACATGCCCTAGTTCTAAAAAGTTCTTCAACCACCGGAGCTCAAATCAGGTGACGCCGCGCATCATCACGGAGCTATAATGACCCGAAACGAGGAAGTTGGCTATAGAAGTGTAGCATTTAAAAATCAACCTTTCACCTCCGTCACATGCTGTTTGGTGCAGACGCGTAAATTCCAATTGAGGTAGCTGACTCAATCTCATACCACTGCGGTGCAAGACAATCTTCTTATATCTATCACCTTAGTAATATATGAATTTTATGAGCGGAACCGAATATAAAGCATCCAGCATCTTTAATTCATTTAATTTATAACTGCTAAAAAGATTAAAAAAAATGGAGAGAGGTTGAAAATGAGAGAGCGAGACAGATTTTTTTTTTTTTTAATTGTGTTTCTGATTTCAGAGATTGTTTTGGAAACTCACCCTCTCATCAAATTATCGCACTTCTACCGACATTTTATCATTTACGATTATTAACTTTGCTTTAAGTAGATTTTTAAATAATTTTATGGATGTAATCGTAGACCAAATACGACTAGTAATGAAAAAGTGAAGCTAATGGTGTCGCATTCGGGAGGAGACGGCTTCGAATACCTCCACCTATCGAGATTTGGGTTTTCCAAAATCACTCCAGGCAAATGGTGGTATAGTTCCTTTAAAAAGCCAAGGCCGAATTTCTTCCAGTTCCTTTTCCGCAGTCCTTCCCCGCCTCTAACGACCTCGACGTTGACGAAACGTAGTGCCATAAGAAGGAAAAAAATTGAATGGGAAGGAGTCATTGTTAGTCGGGTTAATGCAAGCTGCGACCACAACAACTACTACTACTACAGCTACTGTAAAACGCTGAAAAAACTCAGAAGTTCAATTCAGAAACGAAGAAGACGAAATGTAAGCAAGGAAGCAAGCATTGCTCACGACATAGCTGGTCCACACGTTGCTTATCACACCGTCGATCTTCTGCAAAACTTTGGTTGGAAAATAATCACCCACCCATCATACAGTTGCAGACTTGGCCCACAGTGACTACCACCTTTTCCTAAGCTGCGAAAATATTTGACTGACTTAGATATTAAAGATGAAGTTCAATGCTTGCTCAAAGACATGAGGCGAGCATACATTCTTTTCCCTTTTTTGCTTATGGTTTTACGCGTTGTCGACATCGAGATCATTAGAGGCGTGAAAGGAGTTGTAGCAAGGATTTCTCCAATGGCCTTTTAAAGGAACCTTTCCAGTATTCACATAGAGTGATTTGGGGAAATCAGTGAAACCCAAATCTGGATGGCCGGACGAGGATTCGAACCCGCAACCTCCCGAATGAGAGGCCAGCGCGTCAGCGCTTATTCCACCACGCTCCATTATTTTTATAAACTGTCACTGCATCTACAATAATGCGTGTGCCGAATTGTGAAGATGGAGAAAAAATAAATGATTGCTCAATCTTTCCAAAAGAGTCGATCGTGATAAATTATTACGTGTTATTTAGTGTTATAAAGGTATTCTTCTTGGCCGAAGGAAATAGGAAGTTGGCACTTACTTCCTCTTAGACGTTGCCACATCTACTTCTTCCAGTGTTGCCACGATTTCTGACTTCTGGCAGTGCTGTGGTAATTTCCTATTCAAGGAAACGTATCTTACAGCTAGGCGGTATCAAGAGAACAGACACATTGCCTAAATAGAAATTTACTTTCCTTCCCCGTCTATCTATCATATTTTTATTTGACTGATTATTTCTGTTATAACAGTTTGATTCTTTATATAGATCATCATTAACTATTCAACTTGAAATGTTGTATCTTTATATATATATATATATATATATATATATGTTTACTTTTATTGTATAATGGACGAGGATAGGTTTACCCTGTAATGCAGAATGGTTGAACGGTTAAGCATTGGTCCTGCGGAGGTGAGGGTACTGGGTTCGATCCCACCTCAAGTCGAGCATTTTTACATTGACTATCCCCTTCTCACTTGTTGTAAAATACATATCATATATGTAAAAGTAAACATTATTATATTTTACATCAAATTGTTTAAAAACAAACTCCGATGAAAACATTTTTTTTTTGATTAGTTCATAGGCCTCATTGGCGGTTAAAGGTGTGTTTGTGGAATTTAAAATATTGCTCATCCAATATAATGTGATGAGTTTAGTTGACTTTAGTTCCGTAAAGGCAGAGAGTTTGATTGGAGTTGTTGCTGTAGAGTTTCTCACTTGTAATGTCAAAGAAACTATTTTTTTCTGTTATTTTAACTTCATGTTGCGGAATTTTTATTGAAATAACTCGTCAAGACATCAGGAGAAATACCATCAAAATCGTTTACTCACTTGGGCTGTTGCAAGTTATTTTGCAAAACAAGAACACATCGCGGACAATTTTGTCTCATGTGCGGTACTAATTACATAAATGACACGTGGGAAACTGGTAACGAAATATTGCATTGAAATCATTAGCATTAATATGCGTAATTATATGATTTTTTAACGATCATTTCAACAGAACGGATAACTCTATAATCCTAAATAAGATTTGTTAATGCTAATTTCTCTATAATTATTGATCTTATAACTCCATAAATACTCTGCACTGGAGGTATTTCCTCATTTTAGCCTTACGGCAGCACCATCAGTTACCAACAGTTTCTATCATTAGTGACACTTACTTATTCTTTTGAGCCATCACGTGAATAAGTCACTATGGACTCCATACTGAACCTGAATTTTAGCAAACGGGGTTTATTCTTGGAGTTTTACGCAAACACAGTAAACATCTGTTTCCAGTTGTATCGCTGGGAAGTGTTCCGCCTGAATGAAATTTCAATTGTAAGCAAGTACTGAGCCTCCAAGGCTGTTGATTGCACATACATAATTTTTTTGTCCAACGTTATTTTTCCTGATGCCTTAACAAGACATTTTCAATTAAAAAGGCATAACTCACACGAAATTAAAATCACAGGAAGAAAACCCAACAAAAACCGTTAAAAAAATAGTTTCTTTGACATTTCAAGTGAGAAACTCTACAGCAACAACTCCAATCAAACTCTTTGCCTTTACGGAACTAAAGTCAACTAAACTCATCACATTATATTGGATGAGCAGTATTTTAAATTCCACAAACACACCTTTAACCGCCAATGAGGCCTATGAACTAATCAAAAAAATGTTTTCATCGGAGTTTGTTTTTAAACAATTTGATGTAAAATATAATAATGTTTACTTTTACATATATGATATGTATTTTACAACAAGTGAGAAGGGGATAGTCAATGAAAAATACTCGACTTGAGGTGGGATCGAACTCAGTACCCTCACCTCCGCAGGCCAATGCTCAACCGTTCAACCATTTTGCATTACAGGTAAACCTACCTCGTCCATTATACAATAAAAGTAAACATATATATATATATATAAAGATACAACATTTCAAGTTGAATAGTTAATGATGATCTATATAAAGAATCAAACTGTTATAACAGAAATAATCAGTCAAATAAAAATATGATACATAGACGGGGAAGGAAAGTAAATTTCTATTTAGGCAATGTGTCTGTTCTCTTGATACCGCCTAGCTGTAAGATACGTTTCCTTGAATAGGAAATTACCACAGCACTGCCAGAAGTCAGAAATCGTGGCAACACTGGAAGAAGTAGATGTGGCAACGTCTAAGAGGAAGTAAGTGCCAACTTCCTATTTCCTTCGGCCAAGAAGAATACGTTTATAACACTAAATAACACGTAATAATTTATCACGATCGACTCTTTTGGAAAGATTGAGCAATCATTTATTTTTTCTCCATCTTCACAATTCGGCACACGCATTATTGTAGATGCAGTGACAGTTTATAAAAATAATGGAGCGTGGCAAGGGCGTATCCAGGTTCAGAACTAGAGGGGGGCAGGATTTGAACTAGGGGGGGCAACTCATTTTGGTTTCGAGGAAGTGGGGTGGGGGACTGAAACATGACATTACAAAATCAAACCTATCCAGGAAACCATTTTTATCATTGATTAATATAGTAACCCAACTACTTAATCTAAGGACCTACTATGTAGTTAATTAAGATCGTAAGTCAGTTAGTTTTTTATGTAAACATTAATTGTCTCGGATTTTAAATTTAAATAATTTTGTTTGTCAATATCTCATGGTGTTCTTTCACGAAATTTCGATGAACACTCATCAGACATAATCCAGTCAATCTTTCTCTCCCAAAGTGCTCCTGAACTAGTTCTTCACTCGTCGAAGCGTACTGAAGGCAACTTAATTTTTCTTCTAGGGGGGGCAGCACCCCCCCCCTCTGCCCCTCGCTGGATACGCCCATGGAGCGTGGTGGAATAAGCGCTGACGCGCTGGCCTCTCATTCGGGAGGTTGCGGGTTCGAATCCTCGTCCGGCCATCCAGATTTGGGTTTCACTGATTTCCCCAAATCACTCTATGTGAATACTGGAAAGGTTCCTTTAAAAGGCCATTGGAGAAATCCTTGCTACAACTCCTTTCACGCCTCTAATGATCTCGATGTCGACAACGCGTAAAACCATAAGCAAAAAAGGGAAAAGAATGTATGCTCGCCTCATGTCTTTGAGCAAGCATTGAACTTCATCTTTAATATCTAAGTCAGTCAAATATTTTCGCAGCTTAGGAAAAGGTGGTAGTCACTGTGGGCCAAGTCTGTAACTGTATGATGGGTGGGTGATTATTTTCCAACCAAAGTTTTGCAGAAGATCGACGGTGTGATAAGCAACGTGTGGACCAGCTATGTCGTGAGCAATGCTTGCTTCCTTGCTTACATTTCGTCTTCTTCGTTTCTGAATTGAACTTCTGAGTTTTTTCAGCGTTTTACAGTAGCTGTAGTAGTAGTAGTTGTTGTGGTCGCAGCTTGCATTAACCCGACTAACAATGACTCCTTCCCATTCAATTTTTTTCCTTCTTATGGCACTACGTTTCGTCAACGTCGAGGTCGTTGGAGGCGAGAAGGACTGCGGAAAAGGAACTGGAAGAAATTCGGCCTTGGCTTTTTAAAGGAACTATACCACCATTTGCCTGGAGTGATTTTGGAAAACCCAAATCTCGATAGGTGGAGGTATTCGAAGCCGTCTCCTCCCGAATGCGACACCATTAGCTTCACTTTTTCATTACTAGTCGTATTTGGTCTACGATTACATCCATAAAATTATTTAAAATCTACTTAAAGCAAAGTTAATAATCGTAAATGATAAAATGTCGGTAGAAGTGCGATAATTTGATGAGAGGGTGCGTTTCCAAAACAATCTCTGAAATCAGAAACACAATTAAAAAAAAAAAATCTGTCTCGCTCTCTCATTTTCAACCTCTCTCCATTTTTTATAAAATCTTTTTAGCAGTTATAAATTAAATGAATTAAAGATGCTGGATGCTTTATATTCGGTTCCGCTCATAAAATTCATATATTACTAAGGTGATAGATATAAGAAGATTGTCTTGCACCGCAGTGGTATGAGATTGAGTCAGCTACCTCAATTGGAATTTACGCGTCTGCACCAAACAGCATGTGACGGAGGTGAAAGGTTGATTTTTAAATGCTACACTTCTATAGCCAACTTCCTCGTTTCGGGTCATTATAGCTCCGTGATGATGCGCGGCGTCACCTGATTTGAGCTCCGGTGGTTGAAGAACTTTTTAGAACTAGGGCATGTTTCGGTGGCGGTGCATTATTACTAATTATCAGAGGTGCACGAAAGTCCTGGTTTAAATCCCAAACCTCTCTGTAGCGCGTATGGAACTTCTGACAGTGACTCGTCCGCCGGATTTGGACGCTAAGCTGTCGGCCCCATCGATGTGTTTCGGGGGAGTAGGTCTCAATCGGCCGGCACCTTCTGTCTTATTTCATCTCTTATTTTACTGTCGTCAGTCTCTCGATTGGTTTGATATAAACCACCATCCCATCTTATTTTGCACTATCCCCTTCATCTCAAAACACCTCTCTTAAAACACGTCCACCGTTATCTGCTTCATACATAACCAATCCCAAATGTATTAAAAAACCACCCACGAATCTGTTTCTTCTTTGTGTACGATTCTTCCACAAACTTCTTTCGTCAGCCATCATTTACAAAACATATTAATTTCGTGGTTTAACTGTCCACTTAATTTTCGGCATCCTCCTATAGCACCACATTTCGAATGCTTCAATTTTCCTTCTTTCAGGTATTCCTGAAGTCCATGCTTCGTTACCATAAGGTGCTATGCTCCATACATACAGTTTTAAAAAGTTCTCTCTGGTTCCTGGGGCAATATTTGAAACTACTTTTTCATGAAGCCACATTAAAATTCCTCTTTTACTTCTTTTGTAGCTTCCTCCACATATAAGTTGAATATTAGTAAGGATGAACTGCAACCATATCTGATACACTTTTCAACTGATTGGTGACTCTCATGATTCTCTACTTTTATTATAGCCACTTCTTATATCACTTATAAAATATTTTTCTATCTCGATACGTAAGACCTGACTTTTTTAAAAAAGTTTGAACATTTTGTCCCGCCTTACATCACCAACAGCTTTTTTTTCTAAATCAATAAACGCTATGAAAGTAACTTTGTTTTTCTTGATCGGTGATAAGAATTGATTCTCTTGCCGCACGGTTTTTTCAAAATTCAAACTGTAGCTACTGTATGTTTTATTCCAACCCAAATAATTTACATTATAATGTCTGTCTCAGAATGACGAGCAACAATTTCTTTTGTAAGTTTAAATATTGCAAAGTCTTATAGGCATTCAATCAGAACATTGTAGGAGGAAAACTGAGGCATAAAATTGAAATTCAGTGCAGGAATGTCAGTGTGGCAAGGAACAAGGAAACCAGAATTATACGCTTTGTAAACACTACGTTTCCGTCTACTATGATATTTTAGAATTACACTCTAGCTGCGGAGAGTAGTACTGCCGATTTATAAAATTTTGTAACAATTAGCTGTGTTATTGCTCAGCGTGATAATTTCATCCCAACTACCTCTTAATCTTACTGAAAGACATACTTGAAAAAAAATGAGAAAATATTATAGAGAATTACATCATAACTACATTGAAATTTCTTATTTTACCAAATTTTATTTAGACTGCAAATTTCTGTAGTTTTAGCATCCGGTCTGAGGTCTTTGCTCAATTAGAATGTGAATTGAATTTTTTTTTTAAACATTTCTACGAAAAGACTGAAATGTTATCTATTTGGTTACCAGCAAACCGATCAATTTTGCTCGTCATTTTTGGTTTAATACTACTTCATTAAACAACGGGATTAATATGACAATATCTTCCATATAAGAGGGAGCTTATATTCACTTTGAATTTGATAGCTGCTAAAAATTAAAAAAAAGTACCGGGTGTGGTGCGTGAACGGTTAACGTTCTGGCCTCGTATTCGGGAGGGCGCGGGTTTGAATCCGCGTCCGGGCATCCAGATCTGGGTTTTCCATGGTTTCCCCAAGTCACTCCAGGCGAACGCCCGGATGCTTCCTTGAAAAGGCCATGGCCGAGTTCCTGCCCGTTTCTTGCCCCAATCCGATCCCGCCTCTAATGACCTTTCTGTCGCCGAGCCGTAAAGCCCTAGCAAAAAAAATTAAAAAAAGAGAGAGGGGCGAAAAGAGTAGAGATAGAGAAAATGAAATTTGAATTGCGTTTCTGATTTCAGAGATTTTTTTGATATCCCCGCTCTCATCAGATGAACTCACTTCTGCACATATATTTTAATTTACGATTTTTAACTTTTCAATAGATTTTTTAAATAATTTTATGGACGGCATCATAGATCAAATACGAAAGATATTGAAAAACTGAACCTAATGGCTGAGCGTTAACGCTACGGCTCCGCATTCGAGAGGAATCTTGTTGGAATTCCTATTCGGCTATCCAGATTTGGATTTCGCTTCGTTTCTCCAAGTCACTTCGTGTGAATGGCGGGATTATTTCTTCCAAAACCCATGGTCCGAATTCCTTCCCATTCCTTGTCTCCATTCCCTTTCCACCTTTAATGACTTAGAAGTCGACGAATCGTAAATCCAGACGCATAATAAGAAATTGGTATAGTAATATTATTTAGTTTTTCGTCTCGTTGAAGATGGTGCGAACTCGTTATAGTCCACCTAACGTAACCACACGACACTATTTCTACGATGTTGAAGCCCGAGAAGATTTCTTTCAGTGTTACCTCTGTGAAAGCTTTCATAGTTACGTGTGCAGTTTATTAAGAAGCACTCAGTTACGAGTCTTTCCTTAAGTATGTTATGTCCTGACGCAAGTAGGTAAGAGTCGATGTTATATTTTACGCATAACGCAGTTGTAGGTTCGACTTGTTTAAAATAAATGCAAAAAAATAATTGGAAAAACTAGACTCGAACCGAGGACCACGCGTTTACAAGACTAGATGGTTAGCCACAAGCAAACGGAGCTCATGTTCACAGACGACTCGTGCAGTGGGTAAACAACCTTATCCTGCCTCGGAAGTCAGTTACATTCAACTGGCATTAGACAATTATCCGAAATAATCTCTTTATAATCGTTTCAATAGTTTTGTAGAACTAAAAACTCTGGATCTTTGAACATTTACACCCACTTCTCGGACCACACACCCCATTATGTGTTGCATTATTGCAACTAATTAGCCACATCAATATATAAATAAATATCGTTATTTTTTTTTTTTTTTATTGTATTTACGTCTCTCAACATCGAGGTCTTTAGAGACGGGAAAGGATGGGGGGCAAGGATGGGGGCAAGGAATGGGAAGGAATTCGGCCATGGCCTTTTGAAGGAAGCATCCCGGCATTTGCCTGGAGTGAAAATATCGTTATAATTTTACGCTAATTATTTGGAATAAAATGTATAACTGAACCTCATTTTTACTGCGCTTTATTGCAATCTTGTTAATTACAACTTTAACGATACGTTTCACGATCAGAATTTAAGAAAAGTGTAGCTGGAACCGAATTTCGTCCGATTGAGGTATGGTCGGCGATATCTTGGCTAATATTATAGTCAATGCAGGGACAGGAAAATGCGTTACCTGTTTCGAGATCGGTCAATAGCTTTTTACTGAAATGTGGGGAATGATAAATGGACTACCAAGAAGAATCGTCAATGGGCGGGAGGAGTCTTCCTGCTTTGTTCGAGGCTTGACTTAAGGAAATGAATAACAGATGGCGCTGAGTTGAATACGCGCAATGATGCCACATTGTGCAAAATAAGGGACTTAGACTCGGCGCGGACAGTCAATTTTTTTGCCAAAGAGTGTACATACCATACATGCAGGAAATAAATATAATGATGACAAGTGTCTACAAATCATTTAACGCCTTTTGTAATACGTCGCTTATGGTCTCCTTTAGAATATTTTGTGACTTACATATCAGGAAGGACTCTTTATCTCTTCCTTCTTTTACAAAATTTCCTTAAGGATGGACCTCGTCCACTCCCTGGAACTTCATATCAGGGAGACAGAACTAAGAATCCCTTCCATGAAGCCGGTAACAGAACTGAAGCGGTGAGGTCAGCATTATTCTTTGACCGCTTAACTCATAAACAGATAGACTTCTCTTGCTTTTTGTTGCAGTTAGCAGGATTTTAATTCCAAAATCGTGTTCATAGTGATTCGCTCTATAGACTCAAACAATCATAAATATACTGTACTATTAATTTGGCTATGCAAGTGTTTCATAGATTATTCTATGACATTTTCTAATTACATATTTTACCTTCTGCTGCAGGTGTTGCCGAAGGAGCGTTCATAGACGATGTTAATCCACTACCAGCCACACTGACATAAGGAGAAGGAGTAAGGTTATACCATATTAACTGCATTAAATTAGTAAGGCGAACACTGGTAGCTAATTGATTTACATGCTGCCAGTTGTGGCCCGACCTATTTGCAACTTGACAATAATCATATAATTGGGGAAAGAATGGATCCATTTCTTGTGAATGATGAGTACGACGTCAGATGGGACTCGTGGCTCGCTGAGACGGAATATACAGAGCACAAATTACTCATGGAAGACGTTGAAAGCTGCATTTCAGATGCACCGATTTCAACGGAAGTGCTTTTCCACACTGAATCATTGACAACGTCAGAGAAAGTGAGCCACTCCAGTTGCCTATCGGATGAACACATTACTTCTACAAACGATTTTGGATTGGGATCTACAAATGTAGAGTCAGAGGACATGAGTCGGTCCAGCTGCGTGTCATTAGATGCGCATGTTGATTGTAAGCCTATAAATCCAGGAGACATAAACCAAATCAACCACAAGAGCGATGAGTTTGGGACGGCAGTAAGTGTTGCTAGACCACCTACTGACCAGCTGCAGGATAGGATGAGGCAGAAGATCGACATCATGTTCTGTGAAGACGACACTGGAGCAGCGAATGTGCTGAAACGACGCATAGACAGGGGCCTCTTGCCGAATAGTAAAGATTTCTGGTCAGCTAGGAAAAGCCGGCAAGGTTTCACTTTCCCCAACGAGAAGTTCAGACGTTTTATAAGCTGGTTACTCTCCGACTGCGCTGGTGTGGACGATCATAGTCTACCTCGTCTTGTGTGCCAACAATCTAGCAATGAGATTTGTTGGGTACATCCCATTGGAGAAAGTGCACTCAACACTTACCAAGCGTGGCTCTACAGTTGCTGTCGCAGTGCAGAGATCCTCCTACAATGCGAGACTGAGGTAACTTGCAAGAAGTGCAAACTTCACAGGGAATCATCTAGACGTAAAACTCACAAGAAGAAATCCTTGTCACACGAAAAAACACTTAAAATGAAGACTCGAAGTGGATCAAAAAAGAGACACAGCAAGAGAGTGAAAAAGAATAAAGACTGCAAAAGTTGCAATGGGCACGACAGCCTGTAACGTTACCAGTAGCACTAACGCTTTGAGGATAATCTGAAAAGTTCTCAGACTTAAAGTGAAGATACAATTAGAATAATAGGATTTCTATTTTACACGATTCAATTTTGGTACAATCCTTTTTTTTCCAACGCTGGTGTCCCTTCCTTAATAGAGTTTCTTATAGTCTCAAATACCCCACTGTAGAATTTTTGAGGTATTTTTCTCTAAAAGACATGTACCTTAAATCAGTATAACACGAGATTGAAGGAAAAAATACTCGAGTGACAAGAAATAAGCTGTTTCAAGACAATAAATTCAAAGATCCATTTGTAAAATGTTTAGTTATTAAAATTACAAATAAACTGCTCAAAAGTCAAGGATTATTTTGAATTTAGCCCAAATAAGCTGTTTAACTAAGGACATTAACAATTTAATGGTCTAAAACATTTTGCTTCATCATACTGAACTTCATGTTTACTTTATATTTAAATATTAATCTTGCTACTGTGGAGGATAATGCCAGCCTCAAAAGTTAAAATAAACTAACATATTTTTATAATTGTATAAAAGTAGGCCTATGTACTGATCTTGTCTGATTATTTTTAATCAGAAACAATAACTGATAAAAAGTTTAGACATAACCACAAATACTATTTAGAAGACAATTTTCAAAGAGGTATTCATTCTCAGGGGAAAAGTACAAAATCAGATATGTATTTGTTAAAAATATATTCAGTAGTTTAGGAGTATTAACTTTCTGATATCCACTAACATAGTCAGATTTGTAGAAAGTTATGATGTCAAAGTTTTTTAAGTTAAGATGTCAATTTTATAAACATTTATTTTATTTTTGGAGAACATAATAAAGTTCATTTCCAATAAGAAGCTCTAATTTGATAGTAATTCCTCAAGACTTTATTAAAGTGGATAGAGATTATTATCCTATGGAAACCTTTTGTCATTAATAATGACCTATCCTAAAATACAGGAGTGAGTTTCTCCATAAACCTGTGAAATATGTAACATATGTCATTACGTGTTCCTGTTATCATATTTATAAAATGTGTTTTCTTTAGTCTTAAATAACAGAAACCACCAGCGTTTAAATAATACATAAATAAGATTCTCTGGCACACTGAAAGCTGATCTGAACTTAAAAAGTTGTAGTAATTAAGTTTTTTCGCCATATTTTTAAAACGAACAAGAACACAAATTTAATAGCTTATGAAACAATTATATTTCACATTCATTCACTCACAATTCCTATCTAATCATGTTTACTCTTGTAAGAGTTATGTTCACCATTATATTGTCATGCAGAGCCAAATTTGTAAAGGGTTTCCGTTGTACTAGTGTATATTTATATTCTACTTCACAATTCAAGTATTCAAAAATAATTACATTTACCTTCATTTAGACTTTTACTTACCTCCTATATATTTGATTCTGGGTTATTACCACAGCTGAAAATATTAATATATTCAATTATTCTTGCAAAAAACTACTAAAATGATTTATTATGAATTCACAATTTAATACTTACTAGTTACTTGTCTTTTAAATGTGTTTATACACATATGACTCTATTTGAATATATTCATTTCAAATGCTCATCGCTGCCCTTCGGCATTTCGCTGTATTTGTTTCAACCAGAATATATTTAGAAAACTTGCCTCAAATTCATGGAATTTTTCACATTCTATCCCAACTTCCGTTCGCCAGACATAGGCATCTCTAGATAAAATATTCCAAATACACATAAGGTTTTCCTTGTTAGTCCCATAGCATGACAAATCGGCACTAAACGCTTATAGGCTGGGTGCATTTCACCACCTGGTATGAACTTGATTTCAGGCAATTTAAATCTACAATACTGTTTCCTATTACCAGTATTCCTTTCCTTTACTGACATTTTGATTATCAAATCTTCATTAATTGTCCTGCATCACGTCTCTGACCTATTTAATCTATCCTTCCGCTCTGATGCTTCATTATTCAATTGCATAATTTCCAGTCTTATTCATCGCGTTTCTCCTTGTACTTTCAATAATTGTTCATTCCTCACTTGATTAGTTTGTTCAATTTCTGTTCTCAAATCGCTATTAAGCACACTCTGTTCCTAAGCTAAATCAGAATACTTTTGTCCAGGTAGCTAAGGTTATAATTGACATGCTCCAACACAGCCCCTCTTTTAATCACAAATAACTTATTTATTTAATTAAACTTTCCCTCGAGATATTTTATCAATTCAAACATCTCAGAATCAAAATTATCCATCATTTCATCCTGCATTCTTCTATTTTTCTGTAATAAATCGTATTTGACTTAGGAACATAGATAATAAAATTACTAGTATCTCTTACCCTTTCTTTCTTTCTCTGCCAATAACTAACTGTTACCCGATTCGGTGTAGTTAGCAATTCCCTTTCCTCTAAACAGATCAATTTATAATTATTTAGCGCCATTTCACTGTCATTACAACCATTTCCATCATATTTTCCTTTGCATTACGTTACGTCATTTTTATTCTTAATCAGTAACGATTATTCGCTAGTGTATTAGCACTTGACCAAACGTAACAGTTATTTTTACATTTACATAATATCAGATTCGTGAAATGACGATACCATATTATTTTAATACTAGCTTCGAGCCCGTCAAAAATAACGGTTAGAACGCAATATTCTGGCAGTTCATATTTTTTTTTAATTATTATTATTATTGTTTTTTGCAGTTGGTTAATTATACAGAATCGTTATTACATAATGCTAATGGCACTAATTTTTTCGATGTTCTACATATTTAATTTGCAGTTCAATTGGAAATTCAGTAGTAACTTCTACAGAATTCATGACTACGGAAGAATAGAATCAGTGAAATTAAAAAAATTTAATCCCATAAACTTTTGGTATCCACCCGCATTAATTAATATATTTAGTAACACGGCGCTTATGAAAGCAGTTTAAATGGTTTTTAAAAGTGATTTCAGAGTTAACCTTGCTGTAAAAAAATGTGTTAGTTTCATTCTGGTCAACTTAACCACAACCTCCACTAATCATAGCTTCTATTACCCACATATGAATAACGACGGGCATCACCTATGGTGGTAGTAGAAATTTATTCTGGAAAAGCTTGTAAGGAAAAACTAATAACGATCGGGTCTGCTGGAAATCACGATTCCGCTAAAATAACATTCAGTAATGACGTAATAATACTCCTGTAATCAATCGTAAGACATTTTGAAGCATAAATTCCGTCATAATATAGCCTGGACCATTATTTTCAAGCAATAATTTGGTTGTAACACAGCCTGGACCGGCAGAACACACTTAAATTTATTTCGGAAAGTATTTCTAGAAGAGTCTTGGGTTTGACAAGTGTTATGACGCCAATTCCTCGCAGAATCGCGATCTTCAGTAAACCCGATTTATTTAAATATGTGCATTTTACTTTAAATGTCGGAAAGTATAATATCAGAAACGGATAACTGTCATCTATTTGGGTGATACATTTCGTGATTCGTACAGTTCATGTAAACTTTCTCTGTGTTTTTAATAAACTTCATTGTTCTGCCAAAAAAAAAAGTTTATGTTTTAACCTAGTTCTTATAACTGGTACAGATAATATAACGTAAACAACGAATTCCCTTCTCCTTTCATGAATTTCTGCATGTAGTTGTTATAAATACACAAAAAGCAACATGGAAATTTAAACAAATGTACCAATTGTAACGTATGATTGCCCACATTAATTTTTTTTTATCCCTGCTCTTCGAATAAAACTGCTGTTACTTCCACAAAAGACTACATTCTATCTGGCAACGCAGTTACGTAATGGCAGAGGCCATGAGAAATTAACGTTTCTAAAATGTTAATTTCATTAGCTACATTCTACTGAAATGTACTCTTAGTTCCACGATTTTTCAGCCGAAATGTTTTTCCACATTTTTTAAGAATAAAGTGCTATGAAAAGAAAATTTTATGACTGTATTGTGGAAATTATTTTCATAGCAGATGTACATAATCTTTATTTTCTAATATCTTTGGTCGCTATTTTTCGGCAAGAATATCGTTGTTGAATTGCGATTAGTAAAATGAGTTTCACATTGCATATACATAGTTACATCCTTGATGATCCTCTTCCTCTTATATAAAATGCTAATCTGGAGACTGCGTACGTCATCTATAGCTATTGGCTAGAGAACGGTCCCGTGCCAGCCTTCCCTCGCCAATCAACAGCCACCATATTGCATTCGTTCCTTCATGTTGCTTTTCGTTTATTTACGACAACTAGATGCAGAAATTCATATAAGGAGAAGGGTATTCAATATTTACGCTATTTTATCTTTATCAGTTATAACAACTAGGTTAAACCATAACCTGAGAATTTTTTTTGGCAGACGATAAGAAACAATGAAGTTTATTAAGAACTCAGAGAAACGTACATAATCGCGAAATGTATCAGTCAAATAAATAACAGTTATCCATTTTCTAAATTACAGTCTCCGTCATTTAAAGTAAAGTAAAATGCATTTATCTTTTTAAAAAATCCTAACCAAATACTCTGGTAATCTAACCAGAGTAAGGTACTCATATCACGAAAGATATAATTATGAATGATTCTTATTCGTTTTTCCGTACAAGCTTTTCTAGAATAAATTCCTACTACCATCATAGATGATACCCTTAGTATTTGATAAACGTGTTAGCTATCAAATGAGATTTAAGTTTACCTTTTCATCAACTCAATTTATAAATTGCATTTCAACAATGATATTCTTGCAGCCAAATAGTGGCGAGCAGAGATATTATAAATTATTTACACAGTTTAATAAATATGCATCGGCAATGAAATTAATAGCCATAATACAGGCATTAAGTTTGATTTTCGTAACATTTTATTCTTAAAAAAAACGTGGAAAAACATTTCAGTTGAAAAGATTTGGAACTACGTGTATTTTACAATAAATGTCACTAATTAAAGTAAACTTTAATTAATCATTGTCTCTGCTATAACGTAAATGCGTTGCCAGATAAAACGTAATATTCTGTTTTGGAAGTAACTGCATAAACATACGAAGAACAGCGATAAAAGAAATTAATGCTCTGCAATCATACGTTACAAAGTTATAATTGGTACGTTCGTTTAAATTTATATGTTGCTTTTTATTTATTTACGACATACAGATGCAGAAATTCATGCAAGGAGAAGAGTATTCCATGTTTGCGTTATATTATCTGTATTAAAATCTTGAACATGGCAGCATCAACAGCAACGGTTTTCTTCAATTGTATAATGAAAACACAGCCAAACCTGTTGCAAATATTCAATGAATTTATTGACCGGTTTCGACCTGCCTTAAGGGGGTCTTCTTCAGAAACCTGTAGATATTATACATTATTAGTGCATCTGATATTAAACTTTAAAATCTTATATATATATAAAAATAGACGTGTTTTTTCCTATATTCCACTTTTCAGCCACCACTACCTAGCACAGATCACTGATGTTTGTGGGTGGAAGTAGCATGGAGTTTCCTGTCGTGCACAACGTTGGCCGAATGCCGATAGCTGTGGGGATGTGGGAGATATAATGATTAAAGTTGGTCAGTGCAGGGCGTTTTCATATTTCGACCAAAAATTCGTATCTCCGTATACTTCTCTTTCCTGCCACAACTACATAACATAGACCTTTGGTGTTTGTGTGTGGTAGTAGAATCGTCTTTCCTGTCGTGCACTATGGTTGTTAGATGTCGGTAGCTATGGGGGTGTGGGGGAAATGGGGGTTGAAAGTGGTCGACCTGTGGCAGTTTCATACTTCTGCCAAAGACAAAAGTGTCATGGTGTATCACTTTTCAGCGAAAACTACAGATCACAGATAACTGGCGTTTGTGTGTAGTAGTAGCACAGAGACACCTTTCGATCACAACAGCGGCCGAATTTCAGAAACTGTGGTACTGTGGTAGATATGGTGGTTGTAAGTGGCCGACCAAGGATATTTTCGAATTTCGACTGTCTCCGCATATGTCACTTTTCTGCCACAACTACATAGCATTGAGCATTGGTGTTTGTGTTTGGTAGTAGAATCATATCTCATGTAGTGCACTATGGTTATTAGATGTCGGTAGCTATGGGGGTGTGGGAGAAATGGGGGTTGAAAGTGGTCGACCTGTGGCAGTTTCATACCTCTGCCAAAGACAAAAGTGTCATGGTGTATCACTTTTCAGCGAAAATTACAGATCACAGATAACTGGCGTTTGTGTGTAGTAGTAGCACAGAGTCACCTTTCGATCACAACAGCGGCCGAATTTCAGAAACTGTGGTACTGTGGTAGATATGGTGGTTGTTAGTGGCCGACCAAGTACATTTTCGTATTTCGACTGTCTCCGCATAAGTCAATTTTCTGCCACAACTACATAGCATAGAGCATTGGTGTTTGTGTTTGGTAGTAGAATCGTATCTCATGTAGTGCACTATGGTTGTTAGATGTCGGTAGCTATGGGGGTGTGGGAGAAATGGGGGTTGAAAGTGGTCGACCTGTGGCAGTTTCATACCTCTGCCTAAGACAAAAGTGTCATGGTGTATCACTTTTCAGCGAAAATTACAGATCACCGATAACTGGCGTTTGTGTGTAGTAGTAGCACAGAGTCACCTTTCGATCACAACAGCGGCCGAATTTCAGAAACTGTGGTACTGTGGTAGATATGGTGGTTGTAAGTGGCCGACCAAGGATATTTTCGAATTTTGACTGTCTCCACATATGTCACTTTTCTGCCACAACTACATAGCATTGAGCATTGGTGTTTGTGTTTGGTAGTAGAATCGTATCTCATGTAGTGCACTATGGTTATTAGATGTCGGTAGCTATGGGGGTGTGGGAGAAATGGGGGTTGAAAGTGGTCGACCTGTGGCAGTTTCATACTTCTGCCAAAGACAAAAGTGTCATGGTGTATCACTTTTCAGCGAAAACTATAGATCACAGATAACTGGCGTTTGTGTGTAGTAGTAGCACAGAGTCACCTTTCGATCACAACAGCGGCCGAATTACAGAAACTGTGGTACTGTGGTAGATATGGTGGTTGTAAGTGGCCGACCAAGGATATTTTCGTATTTCGACTATCTCCACATATGTCACTTTTCTGCCACAACTACATAGCATAGAGCATTGGTGTTTGCGTTTGGTAGTAGGATCGTATCTCATGTAGTGCACTATCGTTGTTAGATGTCGGTAGCTATGGGGGTGTGGGAGAAATGGGGGTTGAAAGTGGTCGACCTGTGGCAGTTTCATACCTCTGCCTAAGACAAAAGTGTCATGGTGTATCACTTTTCAGCGAAAATTACAGATCACCGATAACTGGCGTTTGTGTGTAGTAGTAGCACAGAGTCACCTTTCGATCACAACAGCGGCCGAATTTCAGAAACTGTGGTACTGTGGTAGATATGGTGGTTGTTAGTGGCCGACCAAGTACATTTTCGTATTTCGACTGTCTCCGCATAAGTCAATTTTCTGCCACAACTACATAGCATAGAGCATTGGTGTTTGTGTTTGGTAGTAGAATCGTATCTCATGTAGTGCACTATGGTTATTAGATGTCGGTAGCTATGGGGGTGTGGGAGAAATGGGGGTTGAAAGTGGTCGACCTGTGGCAGTTTCATTCTTTTGCCAAAGACAAAAGTGTCATGGTGTATCACTTTTCAGCGAAAACTATAGATCACAGATAACTGGCGTTTGTGTGTAGTAGTAGCACAGAGTCACCTTTCGATCACAACAGCGGCCGAATTTCAGAAACTGTGGTACTGTGGTAGATATGGTGGTTGTAAGTGGCCGACCAAGGATATTTTCGTATTTCGACGAAAGGCATGTGTCTCCGCAGATTTCACTTTTCTACCACGACTACATAGCATAGAGCATTGGTGTTTATGTGTGGTAGTAGAATCGTGTCTGTTGTCGTGCACTATGATTGTTAGATGTCTGTAGCTATGGGGGTGTGGAAGATATGTGGGATGAAAGTGGTCGACCTGCGGCAATTTCATATTTCTGCCAAATACGCATGTGTCACGGTGTATCACTTTTAAGTGAAAACTATCAATCGCAGATCACTGGCGTTTGTGTGTGGTAGTAACACAGTCTCTCCCATCGATCTCAACGTTGGCCGAAATTCGGTAACTGTGGGAGTGTGTGAGATATGGTGTTTGAAATTGGTCGATCATGAATATTTTCGTGTTTCATCCAAATACTTGTGTGTATCCGTAAATTTTACCTTGCTGCCGGAACTACATAGTGCAGAAGACTGGTACTTGTGTGTGGTAATAGTATCGAGTCTCCCATCGTGCACTAGGGTGGTTAAATGTCTATAGCTGTCAATATGAATTCTTTACAATCACGAACGAAGTCGTGGGTACCAGCTAGTATATACATAAAAATTTGTCGATACTCACTAGTTAAAATATATTACATAAATCTAAAACACTTTTCAATAAAATAGTACACTTTCGTACTAAAGTCACACATTAAAATTTATTATCTGGCTAACCATCCGGCAGCCAGCGTGCCTCACAGAGCCAGCGTCTAATCTGGGCGGCAGCTTACTGCCGACTAGCGTGTACATAGTGGCGGTAACTATCTCAATGGCAGATGGCGCCACCTGCGACACACGTATGGACGCAACAGATGATACCAAAATTGAAAACGCGTCTCGTTATACAAATGTTTGACATGCACAAAATAGAATTTTGAGGAGACCAATAGTTGTCTAACCCGTCATATTATTGAGTTATGAGTATGGGTGAGAAACTTTCAAAAAATTGCCTGTTGGCGAGGTAGATCTGATCATTAAGTAGATTATTATCTTTATGTATTAAATGTTTGCAAATTTCAAGTTCTTCTTTTAGATCTAATTTCCGGCCCTTGCTTTCTCTGTGTAAGATTATCCAATCTTCCAATTTGTTAGGGAAGTGATTCTCTGATTGTAAATGTTCGGCAAAGGTGGATTTAATTATATTATTACATTTCTTTTTAACTAGGTGTTCTTTGTACCTTACTTTAACTTGCCTACCTGTTTGTCCTATGTAATACTAGCTGACCCGGTCACGCGTTGCTGTGACTTACTAATTATAGTACGTTGGATTAATGTTATTCTAAACTTCCTCAAGTAGTCAAATTAATATTCACTAATAAAGACAAAAACATTGTAGTCGATTTGGAAATTCAAATGTAATTGGCAAAGAGTTATGGAGAGTTGAAATTAAGGACAAACGATCATAAAAAATTAATTTACATTTCATTACAAATTACTTAATTGATATTTATAAAATAAATTATTTTTTATTTATTTATATAAACTGAAATTTCAGTTATATCTTCAGTCATACTGTTTTTATATTTTTCCCACAAACTCGAAGATTGTGTTGGATAACATGTTGTCAAAATATTTGCAAACAGTTTGACGAATACTATTCGGCGTGGCTGTCAACGCTGCATCAGCAAGTGTCAGGTCCCAATAATTGTCGTCTACCAGCAGCTGCAAACTTGCGACATGCATCTTGACATGTATTGAACACTCGACATGTATTGAATACTCGACCATTAACTGTTCGTAAACATTCGAAAGAAGCTGGTCCGGGAACATTCACCTATAACAAACGCTGAAAGAAACATTCACGTTGTTTTGGATGCACTGTGTAAAGTCTTTGCTTTGAATATGCCTGCGATCAAAGGATGTGGTTCTCCTTGTTTACGTGGATACCATTTTTTACCTAATTTGTTCCATGAAAAATAGTTTGGAACATCGGTATATAATAATGATTTTGCGAATTGGTGGAACACATCAGATTTTTGACACAATGTGAAAAATTCAGTTTGTGGTTTGTCGTTTTTGGTGGCTCAAGTATTCTTTGGAAAATATTTTCTTCGGTGAAATATACACGTTGACCGTTTTCAAGATGTATTGCAAGATGCTGGATGGAAGGGTCTCTTTCATGGATGCGAAAACTAAAAATATGCCAGATAGCTTCGTTGCTTCTGATGTATCTACCTATTTGGTATCGTGTTATTTCGTCATTTTTAGTTACATTTTGAACTTCAAATACGGCCAAATCATTGCCTTTATTAACATATTTGCAAACGTACTTAATGGATTTTACAGAACTGCAAAACTCGACATTAATATGAGCCTTATACGTTTTTGAAAGCAATGGTGAGTATGGTACCACCCACTGATTGTCAATTTCAACTTGGTTTCTAGAATTTGACATTCGCATTGTAAATGTTTGGCCACCATTCTCAGCGTTTCTGCGGCGATACAACGGATAACCATCGATATCCGTAATAATATCATTCGTATATTCCTTTGGAAAACGCTTCTTACATGTTCCACCTTCAATGCATGGCGATGTCATGTTAAAATCACCGCACGGTCCATATCAAACAATTCTTGATCAATTAATGGGTCCGGAATTTCGGCTGAAATTATTTTATCAATTTCTTCTGGACGGATTTTAACTTCAAGCCAAATCAAAATGTGAGAATGAGGCAAACCTCGCTTTTGCCACTCAATCAAATACATATAGCAACGTGTGTTACCGAAAACCGAATGTTTTACGATTAAATCAATCAATGATTTTAATTTTTGTTTGAACACACGTGCCGTGACATCATGACGATGCATTGATTGATGGCCTGGTAATAGAAAATTTTGTATTTCCTCCCAATTCGGATTATATGTAAATGTAATAAACAAATCTGGACGACCATAATGACGTACGTCAGTCATCGCATATTGTATATATTCCTGCATGTTCCGTGGACTGCCCATGTAGCTTGAAGGTAAAATAAATGCATTACCGATATCATTGGCGTTTAAATTTTCATAAATATTGCCGATAACAGTATCTCGTAATAGGATGTATTCCTCCGATCGTAATTTAGCCTGGTTGTATCGAATAAATCGCAAATGCTTGTTTTCAACCTTGGCGTACATTTCTACGAAGTATTGAAGGCACAGTTGACGATATCGAAGGATATAGTTATCCTAATTACATCTAATCATCAATCGGGGGGCGTAGTACTTCGTTGAAGTAACTTTTTTATTTGTTTTATTACCTGAAAAAATAACAAATTAAATAGTAAAAAAAAAAAATAAGAAATCAATATAGTGGACCCGCTATAATCCGGCCCCTGGTCGGAATACCGCGGGTCTACTGTACTAATAAAATAACGAATTAAATAGTTGAATATTAAATTTACCAGCAACTGGATCACGCTATTTGATGTTGATGTGATATTCATTCTGCCCTTGCCAGAATATCAGTGGATACTGGAGTGCGTCATACGAACGGTGTAGATCCGAAATTATATGTACTAACAGTTCTATCTTGACGTGTAACTTTAATCAACTGAGTCACCAACCATAAAAACTGCAACTTCATCTACGGTTGGCGCGTTGAATCTGCCAGCGTGTTCTCCTGATGGTGATTTGTCAGCTTTGATGACAATTTGATAGTTGTCATTTTTTAATTGTGGCGACACAATTGAATAAGTTGATTATTATTTTTCAAACAATTTTCCAACAATACCACAATTGCTCTCTCTTCTGCTTGTTCGATGAAATTAAACTGGCACCTAGTTTTCAAGCGTTCCTCTCAATTTCCAATAGATTTGGAGAAACTTCGGGTCATCGTTTGGCATCGGTATCAACGACCCAATCTTATGGTACACCTGGCCTTGTATTTTGAATTTAGTTTCAAAATGACGTCCATCAGATGTAAGATCGCAAATTTTTGTTGCCCCAAAAGACGTCATCTGGAAGCAAGAATTGATTTTGCGTGTCTTGCGCAGAAACAATTTCTAATCGTTTGATTCGCCAGCAAGAAGGATTGTAAATGTTCCGGCGGATTGGGTAGTGGTAATAACACATCTTTTCCTGATGCACAACACATGCCGGCTGCTTCATTGCGGAGTTTCAACGCCTGATAATACTGGCATATTTTGCTCATTGCATCGATTGCAGTTTTAGAATGTGCAGTGTAATCAATGGCTGGTGCATATTGGAACGCAAGACGAACAAATGATACACGTGTTAAAGCACGGCTAATTTACTGTCTCTCTCCTTCTTTTCCTCTAAATGTAGCTATGTGCTGTTCTCGTGCCGCTCTTGTACTCGATATATTCTGTCACAGATGTTCAACACGCTGTTCTTGAGATTCTTGCATACGACGCTCAGCTGTCCTGATTCTTTGAACTTCCTTTCTTTCCGCGATTTGTGTTGCTGATTGATGAGCTCTTTCATCGTGCGTCGTGCCTCTCTGCTACACGCATTGTCGAGGTTAGCTTCTTTGGCAACATTTCACTGAAAAATATTTGAATTACCACAAAAAGTGCCTTTCTGAAAGCCTTAAAATAAGACACTATAATACAGTGGTGAAACCGGAATTTTTGGGTCCATTGAAAAATACAGTAAAATGGAAGTTAAGAACTAATGAGGAAATATAAAATAACGTTGAAAAAATAACAGGAATAGAAGAATGATATTTTTTCGGTTCATTTATAGCCTGGATGACACCAGGCTTTCAAGAGGTTTAGAAAGATTTGAAACGAAATAATACCAGTGAACTGTATGGAAAGAAAATTTTTCGATAGCATACTTTGAATATGGCAGGGTTCAAAGGTAGAGAGGAGTGCAATAATGAAGGAGTACTGGGGAGGAAGAAAGAAAAAACAACAGGAGAGGAATTGAAATTGACACGTGGTCTCTAGCTGACCATAACAAAAAGAAGAATAAAAATGATAAGCTAGCGAGAAATACTTACACGATTAGAATTTATCGTAACGTTTTCTTCAATGTTATATTCATGTGTGTAATTACTTTGTCGTTAGGTATAAAGACACACAAACCATGAACAACAATGCAGTATAATTATAACAAAATACACAAGACAATTAAAATTGAAGAAACTCACACATATGGCGTGGAATAGACCGTAGCATAAATAAATCGAAATACAACGCCATCTACTGGATGGTTCGATAAATTAACACACCGCCATCTGTTAGTAAAAAACTGTAGCATAAATAAATTGAAACAGAACGTGATCTACTGGAAGATTACCCAACCTAGCTAACCAAGTGTTGTATAGATAAGTTAACACATCGCCATCTGTTAGAAACTTATGGAACTATAATAATAATTACGTGTGGTCGTAATGACCTGGTGACATGGTTTCTACTGGCTGGGCATTCTGCCCCTGTCGTAGCCGCCTTTACCTAGCCCGCCCATCCTGCCTGGTACAGGGAACCTACATTTTAACGTCAAATCCGAACCACAGTACCGTCCTGGCGTATTTCACCTCACACAGCATGCTGCGCCGGGGGTTAATGCCGGGTGAAGTATCTATAAAAATCCTCGCCGAGACAGGGACTCGAACCGGGGACCATTCCATTTCTGGTCAGACGCCCTAACCACTTAGCCAGCACACCGCTTAGCTTTGGTGGCTTACAAATAATTACAAACCATTGTCCTATGACAAACATTTAATGAACATTTATTTCGCAAACAATAAATATTGAGGTCTATAATCTAGATAAAAACTATCCTATCTTTTAAGTTGGACTAAATTACACACATTAAGTCAAATTTCATCTAAATCGGTTATGTAGTTTCGGAGTTCATCCCGGACGAACATCGTGACACGAGATTTTTATATGTATAAAGATTTTTGGCAGTTACTGCATTTTATTTTGTATACGCCTGAACACGAAAATGGATCTGCACTAGTATCAATGTTGTGTATTAAATGTTTCTTTAAAGAATTGTTTGCGGTAAACGTCACTTTGCAACCGTATTTCTTTGTTAAAAGTTTTTAAAGTCCATAAACAAGACCACCCAATTCGACCTATAGTCAATAGTATAAGTAGCGCATACCACATAATAGCTAAACGCCTTCACCAAAAAATAAAAAAAAAATAAAAAAATAAAAAATAAAAAAAATAAAAGAAGCCTTTGTCTATGAACAGAACTTTGCAGTTAAAAATTCAGTCGACCTTGTCGACAAAAAGAAAAACAAAAAATTTACCCCGACGACGCGACTAGTCGCCTTTGATATCGTAAGCTTATATACTAACGTACCGGTAGATGTATCCCTGAAGATCGTTGAAGATAATTTGCTTAAATATAAGAATCTAACAGAAGCTCAAATCAAAGAACTTACCAACTTATTGCACGTAATATTAAAATACAACTATTTCACATTTAATGATAAATTCTATATACAATCCCAAGGTCTAGCAATGGGAAATCCTCTCGCGGGAATTCTAGCAGATATTTTCCTTAACGCTTTAGAAATCTCATTCTTCAATTCTGATTTCGAGTTTATTAATAAGATATTATTCTATGCACGGTATGTTGATGATATAATAATAGCGTTTGACGGAGATGACCAGGAATTAGAAGCAGTATTTAATAAATTTAATAGCTTGTATGATACCATTCAGTTTACAAAAGAAATCCAGAACAGCAACGCTCAACTTAATTTCCTTGATTTAAAAATATCAATAGTAGACAGTAACTTCAACTTTAATATTTATCGTAAACCAACATACTCTGATAATATTATTCCGGCCGATTCAACTCACCCGACATCCCACAAGCAAGCGTTTTTTCACGCAACCATCAATCGCGCGCTGAATATACCACTTTCCCCTACAAACTTGCAAAAATAAATCGAACTCATAAAATCAATAGCTATCAGCAACAACTATACACCAACTGTTGTAGACGCCATCCTTAACAAGAAAACGTCTAAAAAACATTCTACACTACAAAGTTACGACTCTCCAAAAAATAAAATTATAGAGAGGTTTATCTCGATCCCATTTTTAGGTAATGTATCGTATAGAATAAAAAAACATTTAACAAAGAAATACGATTGCAAAGTGACGTTTACCGCAAACAATTCTTTAAAGAAACATTTAATGCACAACATTGATACTAGTGCAGATCCATTTTCGTGTTCAGGCGTATACAAAATAAAATGCAGTAACTGCCAAAAATATTACATAGGACAAACAGGTAGGCAAGTTAAAGTAAGGTACAAAGAACACCTAGTTAAAAAGAAATGTAATAATATAATTAAATCCACCTTTGCCGAACATTTACAATCAGAGAATCACTTCCCTAACAAATTGGAAGATACGATAATCTTACACAGAGAAAGCAAGGGCCGGAAATTAGATCTAAAAGAAGAACTTGAAATTTGCAAACATTTAATACATAAAGATAATAATCTACTTAATGATCAGATCTACCTCGCCAACAGGCAATTTTTTGAAAGTTTCTCACCCATACTCATAACTCAATAATATGACGGGTTAGACAACTATTGGTCTCCTCAAAATTCTATTTTGTGCATGTCAAACATTTGTATAACGAGACGCGTTTAATTTTGGTATCATCTGTTGCGTCCATACGTGTGTCGCAGGTGGCGCCATCTGCCATTGAGCTAGTTACCGCCACTATGTACACGCCAGTCGGCAGTAAGCTGCCGCCCAGATTAGACGCTGGCTCTGTGAGGCACGCTGGCTGCCGGATGGTTAGCCAGATAATAAATTTTAATGTGTGACTTTAGTACGAAAGTGTACTATTTTATTGAAAAGTGTTTTAGATTTATGTATAATATTTTTTAACTAGTGAGTATCCACAAATTTTTATGTATATGTTTTAAAGTTTAATATCAGATGCACTAATAATGTATAATATCTACAGGTTTCTGAAGAAGACCCCCTTAAGGCGGGTCGAAACCGGTCAATAAATTCATTGAATATTTGCAACAGGTTTGGCTGTGTTTTCATTATACAATTATTTGTATTAGTTATAAAAATTAGGTTAACACCTAATCTAGGAATGTTTTTGGCAGAAGATAAACAATGGAGTTTATTAAAAACTAGTGTCCGACCGAAGATTCGGTTTCGGCCAGTTTCGGCCAAAAAATCTAGTTTCGGCTTTAGTTTCGGTTTCGGCCAAAAGTAGGCCGAAACTTCGACCGTGCCGAAACTATTACCTAGGATTTATTTATGATGATTATTATATAAAAGTAAAAAGATGTTGTGTTTGATTCACATATTACTTACCTACATTTTCAGGTAATTGTTGGATTACACTTTGTACCCGTACTTTAATTTTAACCGCCCAGACAACTATCTGCTGTGATTTGACTGTGTGTGACTTTCAGTTGCTTGATTTTAACCGTGAGAAAGTACGTATAGCTCGTGCGAATTGTCACCTCGACCCCTTACCCGCATATTGCGCGAGGTGCCAAGAAAAACTCGGAAGGGTAGTGCGTGTAAATTTTCTTTTCTAGTTGCAATTCATAATTACTTGAATTAATTTTCACAATTTATAATCAATGCTATATACCTGCTTTATGACAGATGTTATATTTTATGTGATCTGTGGGGTATGATTTATTTATCTTACACTATTTTCTTTTGGGTGAAAATATCACAAAAAGAAAAAAAAATCAGATTTGGTAGTTTTTCGAAAAAACCCATTCCGGTTCATTTGAAGATGTTAGCAAAATTTGTAATACATCATATCCTTTGGTAAGCAACGAACTCAAAAAAACATTACGTCGGAGTAAAGCAACATTTCATGGCAGGTGTCAAGACAACAGTCAGCAATACACAAAATGAAAAATTATTTAAATGAAGCTATATTAAAGCGTATGGATTCATAGAAGTCACTAGATGTATTGATTACTGACAAACCGAATCTTGTTCAGTTAACGATTTCGAGTTTGACTTCTAAATATAAACTCGTCAACAGGTTTATGATCCTGAAATTGCAAAATAGATTGAAGAGACAATAATGGACGTAATGATTGTGGACGTGCTGCCTTATGCTCTGGTGGAAGGCGAAGCATTGCGGAGACTCAATTTCACTGATCCCCCCCGCAGTTCGCAAATATCGGATGAAATATGAAAAATATTTTAGAACATCACTGATGCCACAAACATAAAAGAAAATTAAGACTAAAAAAATCTAAAATAAACACGTTAATGGAAAAAAGCGAGTGCTATCACTGATATCGGAACCAACTTCTAAGATTAACAGCTCATTTTATCGTAAATCATCAACTCCTAAAACTTATATTGGGTGCATGAGTGCTGGAACAGGATCATACCAGTAAATACATTGCGCAAAACTTTGAAATGAATGGAGTTTAAACGGCAAGACTTTTCAGGTCCTATGTGACAGTGCACCAAACAGTGCTCCATGAGTGGTCAATATGAATCTATAGGTTGGTTGGCAAACACGCTTCAGTTGGTGATAAAACATGCACTATTTTCAGACGATGAAACCAAAGACTTATTTAAAAAATTCTGAAAAATCGTAGGCCATTTCAGCCATAACGAACAAGCAGCTGGAAAATTGATAGAATGTCAAAAACAATGCGGATTTCCAGAACATTCTTTGGTGCAAGTTGTCGATGTGAGGAGCGGCAGCAAATAATTGATGTCTCAAAGGCTTTTAGAGCAAACGAATGAGGTCAAATTGTACAGTGTTGAATATGGTAAAATTCATACTTCTTTTCTCTAGTGAATTTGATGTTATAAAGAACCTCACAGACGTTTTGATATACTTGATTTACAATTTGATGACGCATACCTTTGATATCACTACTAACCCGTAAACTGCAAGTTCGATCCGAAAGCGAAGCTGAGATGATGACACACGTGAAAATCTCACTGTACGAGTCTTTGAACATCAAACTCTCTTTTATAAAAATACACCCTTCAATTATCGTTGCGACAATACTGGACCAAAGAATTAAATCGAAATATCTCAGTTCCAATTAAGTGGATGTTGCAGCGACAGAAATAATATCTTTTTTGATGGAGTAATGTCCGGTGGCGGAGAAAATGTTCACTCAGTTTCTACAGAACTGATTTTGCCACCCTCCAACATTCAGCAAGAAAAGGAGTGTCTTTGGATTACCCACTATAATATTCCAAATCATATGGAGGCAACTGGATCTGAAGATGATAAAAACTGTTTTGAAAGAAAGATTACAATCAGATCTGTTAATGTCGACATATATTGTGATTTTAACAGCAGTCCATATCCTACCCTGAGAAATGTGGTCGTAAGGTATCTTTCTGCTCCGCCTACTAGTGTTCCCAGCGAGCAACAGTTTAGTTCCGCTGAAGAAATATATGAATATCGTCGTAGTTATCAGCTTATCACCTTTCCGTGTGGTCGTAATGACCTGGTGAAAGGGTTTCTTTTGGCTGCGCATTCGCTTCTGTCGTAGCTGCCTTAAGATAATCCAGCATTCCTACCAGGTACAGGTGATCTATGGTTTAACGTGGAATCCGAACCACGGAAGCGTTCTGGCGTACTTCACATTACACAGCAAGCTGTGGCAGATGAGAAGGTCGGGTTTAGGGCCTATAAAATTCTCCGCCGAGACAGGGATTCGAATCGCAGACATTTCGATCTTCAGTCAGACGCCTTAACCACTGAGCCACCAGACCGATCCTACATCTCCTGGGTGAAAATGTCGATAAACTACTTTTCTTACAGTACAATATCATACTTTTTAATGACGAATACGAAAATTAATTAGTAAAATAATAATAATATTTTCTTTTGATTTCATAAATTTTTTCATCAAGTAACCCACTTCACTGTTTAACAAATTAATTGTTGTAACCTTGGTTGAGACTGATAATACGTAATTTTCTTTATTTTTTGGGGTGATAATTAGGTAATCACCAAGTGCTACATAAAAAATCTTAATAAATGAAATATTTATTGATATCTTGTACGTTTCACTTGGTGATTAAATTTATAAAATTTAAAATAATAAATTAATCATAAAAATATTGTGAAGACAATTAAAATACTCAAATTATAATGAGTCTGCACCTTATATCAATGTGTTGATTTTTAACAGAATTTATTTACACGAGTAAGTCTTTAACATGTTTATTATTTTTATTCGTGCTAAATTGTTAATATAACATAAAATTATTATTTTTGTTAAATAGATCATTTATTATTTTAATTTAATTTAGCAAGAGTTAACTGTGTAAAAATACAATTGATTTCAGTATACAATAGAAATTTTAACATGGCTGAAAAAGTTTCGGTTTCGGCCGAAACTGAGACCGAGGCCGAAGATTCGGTTTCGGCTGAAAATCCTGTTTCGGTCGGACACTATTAAAAACTCAGAAAGTTTACACGAAATGTACGAATCACGATTGTATCACTCATATTTTATACTTACCGGCATTTAAATTAAAATGCATTTATTTAAACAACTCATAGTCAAATGCTCCGATTATCTAACCACAGTATGGTATTCATATCACGAAAATATCATTAAAAATGATAGTTATTCGCTTTTCCAAACAAGGTTTTCAGGAATAAATTCCCGACTACCACCATAGGTATGAGAAACAAGACCGGCGTATTTTTATTCATAGGAAGGTAAGAGAAGCTATGATTTTCGAATGCAATATTAGTGGAGGTTGTGGCTGAGTTGACCAGAATCACAGCTGACACATTTTGTTAGAGCATAATTCACTCTTAAATCAGTTTCACAAACCATTTAAACTGGTTTCATAAGCGCCATGTTACTAAAGGTATTAATTAATGGGGATGAAAGTAGTTCCATATATATCATGCTGAATTGTGCCTGGACCAGGAATAAATCTGATATTACATGGATAGCAAAAGATATTGGGATTCCTAATTAGTTTTTAATTTTATTGGTTCTATACTTCAGTCGTCATTAATTCAGTAGAAATTATGCTATGTGAACTGCAAAAGAAATATATAGAACACTAGCTGACCCGGCGAACTCTGTTCCGCCTTAGAGGCAATAAATAAGCAGGTTTTTTATTTTATTAAGTTCAATTTTTTATTAGGAAATACAAGTAAAAAATTAAGTATTTTATTGATTCTTTATTGTTCATGTATTTTGGTGCATAGGTTGCACTCTTCAGGTAAGAAACTTGTGATAAACGACATTTTTTGTTTTATTATCAGTCGCAAGAACAATCAACGCAGATGGTCTTCCGACCCGTGAACATGCCACATATAATTGACCATACGAAAAACATGGATATTCCAGATTCAAACCAAAAACTTTCAAGGATTGGCCTTGTGATTTGTTAATGGTCTTGGTGAATGCAAGACGGATCGGAAACTGAAGTCTTTTAAACTCAAATGGCATATCGGTTGGGATCATCGGGATCCTCGGAATGAGAACTTCCTCACCTTCGAATTTCCCTTTGAGTATCGTCGCGTAAATCACATTGTTCATCAATTTACTTACCACCAAACGCGTACCGTTGCACAGTTTTGGTTGGTTTATGTTTCGAAGCATGATTACTACGGAGCCAACCTTTAGGCGTAAATTGTGCGGTGGTAAGCCAGGCACATCCAAGGAGTTTAAAAATTCAATTGGATAGTTGGTGGCTTCATCTTCATTTGTTACACAGTCAATAGATTTGAATGAATGCATTGTTCCAATGATCTCATGCTGAATTATGTAGTTTAGGTCATCTACATCTTTATTCTTAGCCGCTAAAATTGCTCGCTCACTCAACCATTCATTATTTGTGTAGTTAGTAACGATGTTTGGGAATAGTTTGTTGATAAGTTCGTCTTTCGATGAGACAAAGTTACAGAAATTATGAGGAAATGATATCCGTCCTGCTCGATTCGTCGACAGGTACTCGACCATTACCGATAGTCAGCAATTGCTCAGAGAAATCTTCAGCAGATGTATCATTAAGCAATGCAACTCTCATATTTGTTGTCAGATGAAATTTCTTCACATAGCGCCTTAGATTCGATGATTTGAGGCAAGCGTTTATTTCGTCGGCAGCCGTTGATCTTGGAATTACTGGCAGTGTTTGGCGGAAATCGCCAGACAGTAAACTCATTGCTCTTCCAAAATATCTCGAGTCATTGCGTAGATCTTTCAATGTGCTTCTAATGCACGTTTATGCGCCTTTGTGTATTCGTCCCAGATGATGATTTTCGATGCTGATAAAACTTTGGCCATTGCTGAGTTTTTTGCAATATTACATGTTGGTTCTTCAATAGTTTGAAGGTTTAACGGCAATTTTAATGCTGAATGAGCCGTACGGCATCCTTTTAACAATGTGGCTGCTATTCCTGAAGAAGCAACTGCAACCGCAATGTTGGATCTCGCACGAACAGTGGCTAAAACTACTGACGTGAGGAATGTCTTACCAGTTCCATCAGAGGCATCCAGGAAATATAAACTACCATTTCCATCATCAATTGCCTTCATTACCGTATCATAAACTGCCTTTTGTTGGGGATTCAACAGGGGTACATTCGTTTGAACTACTAAATCTAATTCCTGGTGATTATATTCACGTTCCCGTTCCAATTCTCGATTAAACGCGTCATTCATTTCACGATTTGGCGCTGGCATTCCTAACCTGACTAATAAACTACCGAACATGAGGTAACACATGTCTTCGATCAAGAGTAAAGCCCGATTATGTATCTCCTCATTAATCTCAAGATCGTGATTTCTGGAACTGACACGAATTTGATGTAAAATATCTTCTGACATATTATCCTTGTATTTGTGCCACAGGTTAGATGGGTCCGATGGAAAGTATGTCAAAATTATGATAGCAAATAATGTGCGTATCTGACTTGGAGATGCAGAGATAATGGCTTCAACGATTGTCGTTTATTTATTTATCGTATGGCAGTTTAGACACTTTTAAGAACATTGATAATTTAATTTAATTTAATTTAATTTAATTGCAATGGAGCACAGGCTCCGGTGGCAATTTCCCTACACAGCCATCTTCCCCCTATCCTGCACCCACCTACATTTGCCCTCTACAAATTTTATCTTTAAATTCCTTCAAAGTTTTCGGTAAATTATTCATCATTTCTCTTGGTAACTCATTCCAATCCCTGACACCCTTACCTAAAAAAGAAAATCTTCCCACACCCTTTAGCCTGAAATCGAGTGCCAGCTGGTGGTCATGGTCATCTTTTCCCTTCCATGCACTACTTTTCATACCTATTGCAATATCTTTCCATGCCTCATCACCAGTATATGCCCTGTACACTCCCATGCCCCTCCTCATCCTCCTCCTATCTTGCAATGAATCCCATTCCAGCTCCTTTATCATATCCGTCACTGATTGCATTCTGCGATAATTTCCAGAAACAAATCTAGCAGCCCTTCTTTGCACCCTCTCCAACTCCTGTATTTGATACGTAAAATGAGGGTCCCATACTACACTACCATATTCGAGCAATGGTCTGACCAAAGTTTTGTAACCCAATTCCTTGACTTCTCTCGTACATCCCCTCATAACTCTCTCCAACAAGTGCAGAACTTTGAAACCTTTTCCTACCACCTGTCCTATGTGTCCTGCCCAGGTAAGTTTGTTATCAAAAGTAATTCCAAGATATTTGCATTTCAAGTCTTCAGCAAGCAATTCTTTCCCCACCTTATATTCATAATTAACCTTTTGTTTTTTATTTGTGTATCTAATAAGTTGACTCTTCTTTGCATTTATCTTCATTCCATGGTTACCAAGCCAATTAGATATCCTGTCCAGATCACCCTGCAACTGTTTACAATCCTCTATCGTTTTGATTCTTTTATACAGCATTATGTCATCTGCAAACAATCTAATTTTAGATAGTAAACAATCAACACACTTATTCATTAGAATAATGAATAGCAATGGTCCCAATACGCTACCCTGTGGCACAAACATTTTTACTTCCACTTCTTTTGATACTACATTTCCTACCCTAACTTTCTGTTTTCTACCTTTTAAAAATTCTTCTACCCAGCAAATGACTTTCTTATCCACTCCAATGGTTTTTACCTTATTTACTACCATTTTATGGCTTACTCTGTCAAACGCCTTAGACAGATCTAGTGCTACACTATCAATTTGGCCTCCCTTGCCCATTTCATCTGAAATATCTTGCATATATCCCACCAACTGAGATTCGCATGAATATCCTTGCCTGAAACCATGTTGCCTGCTTGAAAACCAATTACGTTCCGCACATATATTTCTGATGTGGTTGCATATCAATCTTTCCATTAATTTACCTACCACTGATGTCAAACTGATTGGCCTGTAATTCTCAACTCTATTTCTCACCCCTCCCTTGTGTACCGGTACTACTATTGCACTTTTCCAGTCCTGTGGTAAGCAGCAAGTGTCTAGACTCAATTTAAATAATATTTCAAGATAAGGTACAATGTCACATCCGGCTATCTTTAAGATATCTGTAGTAATATTATCTTCACCAGCCCCTTTATGTTTTTTCAGCTTTCTTATTTCCTTCATGATTTCCTCAGGATGGATATCAAATTTTTTACTATCGTCATTACTAATTGTGTTGTTAAGCTCGTTCTCCGAATTAGACCCTCCTGTTTCTGATTCATTGTCCTTTACAAGATTAAAGACATATATCTAGCTTATTAATATAGATTATCGATTCCTGAGTTACCAACAGGAAGTCCACTGTAAGATCTTATAGGATATTCTTCAATAATATGACCAATAGTCTGAATCTCTCCGCATTCGCATAAGGGGGATGGTTGCTTGCCACACTTGTACAGGGAGTGTGCGCATCTGCCATGCCGAGTTCTGATTCTGTTGAGCGTGGACCAAGTTTTACGAGGTAAATCAAAACCTGGTGGCTTTTGTGTGATGCAAGGTAAGCTGCTCTTTTGGTGTACAGTCCACTCCTGGTTCCAAGCTTTGGTGATGTTAAAATCTTCACGAATAGCATCCCTTGCCGATTTTACTGGCGGTTTTCTGGAGCGAAGACTGTTGATGTAGGGATCCTTAATATCTTGGTGGATCGGTAAGTTTCTGTTGTCCATTATTCTCTTGTACTCACGTGTAAGAGCATTTATCCGTCGCAGGTTAGGTGGTGGTATGTGGCTCAGTATTGAGAGCCATCTTGTGGGAGTTGTCTTTATCGCGCCTGCAATCATACGCATAGCGTTATTAAGTTGGGTGTCCACTTTTCTCACCTGCGGGCTATTCCACCAGACCGGGGCACAGTAGGTACTCGGCAGCCGAAAATACAAGACGCAGAGCAGAGGAGCGGAGAGTGGAGGCCGATGCACCCCAGGAGGTACCACATAGTTTTTGAATGATATTGTTTCTTGTTTTTAGCTTCTCAGTCATTTTCGTTAGATGTGCATTAAAGGATAATGTTCAATCAAGGGTAACACCCAGGTACTTTGGTGTCTTATTGTGGGTAAGAATGGTTTCTTCGAACCATATATTAAGTTCCCTTCTAACGAGTTTGCTATTTAGATGGAAGCAAGTAACCTCTGTTTTAGAAGCATTGGGTTGGAGTCGCCACCTACTGAAATATTTTACAATTGTTTCCAGGTCTTCTGTTAGGATTCCTTCAGACGTTTCAATTGACCTGCACCTCGTGGCGAGAACCCAGTCGTCAGCATAACCAAACTTTTTAGATCTTGTTTTCGGCATGTCTGCGATATACAGGCTGAAAAGGAGTGGAGCAAGCACTGATCCCTGCGGTAGGCCGTTTTTAAGTTTCCTCTGAGAGCTGATATCGGTGCCCATGACAACCTGGAACACCCAGTCATTAAGCATGTTGTCTAACAAGTGTGCAATAAGTTTGCAGGGAATTACACGAAGAAATTTATATATCATGCCCTCTCTCCACACTGTTTCGTAAGCTGCCTAGAGGACGATAAATACATCTGAAGTTTTTAGTTTCGTTTGGAATCCTGCTTCAATATAGATAGTTAGCGAAAGAACTTGATCTACACAGCTTCGTCCTGGTCGGAAGCCTGCCTGTTCCACAGGGATCGCTTCAAACAGTCTCTGGCTGATTCTGTTATGTATAAGTCTCTCCAGTAGCTTGTAAGTCACAGACAATAGAGCAATTGGTCTGTAGTTTTTTGGGCTGTCTGCATGCTTACCTGGTTTTAGTATGGCTATTATCTTACAGTGTTTAAATTCCTGTGGAATATTGCCAGACTGCATGACGTTCGTAAAAAATCGCACCAGCCATTTTTTGGTCTACTTGCCGCAATTTATTAAGAATTCTGGGTGTATGTTGTCAAACCCTGCGGCTTTTCTTGGCGAGTTTTTCTTAAGGGTCTCTGAAATATCTTCGGTGGTAAAGGGGTGGGAGTATTCGGTTTCTATAGCTTCATTTTTTAAGATTTTCAGCTCTCTCTTCACTTGGATGGTATGTGCTTTATCTTTTGGTGCCCTGGATGTACTTACTATGTGTGAGGCCACTTCGTTTGGGCTAATGGTGTTTTTTTGCGTTGTGTGGGGCACTACTCCCTAGTTTCTTTAATAACGACCACGCTTTCCTGTTCGACATCTGGAAGTTGAGGCTTTCCACTGTTTCTGTCCACTTGTCCCTTCTTGCTGCATCTAGACTGTGTAGAAGCTCGTCTGCTATTTCCTGATCACCTGATTCAAGAAAGATCTGGTAAAGTTCATCACTGTTTTGATACCAGCCTGGAATGTACTCTTTACGGTACCCTGTTGGTATGTGCTTTTTGGCAGTACTTAGAACGGCGCCAACAAATTGATGATAATTGTCGCTAGTCGATGGTATCCAGCCGAGGTACTTGTCTAAGTCTATTGAGAACTTAGTCCAGTTGGCTTTTGTAAAGTTCCATCTTGGGTGGGGGACAGAAATGATTAGGGGAATTTGAGTCCCTACTTCTATTATTATTGGTCGGTGTTGACTATGTAGGAAATCTGGAAGAACTTTTCGAGAGGCTGCTTGGGTCTGTCCTCTGCTATCAGATGAAACAAAACATAAGTCGGGGTTGTATTCCTGTCTCCAGGCTGCTGATCTAAACGTATATCGATCCTTGGCGTAGAACAAAAGATGCAGATGTTCGTCTTCTGCCCATTTTACCAGTGCTTCCCCGTTCGAGTCGTTGTCTCCGTACTTCCACTGTTCATGGTGGCTATTATAATCACCTACATAAACGGCAGGATGAGACTGCGTTTGACTAACCTGGGCTGGCCAGGGCGTGGTAGGTGGCTTGTAAGTATTGGAAACGGTGATGCTGCAGATTTTTGAGACCATGCTATGATCGTTATCATCAGTGGGGGTGGAGAAGAGAGAGACGTTTTCAATGTCGTGTTTAACATAGGTAGCTACGCCATATGATCGGTGGTATGTTGCTCCTAGCAACTCATAACCTGGTATTTTTCCTCTTTTTTGCAACTGTTCTTCTGTTTCGCAGTGGGTTTCCTGCATGGCAACAAGATCAATGTTGTTATTTTTTTAAATTCTTGATAGATACTGGCATTTACTATGACTTATTTTTTCTATATTTATATGGCAGATTCGAACCAAGGGCACGAGGTCTCTAGTCAAATGGTCCTTAGAAAGACCGTTTCTTTTGTCTGGTATCTTGTTCATATCACAGTTGAGATGAATTAGTGTCTTAGTCAGGAGATCCTTCAGGATTGTCTGACTGCCAGTATGTGCTAGTTCAGTTAGCATTACCCAGGGTGCACCACGAGGAGGCGAACTAGCTTTACATGATTGTCGTATCCCAATGGGTATCGTTTTCTAGTAAACTGAGTGCTTCACATGCAGCACGATATGTTGGGAATATCATACCATTAACAGTCCGTAGTCTCTCAAATGACGTTGGCCCACGCACATTTACCAGCAATACCCGCAAATAGAAGCATTCATCATTCTTTGGATGAACTGTGTACATACGACCAAGAGCATCAGTAGAACGCACATCCGGATAACCAGGAACCGCATCGCCTTGCTTCCATCGTTGAAAATTCTTCGATGAAGCATTCCAAGTGTAATAACAGGGCATCTCCGAGTAAAGCAAAGATCATCCAAGCGGATCGCTTTGGCAGATCGCAAAGAAACTGGTCAATGTTGTCGCTGGCGGTGTTTCAGCACGTTGAACAACATTCGAAGCCGTGAAATATACTCGTTGACCATTTTCCAGATACACCGCCAAATGCACAACAGTAGGATGACGTTCGTGAATAGGAAATGCGAATATACGACAAATCGCTTCATTACAGTTCACATACCGACCAACTTGATAGCGCGCAATTTCATCGTCGGTATTAGAGGACTGGATGCCAAAAACCGCCATATCGCTGCATTTCGTGACATATTTGCAAATGTATTTTATGGACTTTACTGAATTGCAATACTCAACGTTGCAACGTGTCTTGAACGTTTTGGAAATAAGTGGCGAATATGGAACAATCCAACTGTTGTCGACAACGAAATCCATTCTTTTCACTTTTGTTGTGATAGTTCGACCGTTATCATCTGGTGATCGACGACGATGCAGTGGATAACCATCGTTGCCAGTGACGGTCTCCGCCGTTAATTTTCGTTTCGAACACTTTCCGTCGACCATGCAAGGTGATTGGGGATTGATGGCGCCACACGGTCCATGAATCATATTTGTAATTACAACATCATGTAGGTCTGGATCGGCTTCTTGAATGGGAATCTCGGCACATATGATATCATCTATTTGGGCAGGTTGAATTCTTTCCAATAACCAAATAATAATGAGTGCGTGCGGCAGGCCTCATTTTTGCCATTCTATTGAATGCATCTAGCATCGAGTATCTCCAAAGACGCGTTGTTTAACAATGTAGTTCATCAGGGACCGCATTTTTTGCCTGAATACACGTGCTGTGATGTCGTGTCGATCACTTGATGTTTGTCCGGGAAGCAGCAATTGAACAATTTCTATCCATTTTGGATTAAATGTAAAAGTAATAAAGAGATCTGGCCGACCGTAATGACGAACATATGTCATTGCATCTTGCGCATATTCATGCATATGACGTGGACTACCTATGTACGTAGCCGGCAGAATAGTTAATCGACCAATATTAGCTGCATTTCCTTCAGTACGAATTGCTTCACGTAAATGGATATACTCCTCAGAACGCAGTTTGGCTTGGTTCAACCTAATGAAAGTTAAACGCTCCGTTTCTATTTTGACGTACATGTCGACGCAATACTGCTGAAACAATCGACGAAACCGCAGCAAATAGTTGTCAGCGTTTTGACGAATCATCAAACGATATGCGTATTAATTCATCGAGCTAACTCTCTTTGTAGTTTCTTCACCTGAAATTAAAACAGTAGATTTAATATTTCGTATGTAAATTTTTAACATAATTATGAAGGAGTGAAGATAAATGATTTTAAATCGGTTGCCAGTCATTTGTCCAATTTTATCTATACAAACAACCCCTAATCTTTTCCTGGTAATAAGCAGTGTAATTGGTTTTTTATTGTAAACCAAAACCAAACAATGTTAAATGTACGTCATGTTGAACTATGATATTGATACTCACCATTCAATGTATTTATCATTTTGATATTAAAATAATATCCATCTTCTCCTTGCCAAAACATCAGCGGGTATTGCAACGTGTCATATGAACGATGTGTTTCAGATATTTGTTGCAGTTGCCCAGTATCCCGACGTGTAAGCACAATATCGCGTGTTTCCAAGTGTTCACCAACAATCAGGATGGCAACTTCATCTATTGTTGGAGCGTTAACTGTACGTTCGTGTGTTCCAGATGGTCGTGTATCTGCTTTGATCACGACTTTGTAGTCATCATTTGGCATGCGCTCCAAAGCACTCTTGAACAGCCTGACCAACGCATGATGTTCATGAAGTAGTTGCTGCAAATCTTGAAGAATTGCTCTTTTCATTGCTGCATTGATCTCTTGACGTCGATCAAGTTGTTCTTCCATGTTGCCCATGAAGTATATTTGTAAACATTTATGCTGTGCATCTTCGAGAGGTTGCAATGATCCAATTCGATGGTGAATCTGTCCTTGCATTTACAGAATAAAATGCAAAGACAGTATTACTGATTTATAAACACTTTTTTTTAGAATTAGCAAACATAATACGTACGAATAAGTATAGTAAGTTACTCTTCTACTATATTGTGTGTAAGTACAAAAATAAATAAATAACTTGAATGTAGGATTAAATCCTCGTTCTTTGATAATGTCTGCCCCGAATGAGGTCATTTGGAAACAACCATTGTATTTCTGAGTGTTTGCAAGAAAATGACGTGATTCGGGGTGTTGCGCCACAAAGCAATCAATGAATGCAATGGCTCAGGTGGCGGACTCAATAATGGCAATTTCACTTTCCCACTAAGGCTGTGGTTACACTGCAAGCGAATTCGCGCGAAATAGCGCGATTTCGCGCGAAATCGCTATTATAAACAAACACATACAAACAAAGGCAGGTGGTTACAATAAAAGCGAATTGGTCGAGCGAATGGCTTGTTGTCGCTAGAAGTTCAAACGGGTTTGTATTTTTCGCGCGAATGGAGCGATTCCATTGTAGGCTGAGGCAAGTGCTGTAGACTACCTATAGTTGGAAAAGGTTTTATTTCGCGTGAATCCATCGTTTGGTTATTTCAGTTGTTTTACGTATTATTATGGATTGTGAAAAAATGATATGTTTGGTGTTTGAAAGAAGAATATTGTGGGATCAGGATCATAAAGGATATCATAACCGTGATAAATCAAGGAAGTTATGGGAAGAAATAGCAGCTGAATTAAATGTTGGCAGTAAGTTAGCGATTTTTATGTAAACTTCTTTTATTGTTACATGCAGTACATTGTCTAAATGCATAGTAAAGTATTAATACAACTCACATTAAATATTATACTGTTGTGGTATGGCACCAACATCACTATTATAACATACTTTAAGAGTTAATCGTACATCATATGCCATATTGGTAGACCTATTAGTCATCCGCGTTTTAGAATTACTTTTCCTCTGAAAATTTGACAGTTTTTCAGATGGTGAAATACATTCTCTGAAGTAACACTGCCTTGTTATATGTTCCTCAATTGCATTCAATATGTATGTGTCATAAGTCATACGATAATATTCATAAAACTTTAGTGGCTGGTTCTTTAATTCATCGAAAAGTTTAAAATATTCACTCAAATGGTGATTCAAGAATATTTAATTAACCCAGAATTGCCTCTTCCTCCTTTCAGATGCAAAGAGTTTCAAAAATGGGTTTTCAGCAAAATAAAATTCTTCTTCAATATTCATATTCTTGAATTTTCGCCAGTCGAGTATGATATGATAAATTTTACTTAGCTTCTAAAAACCGCTTTGAATCGCGTGACCACTTCTTCCGGCGACTACGTTCGCGCGAATTCGCTTGCAGTGTAACCACAGCCTAAGGCAGCACAATCCGGGCGTTTCTCCGGAAAACTTCAATGCGCCATAATACTCGCAAAAAACGTCTATTGGCCCAATGTAAACGCTAGGATGCAAGCAGTAATCAGTGCTGCAATCGTATCGAAACGCTGCTCGATTCAAATCAGCACTTGATAAATCTCTTCTTGTGCGACGAAAATTGTCTACTTGTTGATCTCTGTTGTTCGCTCGACGATTTCGCATTGCCAACCGAGCCGTTTCACGAGCTGCCTCACTTTGCTCTTGTGATTGAAAAGCACGAAGTCGAGCCATACTAACGTGGTGCGCTTCACGGGCAATTTCTTGTTCTCCTTCAGTCCTTTCATTCACAATGTTTCGTGTCCTTCTTGCATTACGGCTTTGTCGGGAAAGATTCGATCGTCTTGGTCGCGGCATTGTTAATGATAATTCAAAGAGAATACAAATTACTGATTATTGATTTCTGACAAAATTTATAATTATCAAATGTTTTCAACCATTCTTAACCATAAACAAAATTACGTTTAGCTGTCATTTGCGTTTTGTTATTCCAAATCAGATGCGTTTTTGTTATACCACGTTTTACAGTGACTTGTATTCTCTTTGACGTTTTATGTCACGTCACACGGGAACGTGGTCGAACGGGATAAAAAGTATCCTATGTCCGTCTCCTGGTTCTAAACTACCTCCGTACCAATTTTCAGCTTACTCAGAAGATATTGTACTATAGCTGCGGCCAGAGAAAGTACCGGGTGAGTGCAAATGTGCTCTTGCTGCACTTTGGTCATTCTTGCGTAGCTCTCTCTCTCTCTCTCTTACACTAGTAAATGGCAATGCTAAGCATCCTGTGTTTCCTAGTACGAGCGTCAATGCACAGACTATTATTACAAGCCAACAGGTAAATTTAACTGGTAAGCGCAAGATTTTGAAACAGCGCATTCCAAGCCGCCCATCAATAGGTCTCGTCACAGTTGTAGCAGTAGTAGACAGGCCTGCAGAAGCATCAGTGAATTAATTTTGTTAAGGTACATCAAAACAGTAGCAGGACTAAGAATTTTCCGAACCGGTGCAAAAACCCCTTCGAACATTATTTTACCGCCCCACTTGTTACCACCCCGATGGTCACTACTCCCACGGTACCAGTGGAGCAAAAGAAAAAAGGACACTGTGACTTAAATGCCGCCCTACAAACACAATTTTGCTGCACCCATCAAATTTTGCCCCTCCCTCTCTATATCCGGACTGCATCATAAGTCGGAAACTTTCAACACTCATTCAGAATAACGTTAGCTAGCCTATTATGTGCAAAATGTAAGATATGCTGATTGTCCGCACTACGCCACTAAATATTTGAGAATAACGTCATCCTATTGAGAGCGGGGCCACATTTAGGCTTTGTGGGCCCCTAGGCTATACATGGGGCACAGGCCCATCGACAGTGGCGTAAAAATTCTTTGTGGTGCGGGTCCCTAGGCTACAGCCTAGGTAGCCTATAGTTAAATGCGGCCCTGATTGAGAGCTGTGAATTAAATTTTTAACATGCATTTAAATCTACAAAGATATGCCCTACTATGGCAGATATCAATTTAACACTTCAAGGACAGTTATTATAATGTGACTAACTTACAACATGATATTCGAAGTTGTTTCCTATTTGATCTGTTTGTACCACATGCAGCACAAGGTGGAATTATAAAAACTTTGAAATATTAGTGAATGAAATATTGGGAGCAGCAAACATAGTGCTAAAAGTGCGACGTTTTTTGGAAAATAAATGTGGCCGCCATGCATGTGCAGTAGGATCCAAGAGATTACAGGAGGCTCACAGTTTTAGTGGTATTTCGTCTCCTCTCTTTTCATTCCTCCATTGTAGTTATATCCAGCAGCCATATACCAGTACTCACGAATAGCACTGCGCTGCACTAAATAGTGCCAACAAAAATTACTACTATGATACTAATAGTTCGTGGACGGTTCACACAAAATAAGAAGTATGGTAAGTGTTGGGTCATATTTCCCTTTCCTTCCTTAGTTTTAGTGCCTTACCGAGCGTGGTGGTGTAACGGTTAGCGTTCTGGCCTCGCATTCGGGAGGACGGCGGTTCGAATCCCCATCCGGGCATCCATATTTGGGTTTTCCATGGTTTCCCAAATCCCTCCAGGCAAATGCCGGGATGCTTCCTTCAAAAGGCCATGGCCGAATTCCTTCCCATTCCTTGCCCCCATCCTTTCCCGTCTCTAAAGACCTCGCTGTTGAGAGACATTAAGCAGTTAAAAAAAAATCAAACATTTTCCTGCTAAATGGCGTTATATTGTGTGTGTAGAGTTTTGCTTCTTTTATGTTTTATTCTAACATAACTATATTCAGTAAGAATAAGTATGCAAGGCTTTGTTTCATCTATCTAAAGTTTTAATTCATTTCTTTTCTTCTTCTCATATACTTTTCTGTAAAATTTTAAAATCTCCATTTCCTTCACCCCTAATCCCATACAGTCCCATGCAAATTAATTGGAACAAGTAAATTTCTTTCATAATGTTCCAGATGGGTGGAATCATTCTGTTAAACAGTGCTTATTATTTATTACCTCCAGCACTTTTTGCGCATTGTTTACACTTACAGTGTGATGTCTGGTTTAGGTTAAAAGTCCATTTATTTGAATATGTTTTACTTTTGAGAAATTTTTTAGATTTCTTTGTGAGCTTAAGGGGGAACTGTAGGGTATGTTTTCAATGGATACAACTTCCAAAAAGATTAGTGCAATTGTAGAATTATCTCAGAATACACAGAGTAGGTTACTAAATTTATAAATATCACTCTCTGGTTGTGTTATAGTTTGACTGTGTGTGTGTTGACCATGGAGGAAGGAAATATATGGAGACGACGCAAGAGACCTTCACCACGCATTGAAGTGAAGCCGGGTGAAGGAGGAGTGGGGGGCAAGGCGGATCCCATACAGACACGGGGTATATGTATAAAAACCTCAAGGGGACTCTAGAATAAACGTAACGCCGCAATCTGCTGATGGATTATTATGTAACTCGATGAGACAAATAAAAAATGAAGAATAAAATTTTTGATATCATGCTTAGTTTTCGAGATATTCTGTCTCAAACGTGAAATGTTTTTGGTTGAAATTCAGCAGAAAAAATTGGTCAAAGTCAAATTTGATGACGGATTCTTATTTAAAAAGACGAGACAAATGAAAATAAATTATAAATTTTCGATATCTCGACTAGTTCTCGAGATATATTGTATCAAAAATGAGGTGTCTTGTGTGGAAATGCAAAAGAAAAATTTCGCAAAAGTCAAATTTAATGATCGATTCTTATGTAACACGACGAGACAAATCGAAAATAAAGAATAAAAGTTTTCGATATCTTGCTGAGTTTTCGGGATATACTGGGATTGGGCTGATATGCGGCCTGGACACACCCCTTTAAATCTCATTTTCAACACTCGTTAAAAATTAATGATAGTCTATTATGTGAAAAATAGCAAGGTATGCTGATTTTATACACTACACCAACAAAAATTTGAGAACAAAGTCATCCTATTGAGACTATAGCCTTTAATGAGCAATTTGCAATAATAACAATTTATTTCATAAGTTTGCAATTCCTACCGCCCACTTCAACAACGATAATTAGAATTCAACTTACTTATGAAATGATATTCCAGGTTCTTTCCTCTCTTGCCTATTTGTGCAACCGTATGCAATACAAGATGGCATTATAAAATACTTATACACATTGAAAAATAAAATAATTACAGCATCTAACACAATGTGAACATCGCATTTGTTTGGGATCGCTATATCGCCGCTGCCGCCACTGCACATGCGCGACAGTTTACAGCCTGCTTCACAGATTTAACGTCACTTCTCCTCCATATGTTTCCTTCTTCCATGGTGTTGACAGCTGCTCACAAAACAGTGATTCTGCATAATCAACTAAGTCTTTGTAGACTTAATTACTTTAAAAACTTTAAATATCATCTAAACGCTTACGATTATTGCTAGCAAGAATAATTATTTATCTAAGATTACTTCATAAATAACAGTTTTAAAGTTCGGGTCATTGTTGTTAAGGTCTCTTTGCTAGTTATTGTACGTTTCATTGAATTAAATTTAGCATAAGCTTGATAGTTAGATTAATTTTAATACTACAGCATAGGTGAACATAGTGGTTTAAGTTATTTTACAGTGTTTAATTTCGTATATACCTTAAAAATTCAAATCACTAGTTCGAAATTCGTTTGGTAAGATTTTTGTATCGTTCTATGTTAAGACTCTATTCGGTTTAAAATAACACAGTTTGTTAATTAATTAGTTCTGGAATGGTAATAAAACAACTACAAATTATAAATAATAAACATAAGTATTCATATATAGCATCCAGTTGTTAACATTAGGTTAATACAATATCGATATTTTAAGTTCCACTATCGATATCGCAATCGAGTTAACAACAACAAAAATGTACGTTCTAGTAATTAACCTGTTTCGCCTGATATATAATTGTGTTTAATGGCCATCTAATACACTAAAATAGAAACTTCCTAGCTTTCTTTTATAAATTTTTTTATTAAGTAACTAATTAGTTGTTATCCACATTAGCACTAAATAGTATCGGCTCTTCATCATAAGTTCGTTTCGAAATTCATAAGCTTACGTTCATTGGTTCTTAAGGAGTTTTGTTACTTATTTATTATTCATAAAGCTTTAATTTAATTTCGTATATATATATATATTAAAATTTCAACAGTTAGTCAAGTATAGCGCCTATCATCTTCTATCTATCTATATCTATCAAACGAAAACCGGACATATTTGTCGTTTAAAAACTCGGAAACAACGGAGCAGATTTCGATGGGGTTTTCACCGTTTTGAAACTTAGAATCTTAAGTCAGTTGCCTGGCATGTCTTATGTTTCAACGTTAAATAACGCAGGAACATTAAATGAAATTCTGAACGTATGGTGAAGAATACCACAGAAGGAGTAACTAGATGCAGCATACTTCGCACTAAACACACAACTACAATATCTCTGACTATAGCCTTTAATGAGCAATTTGCAATAATAACAATTTATTTCATACTCCACACTGAACAAAACTTGAAATATTATTTCCTTTAATAGGAGGTGTTAAGTTTTTAAACGCCATCGATGGCCGTATTGAATGTGAGGAATTAATAACGAAAAATCAGTAAAGATTTTCTTTGCCCCCTATTTCTGGCAATGTCTTTGACCATCAGCTTTAGTATTTGTCTCTGATATCAATGTTAGTATTCTGTTAATAATAAAACCAACGTTTAACTGATGGTTTAAACCAAGTAAAACACGACTAACATAGATTTCATTTTTTTTTAATACTGATTATGTTTTTCAGTATTGAATTTTCTATTTTTGCATAAAAGAATGAATCTGTATAGCTAAAATTTCAGGCGATTGGAACTGATAGATTCGTTCTGTTCGCAGTAATTAGTATGTACGCTGATGGTTATCATTAGAAGTTTGTTTAAAACCTTCAGTGTTGAGAATAATAACGGCTTAGGACAACTGAACATTTTTTGGTATTAGGCTTCAATTCTGCGCTATACGCGCGTGTTTCTGACGTAATCTAGGTTTCTTTCATTTTATATTTTACCGCGTTATTTAGTAATTCAATAGTTTTTAACAGAAACAGGAGTTTGTGTTATGTTCTTACTGTTGGAAAGTAACCCATTATGACAACTGAACGTTTATTGGCATTACATTCCGCGCTATACGTTTGAGTTTCTGACTGAATCAAGCCTTTATTGATATTATAATATAATGCATTGTTCAGTATAGCAGTTTCTACCTCTACCGTGGCGTCGTAATTTGATGATGAATTCTTATATAACTGAATGAGACAGATACTAAAAAAAACAAATTACTTAACTAGCTTAGTTCTCGAGATATCGAATGTCAAAAATTATTTTTAACTATTTATAATTATTTATAGCTATCTTTTTCAAGACGATTTTCTTCTGCTTCAAATTACGTTTCAACTTGACCACAATGGCTAGAAAGAAAACAAAACACCCTTTATACATGTCCAGCGTATAGTGCCTTGTAACTCTGTCGAATTTTTTCTGGTGCAGGTTGCATTTCAAATTAACCGCCTCAATTTAGAGAATCAATATCTCAAGAACAAAGCAAGATATCCCAATATTTTACTCTTCTCTTTCAATGTGTATCGTCAAGTTAGATAAGAATACATCGTCGATTTGACTTATTCGAAGTTTTTTTCACGTCCAGGCCGCATTTTAACCTAACCATGTCAGCAGTGAGATAACATATATATATAATAATTGCAACGTCGTAATTAAAACGTACGCTGATGGTTTTTTATCATTAGAAGTATGTATTAAACCTTTAGTGTTCAGAATAATAACGGCTTCGTACGCCCTCAGGTTTTTTTGGTATTTACGCTGATGGTTCTTTGGTATTAAGCTGCGATTCTGCGCTATACGCGCGTGTTTCTGACGTAACCTAGCTTTTATTCATTTTATATTTTATCGCGTTGTTTAGTAATGCAATGGTTTTTAACATAAAAATAAGTTTTTGTTATGTCCATACTGTTGAAAAGTAACCTATTATAACAACTGAACGTTTTTTGCATTACATTCTGCGCTATACACTTGAGTTTCTGACATAACTAGCTTTTATTAATTTCATAATTTATTGAATTGTTTAGTAATGCAGTTTTTACGTCAACCGTTGCGCCGCAATTTGATGATAAATTCGTATATAACTCAATAAGACAGACAGAAAGTAGGAAAATACACATTTTGCTTAGCTCTCGAGATATCGAAAGTCAAAAATTATTTATAGGTATAGTTTCTTTTCCTTTTGACAACGATTTTCTTTTGCTTCATAGTGCATTTCAACTTGACCACAACCGCTATAAATAAAACAAAACTCCCATTGTACGTGTCCAGCGTATAGTACCTTGCGACTTTGGAACTTTTTTTCTGGTTCAGGTTGCGTTTCAAACTATCCGCCTCAATTTAGAGATACAATATCCCAAGGACAAAGCGATATTTTATATTTCACTTTCAATGTGTGGCTCGTCAAGTAAGATAAGAATCCATCGTCTGGTTTAACGAGAAGACAAAATCTTGAATTTTGATTTGTTTTATGATGTTACCAAATTGCAACGCCACTGTTAAAAGATTTTTCATAAAAGAGAATTCACATGTTTCTGGTTGGACGAATACTGTTATAGTAGTAAATCGACATGGAATTTTGTTTCCTTGTATAGAAAGTTTAAATATGTTCTTACGATCCTCGATGATAGCTTCAACATTTCTGAGAAACAAAAACTTAACTCAAACGGCAAAAATTCTCTGTTAGCCGAAAAAGGGGGTGTAGAGAAATTACTACAGGGGCGTGTGCTCAATCGCAATTGAATTAAACTATAAACGGCAGCGCTCATGACCTGCACTCAAGAATACCAGTATTCAAATCCCCGTCCGGCAATCTAGTTTTCGGTTTTATATGGTTTCCCAAGCAAAATACTCAGGATGTGACGCATACCTCTTGGGCCCGTAGCTCAACATTAAATTTTTCTTCCCATAAAAGCTTATATAAATTATCACCAGATCTATATCCATAAAACAAAAACCGGATAAATTTGTCTTATAAAAACTCGGAAACTACGGAGCGGACTTCGATGGAGTATTCACCGTTTTAAAGCTTAGAATCTCAATTAAGTTGTTTGGAATGTCTTACATTTCAATGTTAAATAACGCAGGAGCATTAAATGAAATCCTGAACGTATGATGACGAATCCCAAAGGTGGATGGATCAGATGAATACTTCGCACTAAACATACAACTACAACGTCTCTGACCATAGGCTTTAATGAAAGCAATAAGATAACTTTAAAATAATAACTATTTTGCATAGTAAACAAAACATGAAGTATTCTTTCTTTTATTTCGGGATATTCAATTTTTAAACGCCATAGATATCCGAAGAAACAACAGATTTTCTTTAAGCACGATCTCTGGACAATGTCTATGGCTATCAGCAATAGTCTTCTGTTTACGATGATGATATTCTGCAGTCACTTTTGATATTTGTATAAAAGGCTGAATCTGCGGTTAAAGTATCTGGAGTTTCGAGCAAAAAGTGTTTTCACTTCGCAATGGAATCGAATGTGAGTCTCCAGCATAATCTATCGTTTTTCAGTAATGTAATAATGCAGTTTCTTAACCAAATTAATGAAGTTTGATACACATGAATCTTTTCGGACGAATGAAAATAGTGTACATGCAAATAAACTTCAACCCACCCGCTTCTCGGTAGGGGGCGGGTGAATCGAAGTTTGCTTTAATTCCGAAAAAAGTTGGTGCGAAGTTTATGAAACTTTGAGCAAATGTTTCTCATTCCGGGAATAAAAATAGGGCCAACTATACCGGGCAACGCCGGGAACTCCGCTAGTATTTAATTAAAAAAACGTTTAAAATATAGTGTAAACTTTATTAGACTCCTTTATCAAATAAATTTAAGGTTTGTTTAGAAGGCATTTGAAGTATTTGGGAAAATCATTACTGAAAACTGTGGCGTCTGCCGTAGGTACGTTGTGAAGGGGATGGGTTGTAGTTGTTGTAAGAACTGGTTTCAATGGGCATGTGGGGAAATAAATGAGGCTCTCCCATGGTATTGTTCACTTTCTCTTAGGGATGATAGGATGTGCGAGATGAGATGGGTGAAACGATCAGGTAGTTGCTTGAAAGGATCAGGGTTCTTGAGGCTCATCCTGTGGAGGCTCAGCCTCTGGAGGCGTGGCCTGTGGTGGCTCCGCCTGTTGAGGTTCAGCCTGTGGGTGCTCAGCCTGTGGAGTCTCACCCTGTGGAGGCTCAGCCTATGGAGGCTCAGACTGCGCAGGCACAGCCTGTGGGGGCTGAGCTTGTCGAGGCTCATGCTGTAGAGGCTGAAAGTAGAGATAGTGGGTTGGAGGAAGTTGAGAAGGATGGGTGGGAGCTGGTAACAGGTCGTAGGAGAAATATGGTTAGTAGAATGAATAATCCAGAAACTTCTGATTTTGTGGGGGCAAATAGGTTTGACCTGTTGCCAGAGTCAAGAGGAGAAGAGCCTCATGTAGATGTAGGAGTAGGTAAGGGCGTACAAGACAAGAATAGGAAAAAAGGGTTCTGCTGCTAGGTAGTAGCCATGGGAGGGATGTAGGCCCTCTTCTGCAGGATCAGTTAGGTACGGGTTACCAGGTCCCAAGTTTTTTCAAACCTAGTGCAACATTAGGTCAGATAATAGAGGATAGAAGTTCACTTTGTAGGAGTTTCATTAAGGACGATAGAGTAGTGATAGTGGTAAGGACGGGGAATAGTATTGATAGAAACGCGAGTTATAGTATAGAGAGTGACCTGAGGAAGGTGGTAAAGGAGGCACAGCATAACAGGGTGGAGCTCATGCAGGTCCTAAGTCGCCATGACCGGCCGCAATTGAACTATGCTGTGAGGCGGGTTAATGTGGAAACGGAAGTGCTACTTGGGAAAGGCATTAGTTCTATGTTGGGGGTTGTGCCTGTAAACACCATTGGTATGTAGGGTTTCACTAGGCATGGCCTACACCTAAACACAAGGGGGAAGGGAGTACTTTCTGAGTTGTTAGCTAAAGCAGTAAGGGAGCCCATTTCCAGTGATGATGGGGTCAGGACTGTGCCTTTTTAGGTTAGGGGCTGCTGGTGAAGGGACGGAAATAGATGATACTAATTGCAGATCCACGATGAGAAGGAGCATAGATGTTAAAGAAATAGATGAAGTTGCTGAAACATTAACTGACTAGGGTGAAACTGGGAAAGAGGAGATATATGCTGAATATACAAAGTCGATAATAAGGGTGTTAATGGTAAACTGTAGAAGTATAATGAGCAAAGTAATTGAATTTGTAAACTTAATAGAGCTACACGAACCAAAAGTAATAATAGGGGTAGAGAAGACGTACCAGACAGTGAGTTTTTTCCTGATGGTTACAGAGTGTATCGCAGAGATAGAGGAGCAATTCGTGGATGAGTCTTCATACTAGTTAGCAAAAACTACCACAGTTCACTGGCGTTCATAGATCAAGACCATAAGTTACTTGTGGTAGATTTCTGGGGTCATAAAAAAGAAAAAATCAGGGTGTTGGCTGCTTACCGCAGTTGAAGAATGACAGATGAAGATGAGGCTCTTGGAGAGAAATTAAATTCATATTCAGATTTTAGAGGTGAGAATAGAATGATCATTACTGGTGAGGATTTAAATTTAGCAGGTGTAAACTGGGAAGGAAATAAGATTAATAACAAATGGGAACAAAGATTTGCAAATACCTTAATAAGGGAAGAAGGATTTACACAAGTGGTAGAGCAAAACACTTGGGGACAAAATATTTTGGATATATTTCTAATTAAGCCCGATGAAAACCATGTGGGGTGTCAAGTACCGGAAGGAATATGTGACCATGAAGCAGTTCTGATGGATATTAGAGGATTCAGTGAACCAGCAGCCAAACATTGAAGGGGGAAATAGGTACAATTATAAAAAGACACAGATTTCACATTTGAAGGGATATTTCAGAGAAATATTCAGCAAATGGAAGGAAGTCTCAGGTACAGTAGAGTCAAGGTGGGAAGAGTTCAAGCAGATAATAAGAAAGAGGGAAGAAAAATTTATTCCAAAGCAGAAAAAAAAGAGAAGTAGAGAACCTGTGGACTATAATTGGGAAGTGAGGAGATTAAAGAGGTTGGCGCGAAGAGAACATAACAGAGTTAAGAGACAGTAGGGAATATTTGAAATAACTAAACAAGGACTTAATAACAGCAAAGAAAGTGGCTAAAATGGGTTTATGAATTGTCAGTGCAGGAGGACAACTGACTGGCATCCAGAAATTTCTATGCTCTAAATCAAGAAACTGAGGGGAAAGGAAGGTGTAGAGACGCTTATAGATAGGGATGGAGAATTATTTTCTGAGGATTTGAAAAAGGCAGAGATTTTAAGTAACTGTTTTAGTGAGTGCTTTAGGGACAATGACTCAGAATCGGGAAGGCCTAATTCGGAGAACGAGCTTAACAATACGATTAGAAATGAGGATACAAAAAAATTTGAAATTCATCCTGATGTAATCATGAAGGAAATAAGCAAGCTGAAAAAACATAAGGGGGCTGGTACAGATAATATTACTACAGATATCTTAAAGGTAGCTGTATGTGACATGGTACCTTATCTTGAAATATTATTTAAATTGAGTCTGGATACTTGCTGCTTATCACAGGACTGGAAGAGTGTGGTAGTAGAGCCGGTACCAAAAGGAGGGGTGAGAAATAGAATCGAAAATTACAGGCCAATCAGTTTGACTTCAGTGGTAGTTAAATTAATGGAAAGATTCAGATGCAACCGCGTCAGAAATATATGTGAGGAACGTAAGTGATTTTCAAGTAGGCTACATGGGTTCAGGCAAGGATATTCATGCGAATCTCAGCTGGTGAGATATATGCAAGATATTTCTGATGAAATGGACTGGGAGGCCAAATTGATAGTGTAGCACTAGATCTGTCAAAGGCGTCGTACAGAGTGAGCCATAAAACGGTTGTAAATAAGGCAAAAACTATTCGAGTGGATGAGAAAGTGATTCGCTGTGTAGAAGAATTTTTAAAAGGTAGAAAACAGAAAGCTAGGGTAGGAAATGCGGTATCAAAGGATGTGGAAGTAAAAATGGGAGAGCCGCAGGGTAGCGTATTGGGACCATTGATATTCATTATTCTAATGAATAATTGTGTTGATTGTTTACAATCTGAAATTAGATTGTTTGTCGATGACATAATGCTGTATAAAAGGATCAAAACGATAAGGGACTGTAAACAATTGCAGGGTGAACTGGACAGGATATCTAGTTGGGTTGGTTAACATGCAAAGAAGAGTCAGCTTATTAGATACACAAATAAGAAACAAAAGGTTAATTATAAATATAAGGTGGGAAAAGAATTGCTTGATGAAGACTTGAAATGTAAATATCTTGGCATTACATTTGATAACAAGCTTAACTAGGCAGGACACATTGGACAGGTGGAAGGAAAAGGTTTTAAAATTCTGCACTTCTTGGAGAGAGTGATGAGGGGATGCACAAGAAAAGTAAAGGAATTGGGTTACAAAACTTTGGTCCGACCATTGCTCGAATATGGTAGTATAGTATGGGACCCACATTTTGCGTACCAAATACAAGAATTAGAGAGGGTGCAAAAAAGGGCTGCTAGATTTGTTTCTGGAAATTATTGCAGAATGCAATCAGTGACAGATATGATAAAGGAGCTGGGATGGGATTCATTGCAAGACAGGAGGAGGATGAGGAGGTTCATGGAAGTGTATAGAGCGTATACTGGCGATGAGGCATGGAAAGATATTGCAGTAGGTATGAAAAGTAGTTCATAGAAGGGAAAAGATGACCATGACCACAAGCTGGCACTCGATTTCAGGCACAAGGGTGTGGGAAGATTTTCTTTTTTAGGTAAGGGTGTCAGGGATTGGCATGAGTTACCAAGGGAAATGATGAATAACTTACCAAAAACGTTAAAAGAATTTAAAGTTAAAATTTGTAAAGGGCAAATGTAGGTGGGCGCAGGATATGGGGAATTTGGGTGTGTAGGGAAATTGCCACCGAAGCGTGTGCTCCGTTGCAATTAAATTATATTATAATATATTCTGCGACACAGACTACCTCAAAAAGGAGAATCTTTGATAGGAAAGAAGAAAACTTTAGTCCAACTGATGACCATTTTCTGTACAGAGAATAGAAATTAAACCCCAGGCTGTGGACTTGGCTCATAATCAGGAAGAAGAGGATTGAATTTGCATGTGTCTTGTGTTTGTTGTAGACTTAAGACAATTAGAAGGAAAGCCCACAATCCTGCAAGGAAGCATTAACTAACAGGCGCAATTTATATGAAATGTTTCTTGTGGGCACATAGTTATCAGGACTAGATAATAGAACAATGGAAGATGCTTCTCTTCTCTGAAAAGAGTCACTTTGAAGTGCAGGGCCAGAGGGTTTAATATGTGGGCCGAGTGAAGCATGAGCCAAAAACTTCAACACATTTGAAAGAGACCATAAAACACCTTGTGAAAATGTTTTGGATGTTCCATGCACGAACGGCCAGGACGCCTCAGTGCTAGTCGATGGTATGATGGAAACTGACCACAATATCCAAATACTGAAAACGAGAGTTGTTCACATTCCCACATATTGACGGAATTTTACAGCAATCTTTGACTAAAGCAAATGAAAAAATTTCTTCAGTGATGATAATATTTGAAATCTTAGTATGACCAGGGAATTCACCTCACAATGATACTATAGAAAAAATGTGGGCTATATTTAACAGTAGACTTGCAAAACTTGACTTCATTTACAGATAAAATAGAAAAAACTATACCTGCTTTCTATGTAAACACTACGAAGCACTGTTTTTTTCTTCTTCTTCTTCTTCTTCTTTCGTTTTGCTGCAGTTCTGTCATCTTTATTTCTACATTACTAGGGAACGATTCTTTGATCTGCTTAAAATATTTCTGTAACTCGTTGGAAAAGCAGTTTCTATGAGCATGATAAAGTTTACTGTACAGCACCACTTCACATCACACTCTGAACAACTAACATTTCAGTGAGCACTAAAATTAGAGGTGCACTGAAAATCACTTGACAGAACAAAATTAGAATTATTTTATCAACGAGCAGTGTGATTACACGTGGGCGATCCTTATCAAAATGGCTTTATTTCAAACCATCAAAACGATACCAATTGCCACAGCCTTTGAAAATTTCGGGTGATTTATGTCAGCAAATTTGAGTCTAGGTAGAGCATGTTTAATGTTTTTCTAATGGTAATGCACCATCGCAGGTTGTTTAGTTTTAATGCGCCTGGCGCATGCAAACCAAACACAAGTCACAAGCATGCGCAGCACTGTCAGAAAATAGGTTTTCTAAATTACATATGGTTATAATCAAATGACAAAAATAAATATCGACATGCTATTGTGCATTCTTTAACTTATTTTAAAGCTACATTCTCCCCTCCCCGTGTAGTTTTCTATCCAGTCCTTCTCCCCCTACTCTAACAGACTGAGCCACATAGTTTATGCACACCTCCGAAGCATTACAATGCACTCCTTATGAGCCATAGGCTATTGCATAGAAAGATTATATTTACCTGTTCTTCTCGTATATGTATCCTTTCTGTGAAAGGCATTCTAACCACTTTTAACTCACACACTGCCTCGCTTCTAGATATAGATAATGATCCACAATGATCTATAATCACCCAGGTGCTATTCTCTCCCAAGTAACTCTGTGCTACTCAACCAACCTATCCATCCAACATCCGATTACTAATCGGAGGAATGGTGGGTCCGACACTATTCTCCTAGCACACTGCGCCTGGAGATTACACAGCTGACAGGCGGCTAGGAACTATTCCTTATGTTCCTACCATTGGATGTTAGCTACAACGTATGTGGCAAGAGTCCGAGATGTGTCCTTGAGTCTTACACTGAATGGGGAACAAGAAAAGGATTTTAAAACAAATAAAAATAAATAATCTGCCAAGTGTAAACAGCTTTTTTTTTTTTTTTTTTGCTGTCATCAGTCTTTCGACTGGCTTGATGAAATCCTCCATCTTGTCCTATCTTGTGCTAACCTCTTCATCTCTACATATCCCTTACAACCCACGTGTCGGAGATTAAGAGCAATATGTTTTATCTTTGAACTAGCAGTTACGGTTATCTATGGACTCTGTTTATAGTTACGTTGTTGTTACTCAGAGAGATTAATAAATAGTAAAAGTACGTTTGTTTATAGTATTTAATACATCTACATCTACTTCTACATCTATACTCTGCAAATCACAAATACTGTGGGTGGCAGAGGGTACTAACACCAATCCTACTTCTGCGCATTCCAATCCCGAACAGATCGAGGAAAGAAGGAATACATAAATGAATCAGTATGGCATCTTATTTCTCTAATCTTATCCCTCCTGTCATTGCGACCTAAATAGGTTGGCGGAAGAAGTATTTCGTTGCACTCGTAACTTAAAGATTTTTGCATATTCTCCAGCAAATTCAAACGAAAACGACGTCGTCTGTCCGCCAAACAATCCCAGCCCAACCCACGGATTAGCTCTGTGACACTTACGTAAGGACTGTAACTAGCAGTCACGAATCGAGCTGCTCTTCTCTGTACTTTCTCTAATGTGTCAATCAATTCCTTGCGATACGGATCCCAAATTCCACAACTGTATTCCAAATGCGGACGCACTAGTGTTTTGTACGCTATTTCCTTTGTATGAGCATTACAACTTCTCAAAATACGTCCTATGAATCGTAGTTTGGAATTAGCTTTTCCTACAACGGAAGTTATGTGCAAGTCCCATTTCATGTTGCTTTGTACTGTTACGCCTAGATACTTCAGGGAATCTACAGTGTCAACAACTGAATTGTTAACTTTGTACTCCTGAGCAAGCGGGGTCTTTTTATTACTTATGTGCATTGCCTTGCACTTTTTACAGTTAAGTGTAAGCTGCCATTCACGGCACCATTCCGAAATAACATCCAGATCGCGCTGAATTTCTAAGCAATCGTCGGAGCACCTCACTTCCCTATAAATAAGTGCATCATCAGCAAAAAATCGCATCCTGCAATTAACGTTGTCACCGAGATCATTTATAAAAATTAAGAAAAGAAGTGGTCCTATTACACTTCCTTGAGGAACGCCCGAAGTAACATCTAGTTTAGAAGAGGCTTCCCCGTCTACAACGACATACTGTGACCGACCAGTTAGAAAATCGCGTATCCATTCACAAATCTGATCAGATATACCGTACGCTCGGATCTTCGCTAAGAGTCGGTTGTGTGGTACAGAGTCAAAAGCTTTCTGAAAATCCAAGAAAATAGCATCAACTTGTGATCCCGCATCAATAACTTTCATTACATCATGCGAAAATAGAGCCAGTTGCGTTTCACATGATCGGTTCTTCCGAAATCCGTGTTGGTATGCTGTAAGTAGCTCGTTTTCATCTATAAACTTCATAACGTTAGAGCATATGACAAGCTCCAGAATTCTACTGCAAACAGATGTTAGCGATATCGGACGATAGTTCCTAGGATCTCTCCGATCTCCTTTCTTGAAAACGGGAATCACCTGCGCAATTTTCCAGTCAGAAGGTACTTTTCTTTCCTCTAAAGATTTACGAAATATATCTGACAGAAATGGTTCTATTTCTTCCGCGTATTCCGAAAATACTCTTACTGGTACACCATCGGGACCCGGCGCTTTCCCCCACTTCAGGAGCTTTAATTGTTTTATGATACCTGCACTATCAATTTGTACTGGATCCATTTCAAATTCAACACGCCGTGGAAAAACGGGAATGTTTTCCATGTTTTCGTCAGTGAAGGAATTTTTAAATTCGGCGTTAAATACGGTAGCCTTGTCGCGGCTGTCATCAACTTCCCGACCGTCTTTCAGTAGAACTGGCATATTGTTGTCACAACCACCTATTTTTTTTACATACCACCAAAATTTCTTTGGATTTTCAATAAGGCTCTTGGAAAGTGAGTTGCATCGAAAGTCATTGAAGGCTTCGCGCATCGCATTCTTGACCTGTCCTCTTGTCTCAGCTAGTTTTTCTAAATCACTCCTATACATACGCTACATTTAAGGTGCCGAAACCTGGGATAAGAAGCTTATTGTTATAAGAAGCACGACTTCCATACGCTGTCTTCGCTACGAAGATATTTGACAGGAAGTAAATTAAAAGACAGCTTCTATCCAGACCTACGACACATAAGTTCTAGACGCTATAGCGAGCTTATTAGATTACAAGCATTCAGAAATTTAATTTCAGCGCATACCTGGATTACTTACAGTATATTTTAAAATACGCGTAACCTGCGATAATACACTGTGAAAAAACACAAAGCTTGCGCTATTTGTAAATTTGTATCAAAACAACGTCGCTACCAGCGCCATCTCTTGGCTAACTGTAGAACTATCAGGACTGACTAACGAACTGCAGCTATTCGACATGTCAGACGAAGTTGAACAGCAGGTACGCAATTTCAGGCGGAAACGGGCGACAGAGAGGAGCTTAATCACGAAATTCAGTACCACAATTAGTAACGAGACTTCCCAAGATGATTGTGCATACAATCTGTCAAGACCTGAAGAAGCGTTGAGAGACCTTGCCATCCTTGATGACAAAATTCAGAACTATTTGTCAGACGATGAATACAACGAGGATGCGATACGTTAAGAAGAATACGTTGACATCGCTAAGAGAGCGATCCTCAAGGCAAAACGAGTGATGGGAGAAAAACTAAACGAATCGCCTGTCTTATCCACGATGCCTGTTCTATCCTTTCCAGTTCAACCATCAACCTCTTCAGTAACTCACACTATCAAACTACCGGCCATTAGACTGGAACTATTCTCTGATGTGGTCAAGGTTCTGGGAACAATTTCAATCCTCAATAGACACGAACCGATCGGTCTCTGCAGTAGACAAACATGTTTTCCTGCGTGGATACTTGGATGGAGAGCCTAAGAACTTAGTTGAAGGCATTCCAGTAACTGCAGAGGCCTATGAGGAGACAAAGAGAATTCTTGTTTCACGCTATGCGGACAAAAATCGAACCATACAAGCCCATCTTGACTACTTAGAAGGGTTGAAGCCTATATTAATTGCATCCCCTGAATCATTGAATACGACATATATTGAATGTAATCGTAGGATTCAAGCATTGCAGGCCTTGGGGGAAAACGTTGATGAATATGGGAGAATGTTGGCTCCAAACATTTTTCGGGCCTTCCCTGTGAATATCGTCAGACGCTGGATCATCCACTCCAGAAGACAGGGGGTTTCCCGAAGGCCATATCACGAAGTTGATGGAATTTTTAAATGAAGAGGTGGAGGGAGCCATCACAACACAGAAGATAAGAGGAGATCACGACTTAGGACTGCTGTCATCCACAGCTGCTGCCCTTCAAGTAGCCACAAAGCAGGAAAAGAGAGGAACTAGGCCGAAGAAAGTACTACCGGTTTGTGAATCTCAAGGACACTGGGCACAAGATTGCAGAAAAGTCTATGACGTGAATGAACGATTAGAGAAACTGAAGTCTGCACATAGATGTTTCTTGTGTCTCAATCAAGGACACAGGATGGAGGTCTGCAGCAAAAGGAACAAAGTTGCTTGTGCCAAGTGCAAGAAGCCACATCACGTCTCAATCTGCATTTACAGTCAGCAGGTAACAGTGGGAAAAATTGACGTCGAATCACCACAGTTCACTTATCTTCAAATTGCTTCCGTTTATATAACCGGCCCAACAGGACTTTGTGCATGTACCCGCTGTATATTCGACGCCGGAAGTCAGTCGACTTTCGTCAGTGTGAAACTGGCGGAGCAGCTCAAGTTAGATGTGATTGATCATAGAGAACTATCTGTTACTGGGTTTGAGTCAACGCAGGCAGTGCCAAGAAGTCGCAGACTTGTCCGCTTCAGCATCGGGGGGATGTGGACTAATGCGACTGTAAATATCACTGGGTTCGAAAGCAGAAATTAGTATTCATCACATCCAGGAGCTCCACAAGACGTCCAGTCTCTCACACAGCTAAGAAAACTGCAGCTTGCTGACCTGAAACAAGATGGAGAAGACCTGGATATCGAAATTCTAGTAATGAAAGATGAGCCACCAATTCGTCTGTCACATTCCGCAGTACTTCTTCCATCGAAATTCGGCTGGGCTTTAAGTGGCAACAAATCTGGCAGCACAGTAAATAAAATCATGGTGAGCTACATACAAGTAAACGAGTCCCTCCTAACCGATAATGACACGAGAAACTTTTGGGAGTTAAACATCGTAGGAATCACGCTGCACCAAAAAAGATCGATGAGTGGAAGTGATTTGGCGATCCTCCAGAACTTTTTCGACTCCTACCGTATCGAGGATAGTAGAAGAGTGGTCTCTCCCCCAAGAAAGGCTGGTATAAACATATTGGACAATCGCCACAATGCTAAAAGACGATTTCATTTATTGCAAAGGCTACTCGAGAAATACGAACATCTGAAGGACGTGTACTACACACAGATGTTGAAGTACATACGGAACGGCCTCGTGGAAGTAGCAGAATCGGAGGAAGACGAATGTTACTACTTACCCTATCATCTGGCGAAGAGGGAAAAACGTGGAAGCATCAAGTGGAGGATTGTCTTCGATGGATCGTCACATGAAACCAACTCGCCTTTACTCAATGACGCTCTTCAGATGGGACCGAAACCTACGCCAGAAATGTTGTCTGTTCTGCTCTGATTCAGAACGTATCCCATAGCTATTATTGGAGATGTCTGTCAAGCGTTTCTGCAGCTCATTATAGATGAAAATGATAGGGACTTAACCAGATTCTTCTGGTATCGAGTAACTGATAATGGTGACCATCAAGAAACCACACGTGATGTGAAGACTTCCCTTTGGCCTGACTTGCAGTCCCTTCTTGCTTGCAGTTACACTCCGCGAACTCACTGAGCATCATAGCATCATGTTGCATCTTTTTTGGATAAGAGCACATATGTCGATGACTTCACTGCAGGTGCTCAAAACGAAGTAGAAGCAATATAGTAGTACTATGAGCTTACTTCCCTCATGAAAAAAATCCTCTTGCCCATGGCTAAGTGGGCCTCTATCTCATCGCAGTTGCAAGGAATATGGATGGCTGAAGGACGAGAAAACGTAAGTATTGGGTCTTGACTGGAATACCACAACTGGCACGTTCTTCATCAACCACGAGGTCTTTACAGGCAAAGGAATGGAGGGCCCCACAACGAAGAGAAACCTGCTGCAGACTATAGCCACATTTTATGATCTGCTTTGTTTAGCATCTCCAGTCTCCATCACTGGAAAAATATTGTTACAAGATACCTGATGCAGAAGAATCGGCTGGGATAATATCCTTCCTACAAACTTAGGACAACAGTGGCATACGTGGGGGACAGCACTTCCGTCACTATCACAAGTGTTTATTCCCCGCCACATAGTGACTAATTGTAATACTCACATCCACGTCTTCTGTGATGCATCGGAACGAGCATATACAGTTGCACTGTACTCCAGGACGGAAATCAATGACAGAGTTACGGTTCAGTTGATTTTTAGCAAAAATAGACTTTCTCCCGTCAAGAAAGTGACATTGCCGCGGCTTGAACAGTTTGCAACTTTGGTGGTCAAACGCATTCTGAAATACTTCTGCAACGCAACTGAATGCGACATTAAGCACGCTATGCTCTGGAGTGATTCTATGGTAGCCTTAGGTTGGATTCGTAGCGATCCAAATCGCTGGAAGACGTTTGTGGCCAATCGTGTAACAGAAATACAGGAGAGCATAACTCCTGTTCAGTGTCGGCACTGCCACTCTCAGAGTAACCCAGCAGATTTACTATCACGTGTAATTTCGGTTTCTGAACTAAAATCTTCATCCATATGGTGGAACGGACCGCAATGTCTCGCTGAAGATCCTCGTACCTGGCCCCCCAGTGTTATCTACAATGCCTCACTTCCAGAGAGATTATTATTATTCTCGTATCAAAATACACAGTTAAATACATTGTGCAAATCAACAACTTTAAACACACTTAGCCAAGTACTTCGCAACCTCAATCGCATTGTGTGTTGCTTGAAACAGGTCTTCGTTGTTGCATGATGATGGGCACATAGGGCACTCGAGCATATGATTCATAGTTTGGTTTTCACCACATTCGCACTTAATACTGGTAGTATCAGTTTAACCCCATCTCATTAGGTTTTCCTTGGACCTGCCCACTCCTGTTCGCAATCAATTTAAGGACCGCCAGACGTTCCAGTCCTCTGCATGACCAGGTGGCAAGCATAACTGTATTCTTGCCTTTTCAGGTGACCCAATTAGTTCCCGTGATGTTCTGAGAAAGCTTTTACTGGTTTTGAGTCTCTGGGCTGGTGATATATGGCCGTGCAGTGGATGAGCGCTTTCCCGTTCTACTTTGGTCCTCTCTTTGTTCGCAGCCACTTCTCTCCGGATACTGGATGGTGCAATGCCCGAAAGCTGGTAAAGCCTATCAACTGGGGTAGGCTTTAAGCAACCTGTCACTAGCCTACAGGTGTTATTGAGGGCTACATCAATCTGTTTGGTATGAAATGATGAGTACCAAACTGGGCAGGCATATTCTGCTACAGATTAACAAAGGGCCATTGCCGATGTACGTATAGTTTGTGGTTGACTGCCCCACTGTGATCCAACTAATTTGCGCAGAAGGTGTTTCTTGTAGAGATCATTTTGCAATTCATGCAGTGCTTCTTATATGTGAGGGTTCTGTCGAGTGCCACTCCCAGATATTTTGGGGTGTTACATGTCTGCAGTTCGATACCTGACCACATTACTTTTAACTTACGCTGAGCTTTCCTATTTTTTAGGTTAAAGGCACACACTTCAGTTTTTGAAGGGTTAGGTCTTAAGTGATTTTTCCTATAATAGCTTGATAGGCCTTCAAGAGCAGCAGACAAATTTCTTTCTACAACTTCAAGTTTTGTGCTCTGTGAGACAAAAGCTAGGTCATCAGCGTACACGAAGCTCCTGGTAGCTGGATGTAATGGCTGATCGTTTGTATAAATGTTGAAAACTATTGGGGCCAGTACACTACCTTGAGGTAGACCATTCTTTTGTACCCTCCATCGACTGCGCTGTCTTTGAAAGTCAACGAAAAACCTACGATTCTGAAGAAGAGTAGCGATGAGCTTGGTTAATCCGGTGGCCTTTGTCAGACTGTAGACCTTGTCAAGTAATAGTTGGTGGTTAACAGTATCGTATGCGGCTGACAGGTCCACAAAGACCACGCCCGTGGCTTTACGGGTCTCAAATCCATCTTCTATAAACTATGTTAGGTTCAGCTGTTGCCCAGTAAACTTTTGCCAGGACGAAAGCCAGCTTGTTGTGGAATAAGTTTTGGATCAACCACAGGTTGGATACGATTCAGAAAGATGAAAAGCAATCTAATAAGTCCTTGTAATTAACGTCCTACAGAGCCCGATAGACGCCAGAAGATTCAGCTCATTTGTGAAATTCCTACGAGTTACTGCTTGGTTTATCCGAATGAAATATATCCTTCTGCATCAGGATCACAAAAACAGAGAATTAACTGCAGACTAAATAGTAGGGGCTCGTGATTACTGGATAAAGGTTGTACAGATGGAATGCTTCACTGCCGAAATTACTGCTCTCAACCAAAATTTCCCTCTACCAGACAGAACAACAATCAAATTCTTCAATCCTTATCTGGATGATAGTCTTCTTTTGCCTTGGTGGAAGATTGCAGCTCACCGACCTTCCAAGAGAACAACGCCATCCAATCATTCTGGATGGAAACAACCATTTTACCCAGCTGCTGATGCAGCACACTCACATACGACTTCATCACATGGGAGTCAGAATTGTACTTTCTGAACTTCGATCGACGTACTGGATATTACGAGCGCGCCTGGCTATAAAGAAAGTATTGCAACAGTGTCTACCCTGTAAAATGGTGAGAAACCACAATGGACAAGTGATAGAAGCTCCACTACCTGGGCAATGAGTGACCCCTCAGAAACCATTCACGGTCACAGGAATTGACTACGCAGGGCCACTATTCGTCAAGGCAGACCACACTACGAGGGAGTCCTACATCGTCCTCTTTACACATGCGACGATAAGAGCTCTACTTCTAGAATTATGTACTACTCAAAGATTTCTTCAAGCTTTGGAGAGATTTGTTGCTAGACATGGCAAACCACACACGATTTATAGTGACAATGCTCTAGCCTTTCACGCCGCTAATAGGGAACTGACGGATGTATGGGCAGCGCTGTCAGCAAAGACTCATCAGCATCTCGCCCAGCAAGGAATCACTTGGAAATATATTGCGTCACGTGCGGCTTGGTGGGGAGGATGGTGGGAACGAATGGTTGGTTGCACCAAACATTGACTGCAAAAGGTGCTTGGACGTTCAATGATGGATATGGAAGGTCTGCAGACGGTACTCACTAGTATTGAAGCCGCACATAACTTCATACCACTGACGCAAGACGAGGAAAACGGAGACGTACTTAATCTGTCTCACTTCCTGGTCGGAGGGTGGCGGACCAGAACCCACAACCAGCACGGCAGTGAAGGAGTTCAGGTTGCAGCAGCAGCTGGCTGAACACTTTTGAAAGCGGTGGAGTAAGGAGTACTTGTTGCTCCTTCAAAGCTTCCACAAGTTGGGCAACCCAAGAGAAAATCAGCAGAATTAAAGGTAGGAGATATTGTCCTCCGTCAGGAAGATGTGCGTCCACGTCACATGTGGAAAAGTTTATCAATTGAACACTGGAAGAGATGGCATTGTACGAACTGTTGTCCTATCTACGCCAGAAAGAAAACTAATCACCAGGCCTGTCCAGCTGGTCATACCTCTGGAGATTGACCAGGGTGGGGAGGACATGGAGGAAGGAATTATATGGAGGAGAAGTGCCGTTAAATCGGTGAAGCAAGCACTAAACTCTCCCGCATGGTGGCAGCACCGGCAGCGACCATATGGCGCTTCCCAACAATTAAGGTGTTCAAATTGTGGTAGATGCAGTGATTATTTCATTTAGTATTGTGTATAAGTGTTTAAAAATGCCAGCTTGTGTTGCGTACGGTTGCACAAATAGGCCAGACAGGAATGAACCTGGAATATCAATTCATAAGTAAGTTGAATTGTAATTATCGTTGTTGAAGTGAGCGGTAGACACCGCAAACTTTGCAGCACGTATATAAATATTTAGTCATAGCTCTCAATGGGATGACTTTGTTCTCAAATTTTTCTTGGTGTAGTGTAGAAAATCAGCAAACCTTGCTATTTTGCACATAATAGAGTAGCATTATTTTTTAACGAGTGTTTAAAATGAGATTTAAAGGGGCGTGTTTTACTTCGCGATTCAGTGAATTTACTATTACGATTTCTTTCGTCACGTTGCTGATTATATTGACAATGGATGATGAAATTAACTGTTATGTGAGAAGCTGTGAGTTTTATTAATTTTTTAAATAGCTATTTCAGGCCATTGACTTAGGTTATTTTTAAAGCTACATATAAGACTTGTTTCTGTTTGTAAATACGTCTATACCTATTTTTACCGATTTTGAAATCTTTCTCATCTATTTATGTCGAAACAGGTTCATGCAGAAATAAAAATGGGCTTCATAAATAAAGAAGTTATTGGCCTTTGAAAAAAATCAATTTGGGGAATGTGTTTCTAATTTAGTCTCTTTTTTTTGTACAACTTCCCCCCCCCCCCCCCGTATCTAAATCTAACTGAGAGATAATTTTTTTACAATTGTCCTAATAAGTAGGGCTGTGAAATTAGACAACACATCTTGATCAAGAGAATGTTCATTAAGGTGACTGAATAAACATTTTATTTCTGGTACCAGCCTACAAAATGTCTGGGTTGCTCATCCCTAGAGTGGGTCCTCTTACTTTTTTTCTGGTCTAGGACACATTTCAGACTAACCACAAGTGGTAGTAATAAAACTGAAATATCCATTCTGCATGTCAACCATGTAATCATTGTGGCTTTGACAGAATTAATTTTTGGTCCAGCCTGCATCCAAACCTAAACCCCTCAATTTGGATGTCGTATATCCCCCAAACTAAGCAAGATATCGAAAACATTTATTCCTTATTATCGAGTTTTTTCGTCGTGTTACATAAGAATCCATCATTAAATTTGACTTTTGCGAAATTTTTCTTATGCATTTCAACTCAGGACACCTCACTTTTGAGTCAGTATATCTCGAGAACTAGGTGAAATATCGAAAAATTTTACTCTTTATTTTTTATTTGTCTCGTCTTTTTAAATAAAAATTCATCATAAAATTTGACTTTGAATAATTTTTTCTTCTGAATTTCAACCAAAACCATTTCACATTTGAGACAGAATATCTCGAAAACTAAGCAGGATATCAAAAAATTTTATTCTTCATTTTTTATTTGTCTCATCGAGTTACATAATAATCCATCACCAGATTGCGGCGTCACGTTTATCCTAGAGTCCCCTTGAGGTGTTTGTACATATTCCCCGTGTTTGTTGGGAAGCGGTCAAGCCCCCACCACTCCGGCCATGCCCCCCCACTCCTCCGCCGGCCTGCTTCACTCCCATGCGTGGTAAAGGTCTCTTGCGTCGTCTCCATATTATTCCTTCCTCCATGGGGGAGGATGTCAGAGATTAACAGCAATACGTATTATCTTTGAACTAGCAGTTACAGTTATCTATGGACTCTGTTTATAGTTACGTCGTAACTCGGAGAGATTAATAAAGAGTGAAAGCACATTTGTTTATAGTATTTAATATGCTACACCACGTCCTCAATTATCTGCTTCTTATATTTTAATCTCCGTCTTCCTCTACAGTTCTTACCTTCGACTGTTCCCTCCACCAGCAAATTAACAAATCCAGCATGTCTCAAAATATGTAAGACTCTTCCACAAACTTCTTTTCATACCCATCATATCCAAAACTCATTCATTTCTTATTTTGTCTGTCCACTTAATTTTCAGCATCCTTCTGTAGCACCACATTTCAAATGCTTCAATTTTCTTTATTTCCCGTATTCCTAAAGTCCATGTTTCCCTACCATAAAGTGCTGTGCTCCAAACAGAGTTTTTAAAAAGTTTTTTCTAATTCCTAGATCAACTAAAAGATTTCTCTTTTTCATGAAGTTTTTTTTTGCTAGTGCTATTCTGCTTTTAACTTCATTCCTGCTTCGCCCATCAGTTGTAATTTTGCTTCCCAAGCAGGGCCGGCGTAAGGGAGGGGTAAGCGGGGCAAAAGTACCCCGGGCCTGGACATCCGAAGGGGGCCTTTCGTCCAGGGGACCTTCCCGTCCACGAGTAGTATAGTTAAATAGAAATTAAACTTAAAAAACTTTCTTAAAAAGGCATTGTTTGGTATTTTTTGCAGTAAATTTTTCTTACTTTATCCAAAAAAAAACAATGTTTAAAGGTAAAAAAATTGTTGGTGGGGGGCGGAGGTGTAGGGGGCCCTAAGAACTCGTACCCCGGGCCCAAGAATCCTAGCGCTGGCCCTGTTCCCAAGTAACAGATTTCGCTTACTTCTCCAATTGCATTTTATCCTATTTTGATATTTAATCTACTAGTATTGGTATCATTTCTGCTACATTTAATCACTTTTGTCTTGCTTTGATTTATATTCAGTCCAAAAATCTTCCTTCAGTATTTTGTTCCTGCCATTCAGTAACTTCTCACTCAACATTCTCAGCCTATTCTGCTAACAAGACAATGTCATCAGCAAATCGTAGCATACTGATATTTCCTCCCTGAACACTTATGCCCCATGAAAATTTTTCTTATACTTTCTTTATTGCTCCTTCTACATACAAGTCGAATATTAACGGAGATAGACTGCAACCTTGTATCACACCCTTTTTGACTGATGCATGTTTCTCGTGATTCTCTACTTTTATTACAGCCACTTGATTCTTATACAGTTTATAAAATATTCTTCTATCTCGATATTTTAGACCTGACTTCTTTAAAATTTTGAACATCTTGTCCCACCTAACACTATCAAAAGCCTTTTCTAAATCAACAAATGCAATAAAAGTATCTTTGTTTTTCTTGATCTTAAAGCCAGAATTGCTTCCCTTGTACTGCAATTTTTCCTAAACCCCAACTGATCTTCACCTACTATGTCTTCTACTACCCTTTCCATTCTTCTGTACATTATTCTGGTCAGATAAATATAATCATTGAAGGCACTATTAACCAATTATTGGATTTGTAGGCATTGAGAAAGTTTAAAACATTATGTTCCAATAATTGTAGAATATTTTTATGTATGGCAGCTACAGAAACTTTATAAGTTGTCAAATAAAGTTGACAACAAGGAAAAAAGAATCACAGGAAAAATGATTTAATATAAGAATAAACATACGCTCAATAGAATATATGAGACTAACATTAACCAATCATTTACCTAAAGCAATCTGGTGCCTAGATTTACTATATATGTAACAAAATTCTCACATTAATATCACACAGCATATACAAAAGTCTTTATTTACCTTTAGCATTCCAAAATATAAATCCATTACTTTAAAAATAGTTTTTAAATATAAACAGACAATGATTAAATTACAAAATACAGGAAAACAGAGATATACAAATTCATGAAAATGATCTTGCAATCCTGGGAATATTAGGAAGTAAAAAGTACCATTTTCAACACTGGTGTCTGAGTGGCAACAATAAACCATGTAACAGCTAAATTCATCTTCTTATAAATATTCACAAAGAGTTAAAAATTTAATTTGAGATTACATAGGCACTTATAGATACAACTTTGCCTATTACAGCAAAAACTGTTTGCATAATTGTTCAATCATTTAAATATTTTTTCTAGCCATTATGAAAATATATTTTTTTAAATAAAAAAAATAGTTTTTTCCAAATTCTTAGAGATACAAAAATAAATTTTTACTTAACAAAGGACATTAAAATTCAATAACACAATTACACAGAAATTTTAACAAAGTTACTGCTCTACAATACATATCCAATAATTTGTAAGGTAATACCTAAAATGAGATATTTTTAGATTCTTAAGAAGGATGAAACCAAGTCGAATTTATGTCTTTTGACTTCCAGTTTGTGAATATTTTCATCAACAAAACCTTCACTGAAAATAAAAACTTCATATTTTGACCAATTTCGGGTAAATATAATTGTATTTGAAACAACACTGAAGAAAGGGAAAAAAAGCTTTTTTTTACAAAATTAATGGTTTCCGTATTGTGTCTTATAAGAGATAATAAACTAAGTTCAGTTGAAGACAATTTATGGTTCTTTAATAAGTTGATTAAAACTTGCATGAACCTTCTACCATGCTGCACAGCCCATGTTTCTGTTATAAACCTTTTGCTTGATTAGGAGTACTAATATTTTACATATCGATGAAGTTAAGACAAAAAAGGCACTGATCAGTTTATACTGGAGAAAGAAAAAAATATAACCAGAGAAGAAAATTAGAATTAGGATGACTGCATATAACTTACCAGTGAAAAGAAGAAAGGTAAAGTGCATTAACTTTGTTTAAACATGAGCAAATAACAAGAGCCTCAATGCCTTCTAACATCCCCACCCTCTTTAGTCTCCATAATTATGCTTTAATATTTCTCAAACAGTGGATAATATAAATTTTTGTTTTGATTAAGTAGATGGTACTTGTACTCCCTAATGTAGAAAGAAATTGGAATTTTATATTACTGACATTGTAACTAACTTATGCAACTAAGAATAACATTTTGTAAATTAAATGTTAATAAATAACGCCAATCCAACTGATTTTATATGGTTTAATGCCATCTGAGTTTTGCCCCTCATCAAGGCATTGTCTCCAGATATGGGATTAAACCATACAAAAACAGCTGCAATGGTGTTATTTATTAACATTTCATTTACTGAGTAAATGCAAAGAAAAGGCCTACAACACTGCACCATTTTGTGAGTTCTTAGGGTTTGTTGGTATTTAATTGCAATATTTAACTTATGCTGTGAAGTTTCTGAATTTATCTGTCACTTAAGATATAGGTAGTAAACAATAATTGAAACAATGCCAAGTAACGATCAATGCCTTCATTAGTCTTCCTTCAGAAGCAGAGGAAAAAAATGTCACTCTTTAATCAAACTGAGATTCCAATGCCATTTCTTACAGAAACTACTGAACTACCCGATACCTGGAAAATCTTAAAGGTGTGAGATGGACTGCATATTAACAAAATGATAGGTAGTGAGTCATGATCATAAACCATACTCAGTTTGTGCACCAAACATCTGCATTAACTTCAAGGGTAGTACTTTTTAAATAGGATGAGCTGAATTGACTAGTCTTCAAGGATTGATTACATCAGTAATTTCTAAAGCCTGAACATGAACCATGTCCAACCAAAATATATTGCATAAAATCCTTTGCAGAATCCAGTTCTTGAAGATCCTAAACACTCTACTTTCATGGACATACATATTGAATTATGTGAGATATGAGTAAAGATGACATTTACAAATAGAGCAGAAGACAGAAGCCTTAAAGGGTGAATAATGTGATTATTTCAATTCCTGATTAAATAAATGCATTAATTTATAATCAATTGTGAGCATTCTTCATACATACAAAAAAGGGTGTATCCAAAAGTCCATACACAGAGCTTGCTGGCCTGAAAGTGTACTAGTCAAGACAGGTTCAGCAGTATTCATCTGTTCTTGCTGTAAAAGATCTCTCTGCATATCTTGCGAGTGAAACGTCGGAGATTTCATGAACATTTTGGTCCCCAGAATAATCACAGAAGGCAGCTGGGAGTGCTGGTGAATGTTCCCATTCACCACATCATTAGAGGATCCCTTATGTCATGTGCTAATGAAGTTATGTTGCAGGACTATTTGAGATCTGAGCAACCATTGTATTCTGGTTTCACCCAAAGTGTAAAATCATGCCTGCCAAAAACAGTGTTATAAGACATGAAGATTCAGAGATTCCACAGAAAAAATCAATTACAAGTCCATTTATTCACAGCAGTAACTCACTCAATATCAGGTGAAATGTGCATCCTCCTAGCAATGGACATTAAAACGAACCATCAAAACGTATTGTAAAAATAGTGGTTCTATTCACAAATATTTTTGCAAAAACCCTTCAATCAAAACTAATAAATAAAAATTTAAACAAATTAAGGAGGTTAAATGTAAGCAGTAAAGAATCAATCTTCTTAGACAGATGAATGCTGTGATAGGTCATTTATTATCTATATTAGGCATGTCATGTTGCATATAGATTATCAATATTGAACATTTCTGATGTTTCACAGTTGCTGATACATGTCACAGCAACTACCATCAGAACAGTGCCCCTTCTAATATTAGTGTCACATACTCCAACAGAATCAGCAAGTCTAAGTAAAATTGGAATGTTTAATCTTATTCCAACAACTGAACTACAACAAAAATGCATTTTGTGATAACCAGACAGTTTTAAGTTAAATTCCTGATGGTGAGAATTAATAAAATAATATTTAATGAATTTTTATGCATTCAACTAGCACAACATTATGGCTCAAAGATAATTGATGAATTATACATTAATTCATGAATGCTCACTGCATGCATAAATCACTCAATAGAGCCACAATTTAACACAGTCATGTAATTACCTAATTCGTGAGATGATGCAATAATTTACACACATACAAAAATTTTCATTTGCACTAAACAAAAGCATTGAAAGGAGTTTTGGTTTATATTTTAAAGGTATGTATAACATAAATAACACTTTTTCTTTACTGAATATCAGCTGAAATAATAATATCACACATTGTATGAACGTTACACACTACAAAAGCTGTTATAAATAATCAAAATTAAATAACTGTATACGTATTTTTAAAGGCATTTCACAGTATCAACTAACTGAGTAAATTATTCAAGCCTTTCCTGCGTATCAGCTACTTAGGAACAAATCATCCTTCTTGCGAGAGATCTTACGAACTGACATAATAACACCACTCGCAACAACCAGTAATGCTGGAAGGCCGAGACCTATGCTAATAACAAGTATGACCAATAAGGAAAAGTCTTCATTTGGTGGTTTACCATAGCCAACAGCAAAAGTCCTGAAAAAAAAAAAAAATCGCACAAAATCAATGTAGTTTTAATGAACGTACAATATTAAGTATAATTTACTATTAAATTAATCATACTAATAACTAATATACCATCTAAAAAACCTTATGAATCTTTTACCCAAATACATTGTTCAGAAAGATACAAATATGGGTAATGCACAGTCTATCAAAAGGAACAGGTGACATTGTTTAATGTAGTCACTGTGCCATAAGAGGATGAATGACGGTTTTTACCAAATCTACATATTAATACATGAAGCAAAAAACTTCAGATCCATTTTACAGAATAGTGCGCACACAGAGCAGTGTGAGATTTGGCATAGTTAAATTTTATATGTAAAAGAAGTGCTGAAAGCTAAAATTTATATATAATATGTGTCACAAATACAATAAATTAAATGAAAAAAAATCATTTTTTTTACGTTCAATTGTATTGTTAATGGCAACAACGCTTAGTGATTCTGCCAATGTCTATGATCTTTCGTCAAAGAGTAAAGATAAAATATAATAACCAAAATTAATATATGTGTTACAAATACATTATTAAATAAAAATAAATTCGCACGCGTGTGTGTGCATGAAATCTGATTGAATCAGAGCCAACAATCTGAAGTGTATTACCAGCATTAAGATGCTCTGTGGTCTTTGGTCGAACAAAGCAGTCACATAGATATTAATATTTGAACTTTTTAAAAAGGAACATAGCAATTCTGCCAGACACTATGTGGTCTTTAGTCAAACTAAACAGTGGCATGTAGTCGACATTAATCTCTGAACTCACAAAAGAAACATTTCAAAAAGGAATATTTTGTGTATTATAGAGAATTCGACATCCTAACGGATAATTCGAATTGACTGTAGTCTCGCCTAATGGTTTCTGTCAAGAATAAAAAGGTTTACTGTGCAAAGTACGGCCAGTAGAAAAATCTGTTATTTCAGGTTGAAATTATGGCTAACTGCTTCGTTAGCATTAACTCTTCAAAGAAAAGTGTACCCAAAAGCCGTAAAATACTTAATAAAGGTGTAATATGCACTGAAACTTAAGATTACGCATATTACCGACCTAGTGGCAAAGACGTTTCGAGCCGTATCTGATGTCATTACACTCAGAATTTGGCATGGCAGCAACCTTCTTCACTCAAAATCCACTATACACCATCGAATATTAGTCGTTATTATGGTCCAGGCTGCATTTCAACCCAACCACAACCTCCGCTAATGCAGCTCCTTGAAAATCAACATGTGCATAGCATGCGAAATGAATGAAATGATGACTGCTATACCACAAGTAACCCAACAATTTGCACTGTATAACTTCTGTGTTACACATTTTATCAGCTTTACGTACACATTTTGTTGAATAGTAATGCTTAAGTAATGTGTTAATCACAATGTCATCCCCAAAAAACAGATTTTTAGTGGCCGTACTTTGCACAGCAGCTAGAAAAAGTAACTTGGATTAGTAGTTAAAAAACTGAGTATATTTTATAATTTAAAAGGTTACACTCTGGTTTTGAATTTCAGTGATTTCATTATTTTTTTATTTTTTTTTTATCCTCTCTCTCTCTCTCTCCTCTCAACATAGAGCATCGACACATCGGAGGGAGCGGAATGAGAAGAGGAAAAGGAGGAGGAATAGCTTTATGCGCAAAATTCAAAATCATAATAGACCAAATTTAAATAGTGAAACTGTAATTATTTTGATGGATACATTTAAATACACACTAAATGTCATTTCAAGAAATTTTAATATTACTGACTGTGGATTAATACATTTACAATGCAGGTTTAGTAGCGCAAAACATTTTGAATCAGAAGTCACTTCAGGTGAAAAACTGCATTCACAAAAGTTTTTTTTTTTTTTTTTTTTTTTTTTTTTTAACTTATGGCTTTATGCCCCATAGATGTCGAGGTCATTAGTGGCGGGAAAGGACTGAAGACAAGGAACAGGAAAGAATTTGGCTATGGCCATTTGAAAGAAGCATCCTGGCATCTACGTGAAGTGATTTTGGGGAAACCAAGGAAAAAACAAATCGGGATGGCCGGACAGGAACTCGAACTGCCATCCTCCCGGGATGCGAGGCCAGAGCGCTAACCACTCACCCACCACGCTCGGTCACTTCATGTTGTCATAAGGGAAAACCAGTATTACCAGCCTTAAGTCGAAATAAGTATTTTAAATCATTGTATGACGGACTAAATTCAAATGAACCTTCAATAAAAAAAAAAGTAAAAAAATATTTTGAAAACATTCATAAATATAATTCATCATTTGCTATGGTTAGTTCAGAAGGTAAAATTTCGGATATAGTCATGTGTGGAGTGTCTTTTTTATCACAGATCACGCCTAATTACTACTGCAAATCAAACATACAATAATAATCCAATGCATGAGATCTCTCGAGTTGGAACTCATTAATCCTTTTGTTCAGTCATTCATTGCAATGAAAGATCATTGGCATAAAGATGAACATCAAAATAAAAAAAAATTGTATGTTCATTAAAGTAAACCATGATTTACATGCATGGAGTTATAATGATGCAGGTCAACTGATGTAATATTCATTACAGTCACTGTTTGATTGAAATATGGTTTTGTTTTCAAAAGTTAATGGTACCATGTAAAACGTACCAATAATAATACTAAAAAAAAAACTGGCAATGAATTGTATCAAAAAATAAATACAAATAAGATCTGTTAATCATACCTTTTCAACTGCTGCGTTAAATTTTTAGTTTTATAGGTATTGCATGGAATTAAGGCGATTGGTACATGCTCGCAGCCAACAACGTTAATGTATGCAGTATATATATCTATGCTTGCAAAACGCAAGAGAACAAATTCAAATATATATATAATAATTACTCTTTTACAAAAGAAATAAATCATTATCGTTGGGGACCATCTCCAGTTTCCGGGTATGGCTCACGAACCTTGGTTGTTATGGACGATTGCTTTCCACTGTCTCCTATCCAGAAAAGTTTCTCTGTCAGTGATGTATTCCCAGTTCCAGCCTCTTCTCTCTACGTCCTCCTTCATTTGGTCTGTCCATATTCTTCTTGGTCTTCCCACTTGTCTTTTGCCCACTATCCTTTTTCCAAATAAGTTTTTGGTAGTCTTGTACTAGTCATTCTCTTGACATGCCCAAACCACCGAAGTATTGATGACCTAAGTCTCTCTTCCATGGATTCCCTTAGTTCTAGGTTTGATCTAATCTCATCATTCTTTATGTGGTAAAGTCTAGTTTTCTGGAGGGCTGTTCTAAGAAACTTCATTTCACATGCTTGGATCTTGCTAGAGGAAATACCTCTTAAATGTCGGTCATTCAAGGGACAATGTGGCAGTATTAAAATTTCTTTTTAAATTGAGTTACCTCAGAAACAGTATTTATGGTAATATAGCAAGCTGTTTTCAAAAATTTTTATGATAGAGTTGATACACAGCAGACCCCACAGTTGACAGTTTGTAATGAAGAAAATAATCAAGAAATAGCTGAAATTCTTCGAAATGATCACCGTGCATCAACCAGGCTCTTAAATAGCTGTACAATTTTGATCAAAAATTTAGCAAACAGGTCAGTTTCACTTTGACTGAACCTGAAAAAGTGTGGATGCGGATCAAATTTGTAAAGTCTTTTTGAAGACTCTCACATTTAGACAGCATCTATTATTATCTCTAAATTATTTATTTTTAGTGGGAAATAAGATATAAAAAGAAAAGAGAAAGAAACCATTGTAAGAGGGTGCAAAAACAAACAGCAACACTGTCATTATATGGAAAGGATAGATAAAATAAACCCAGCACTCACCAAATTTGAAGGGACGGGTTAAATCCTTGTCAAGTTTAAAGAAGTAAGTGGCTGAGCTCGTACAAGCCTTATATTCGACGCAGCCACTCATAGAATAAAACTGACTGTCGGAGGTGGTGGGGGGAGTAACGATAATATAATCGCAAGTACAAAGCACAAGAAAGATTAAAATGGGTAATAATAATAATCATTGCAATCATAATAATAATAATGAAAATATAATAAATAAAAATAATACCAAAATTTTGAAACAAGGTCTATAAATATATATGAATCTACTGTGCTGGCCAGTGATGAGCGTACAGCGTGAGGATGGAAGATATTGTTTGAAGATTTCTCGGGCGTGCAGCCGGGTCAATTGATCGCAGATGTATGAATGGAAGATGGAAGATATTATCGGAAATTAAAGCCTGGGTGATGTCTAATCTGCAGGATGTGTTGATATGCCAATTCCCACCTGCGCAGTTCAAATTGGGAGGTAGTGTCTGGAAGTACTCTAATGGCTCTGACTGTGAAGCAGTTATTAAGGTCGCGGGTGTTGTGAGTACTGGCATGGTTAGCAACAGGGAGGTCTAGGTTTTGGGAGTAAACTGTTTGTCTGTGGCCATTCATTCTGATGGATAATGAGTTTGAGCTAAGGCCAATGTAGGAACTTTGACAGTGGAGGCAGGTGAGCTGGTATATGAAATGGGTTGTTGTACAAGTGGTATGACCTATTATTGGGTGGGTTTTACCAGTAGTAGGGTTGCAATAGGTAGTGGAGACCGACTGATGCGCTGACCAATGGGAGGGCAATGGAGAGCATCTGCGAGGTCATTGGTGCTGGCTTCACCAATAGCAAGCCATCCAAGTCCTCTGCGCTGGCACACCGTCTGGACCCCATCTGGCGCGGTTGCAGCGCCGACCAATCGGAGAGCTGCGGAAAACTTCTCCGGCAGCAGGCTACCTATAGGAGTCAGGATTCGCTCACGAGACATTCACTGTCTTGTAACTTTATATGACAGTTAACCTGATGAAGGCAACGGAGGTAGTTGCTGAAACATTGTTGTTATTAAATAAAGGGTTAAATAATAAAGAAAATATCCGGCAGAAAACCCATGAAGTATTTATTTCAAACTTACACCAGGAAAAACTCAATTCTCACGTTATTCAGTGAGTTCAAGAAGTCAAGAAGATTGTTTTCACCATGGGTGCAGATCATAAATATGTCATCTATTTACCTGAACCACACAGTGGGTTGTCAGGTAACCTTTTGAAGAAAACATTCCTCTAGTCTGCCCATGAAAAAGTTGGGATAGGAAGGTGCCATGTGAGTGCTCATAGCAATGTCAGTGGTATGAGGTAGGTAAGTGGAGGTATCAGAGAGCTGCCTGAGGGCTTCAGCGATGTAGTCGCTTCGATTCATGACCACAGTGGTCGAGCCCTTATCCGCTGGGAGAATGATGTTTTTATTTTTTGAAAGTTTACTCACAGCCCGCATCTCAGTACGGGTCAAGTTATTGGAACGGGATTGAATTTAGGAAGGAAGGCAATGAGAGGGTTGACATAAGGAATAGGAGTAGGGAATGGTATTGACTGACCCCACTAATTCGATCTGCACAGAAATCCGCGAATGTTCTATAATAGTCTCTAGCATTATAATTTCTGAAGTTTTCTTCAATTGAATCCAATTGTTTCTTGAGCTATAGTCTTCTTATTTTTCTGAGGGTTTTCATTGCTAGTCTTCTCTTTCCATCGAGTTCTGTTTGGTTTTCTGGTGATTTGTGAGCACTATACTTCTTGTATGCAATTTTCCTGTTCTATATTACTTGGTCGCATTTCTTGTTTAATTATGGGTGTTTGTACTTCTTTTTTAATGAAATTCGTACCTTCGCTGTTGAGGTTATTTTATCATTGAATTATATCCAATTATTCGCAGGTTTTTCATCCCACCTCTTCATGATTTCTGATAAATGAAGCTTGGTATGATCGAATTTGGGTTATTTTCTTGAAGCAGTTTCAAGGTGTCATCCTGATCTTAACTCTTGTGAGGTAGTGGTCAAAGTTTGCCCCTTTTCTGACTTGAACATTGTGGATTTCTTTCTTGAAGTTTCCCCGATATGGCTACATGGTCAATTTGGGATTCTTCAACTGAGTTTACTGGTGATCTCCAGGTTTTTTTCTTGCTTGGTTTCTGACGAAGTGATGTAGACATTATCCTGATGTTCTGTTCGCTTATCTCCACTAGCCTTATTCAATTCCTGTTAGCAAATTTGCGGGCCAGGAATTTTCCGATGGTTTATTGGCATTCTTTCTCTCTGCCTAGTTGCGTTGAAATCTCTGAGGAGGCTTGTTACATCTTTTTGTGGGATTTTGGTGATGATTGTTTCTAGTTTGTTATGTTTGTTGGGGCATGTGTGTTGACAATGGTATAGTTCTTGTTTTTGTGTTGTAGCCTTAGAGTCATTAGTCTGTTGTTAATTGGTGTGACTTCTTTTACTGCTTTTAATTTTTTATATTATATTTTTATTATTTTTTCAATGATTATTATTTATCATTTTAATCTTTCTTTTTAACTTCACAAAGGGTTTAATACGAAATATTATATTTTCTGTGTTTGTTTGTTGTTATGTATTGCTACTGCCCTCCTCCTTTCAACATTGGTGCATGTTGGGTGTATTTTATCTGTCCTTTCCATATACGTATTGCCTCATAACAGTTCTTTCCTTCCATTGTTGCCGATATTAATCTTTCACGAGTTGTAGAACATTAAGAGCTGAGAGAGTCTATGAGTTAATAACTACACAGAAGTTAGAAGAGCTAGAAGGAGAACATTTAAATTACAAAATGAGAGAAAGGAAAGAAAGTTAGGACAAATAGATAAGTCCCAATGACAAATACATTTTTTATGTATTTTAAAATTAAGTTAATAAAATAAATATGTAAAAAAGATGGAAGCATAAACACAAACCATCAAATGTAGTGGTTCCCGCAGGGACAAAGAAATGAAAATGGGCGAGAGAGTTACTTAAAAATTTGGGTGAGGGCCTCACTTTTTTTTACATTACTAAGTAAGGTGGGTATGATTTTAAAAAGTTTGCACTTTCTACTGTTAATGATCACTTTCCAACCTTACCATATAAGAAACCTGAAACCTCTATAAAGGTTTGAAAATAGATAACTAAAAGCAATTTTATACAACCACCTTCTTTCTTCCTCCTCTCCCCCCAGAATTTTCATCTTTGTTATATTTATCTCACATCCTACTACACACCATTTATATATATATATATAAAAAACCTAACTCAAAACAATAGAAATGTCACCTACAATACCTATGGTTATCAATAATCATTAAGCTTAATTTACTTTCAGTTATTCTTTGTAGCAGTCTTAACTGACTGATGTTTTGTTATCTGTGCCATGGCAATCTGCAAAATATGGAGAAAACGTGTGTCAGTCTGCATGACTTGCTTTCCTCACTCAGTATTTACCAGATGTATTGCAGTTTGCCTCTACTCTTGCAGTTAGCATTTGACTCGTGTGAACAAATGTACATTTTTATCAACATCTGTCATTCATAAGCAAATAGATCCACTTTTATGTGTATACTAAAAATTACATTTGTCTGGAGTATACATTTCTATAATTTGAGTTATTTTGTGCATTTAGTGCGATTTTCTTACTATATAACAAGTATTTTTTATGTGTGACACACGTCATTTGTACTTGCAGATAAAGTAATTGTGACAACTTCCTGAATTTGCAGCTGAAACTTTGGTTATTTGTTGATACGAAACTAGCGTTATTGTAATTTTAACGACTGCATACCTATTTGTTTAGCAGTTATCAAAATGCAACTGTATATCCTTTGACTTATTGTTGTCTCGACCACCATCTCAATATGTTTGAAACACATGTTCTTTGACGAAAGCCACCTGCTTACATGTGCTGCTCTGGCTTTCGATTAATCCCTCTTAGCATCATTTGGTCGATCACCACAATATATTATTTTTGAGTGAATAGAATGCATCCTTTCAACTCCTTGTTATTATTTTGACTAAAGGCAAAAAAAAGTTTTAATGAAGTATTCACAGGTGTATTGTTGAATTGTGTTGTAAAACCACCATACTTTGATGGCTGCCTCTGCCGTCTTCCTCATGTGTGAAATTTTGCATTTTTACAATGCAATCTGGCGATATACTCATGAGGATTGGTGCAAATCCTGCAAAAATCCTGTGGCATTGTAACCCTTAATTAATACTAAAGAGGGCCTTGGCTGCTCTTTTCTCTGTGTGTTTCTATCAATTTCACCTGGACTTACTCCTGCTCACACATCACATTCCTCGATGTTGACATCATGCTCAGGCACGGTGTCCTTCATACCGCAGTCCACATCAAACCCACTAATTTACAGCAGTATCAATACTTTGATAGCTGCCATCCATTCCATACCAAATGTTCCCTCCCATACAGTCTTGCCATCCGTGGAAGTCGCATTTGCTCTGATGCCCATTCGTTCCATCAATACTCACAAAACCTATCCCAAGCCCTTATTTCCCGTTGTTAGCCCAGGGATCTTGTACATAAACCGATCTCCCGCGTGATCAACCACCCTCCACGTAACCACTCTCACTTGTCTCCTACAAAAATTAACCATAGCCCTGCCTTTGTCACTCAGTTCTCTCCTGGCCTCGAGACCATCAACCATATCTTGCGACAGGGGTAGGTATGACTTCCTTCGCTCATTTCCGGAAATGTGTACTCTCCTACCCAAAATTCTACCCAATGTCCCTCGTGCACGTTTTAGCAGACCACCCAATCTTAAGAACATCTTAGTCCACAAATACCCTCCGTTAGCCTCTCCAAAAGCACCATATGGATCTTATCTTTGCAATAGACCCCGCCGTAAAACCTGCAGCATGCTTCCACCCACCGCTACATATTCCAATCCCACCACAGGGGTAACTTTCCCCATTATTGGACATGCCACCTGTTCAACCACTCATCTTATATACCAACTAACTTGCCGCTATTGCACCAGTTCTTACATAGGCCTCACCACACAGCAACTCTCTGTTAGAATGAATGGCCACAGGCAAACAGTCCACACCCGTAACCTGTACCTTCCAGTACCAGAACATGCCAATAGCCATGATTCCAACAACCTCAATGACTGTTTTACTGTGAGAGCAATCAGAGTTTTCCCTGACAGCACCACTGCAGCAGAACTCCAGAGATGGGAACTAGCGTACTAGAATATCCTGGATACGAGACACCCACCTGGACTTAACCACCGTTAAAATCCAATTAACCCATCACTACCTTTTTTCCGTGTTTATACTGTACCCTTACTATATATGCTCATTTTACCATCGCCTGCAATATATTATATTTGACATTGCATACCGATGTCGATAGTCTACTCCTTAGCCGTTACCCCCCCCCCCTCCCCCACTACACGGTTAGTCATTAGGTAACGTTCGTTGTGCACACACGTTCCGAGCCTAATGGCCCGTTTTTCTACTTGTGAACAAGGCAGATGCCGAAATATTGTGTAATTGTTTGTCAGCATAAGTGTTCCCTCTCATCGCATCCGTCCACTTTGTGTATGTGGTGGGTTAATTTCCCTTTCTTTTCTTATCTATAATGTTTTTTAACATTTGCTATGGTAAGTAAAAGCATTCCTCTCTATCAGTACTATTTTTAAAATACCAAGCATCATTCCCTTCCTGAGTAATCAAACTCCATTGATGGATTATGGACTTGAAGCGTGTATATGATATCAGACTACCTGGATTTGAAATCTCCCAACAGTTTTAAGCTCAAAACTCGGATTTTCCACCACCACCTAAAGCAACACTTATATTACATCCAGGCACATTCATTTCAAGTAGTCCCAGTTAGCCTAAGAATTATCTTCCCACCACAAATTATGGGATGCTTACCAAGAAGTGTAACCTGTCTTCTTATAGAAGCCATCCTCAGATTCTCCAAACGACACTGTTACAGCTTGAACCAAGGTATTGGCACTTTCTAGTGCATCACCATAATATGCATACAGCAGAGTGCTGTTTAGATTTAACAAAGGATTGCTTATATCTGCAACACCATTTATATTAGTAACTGTCGAGTTGTTTATGTCACGTTCTTGGGCCAGGTAGGCAACTGGTTTCCACTGCAGGTAACCACCAGATGACATTGATTTGCTGCTTGGAGTTTCCACATCTACCAGCTGCAAAGTATATGTAGAAAGAGATTATGTGTTATCAACTACAGGTTAAAATATATATATATATATATATATATATATAATAATATTTCGTTGATAAAGTAATGTCTGATTCATTTTAGTACAATGCAACTAATTTTTTATATGTCAACTGTGATATCTCAGCCGAAACCTTACCCTAAACATTTGATACAACTATATAAGGAATTCAAGACAGTAATTCAAAGAAAATTAGATAAACACTTACAGTAAAAACACCAGGTGTATGTTCATCATCCAAACTTTTCCTCACATCAATAAACACTGTTCCATTAGCTTTGTCCTGACTGACAATAATAAATTCCACAGCAAAACGGGAACTGTTGAACGTTGGATCAGTGGTGATTTTATCAAACACCATGTCAATCTGTGTTGTATTAGGTGTATGAAGAAGATGTGGCAACACGTCACTGTGATCGTTGAATCCAAATCCTTGCACCTAAAAATGCAAAATACTTTATTGCGACATTTTCTCCCATTTATATTAATCCAAAATGGCAGGAAGTAAACTGAGCTTACATTGTTACTGCCTCAGCAATAAAACCAGATTTACTTTCAGGTTATTATGATTTTTTTTATATTTTTTTTACTGTCATCAGTCTTTCGACTTGTTTGATGCAATCCTCCAACCCTCCCTATCTTGTAGTAACCTCTTCAACTCTACTTATCCTTAACAACCCACATCCTCAATTATCTCCTTCATATATTCTAATCTCTATCTTCCTCTACGGTTCTTACCTTCAACTGTTCCTGCCACTAACAAATTAACCAATCCAGCATGTCTCAAAATATGACCAACCAGCCTCCCTTAATACTTATGCCCTATGCAAATTTTTCTTTCACTTTCTTTATAGCACCCGATCCACATTAGTACAAGTGTATATGCCAACGTCACAGGAAGATGACGAAGAAACAGAAAAAATATACACTGAAATTGAAGAATTCATCCTATATGTGAAGGGGGAGGAAAATCTAATAATCATTGGTGATAGGAATGCAATAGTGAGAGAAGGAAAAGAGGGGAATACTGTAGGAAGTTTTGGTCTAGGAGAAAGAAATGAGCGAGGAAGCAGGTTGCTAGAATTTTGTGAAAGATATAAGCTACACACTGTTTAAGAACCATGCAAGAAGAATATACACCTGGAAACATCCTAGGGATACAGGCAGATTTCAGCTAGATTATATCATGGTCAAACAGAGATTCAGGAATCAAGTTCTAGACTGTAAAGTGTACCCAGGAGCAGATATAGACTCTGACCATAAATTGATAATAATGAAGTGCAGGCTGAAATTTAAGCGAATAAGGAAGCAGTATAAGCAGAACAGACTGAAAGTGAATAAACAAATAATCTAGCACGAGAGAAAAATTTGCAGAAATGGTAGACTTAGGTCTAAGAAGTAACTATGAAAAAAGTTCAACCGAGGACGAATGGAATGCATCAAAGACCGAAATAAAGAAAGCTGGTAAAGAAACATTAGGCTTTAGGGAACAAGCTGCCCCAAAACCTTGGATCACAGAGGAAATTTAACAGCTGATGGATCAGAGGAGAAGGTACGAAAAATGCTCAGGATGAAGCAGGAAGATTGCAGTACAGGCAATTTATAAATCAAATAAATAGGAAATGCAAATTAGCAAAAGAAAAATGGCTACTAAAAATGTGTGAAGAAGTAGAAAAGGAAATGGTCGGGGGACCATACAGAATTTTGGATAAATGAAAAAAAAGGATATGAACATTAAAGCTGCCGATGGGAAACCTCTTTTAAGTTCAGAAGATAGAGCTAACCGATGGAAGGAATACATTGAGAAACTGTATGTTGGGGACGACTTGAACAATAGTGTAATGAAAAAGGAAGGTGATGTCGATATTGATGACTTAGGAGATCCTGTTTTGAGGACAGAATTTAATAAAGCTCTGAATGACTTGAAAGCAAATAAGGCAGTTGGAATTGATGATATCCCTGCAGAACTTCTTAAATCCCTAGGAGAGGAAGGAATCGAAAGATTATTCAAGCTGATATCAAAAAGTTATGAAACAGGAGAAATTCCAACTGATTTTAATAAAAATATCATCTTCACACTTCCAAAGAAACCACAAGCCAACAAATGTGAGAATTATTGGACCATTAGTCTAACATCACATGCTTCACAATTGCTGACCAGAATAATATACAGAAGAATGGAAAGGGTAGTAGAAGAGATAGTAGGTGAAGATCAGTTTGGGTTTAGGAAAAATTGCGGTACAAGGGAAGCAATTCTGTCTTTAAGAATAATACTTGAAGGGCTCTCAAGAAAAACAAAGATACTATTATGGCATTGGTTGATTTAGAAAAAGCTTTTGATAATGTTAGGTGGGACCAGATGTTCAAAATTTTAAAGAAGACAGGTCTAAAGCATCGAGATAGAAGAATACTTTATAAACTATATAAGAATCAAGTGGCTGTAATAAAAGTAGAGAATCACGAGAGACATGCATCAGTTAAAAAGGGTGTGAGATAAGGTTGTAGTATATTACAGCTGGTCACGGAGGTACATTCCAAAGATCCTTTATGAACCCCTAAAGATAAAAATCGCATAGCATCAGATTGGGCAAATATGGAGGCCATGCGAAACAAGCCCTGTCATCCCGCCCATGGTGGCGAATCCAGCGGCAGAGTACAATGTCATTTCACCAATCACATACTGAGTTATGCCAGAGACGTGACATGCCATCTTGCTGCCAAATGAAATTCTCTGGTTCATCATCATGCAATTGAGAAAAGAGCCATTGCTGTGGTGTAACAAAATAAGAACCACCACATACAGTTGCTTTGTTAAAAAATGAAATCCCATAAACTTTTCACTGAGATATGACACAAAAAACATTCCATTTTGGGAAGTCTCATTGCAACTGGAACAACTAATGGTGATTTTCAGACCCCCAGATGGGCACATTGTGAGTGTTCACATTTCTACTCAAGTGAGATGACGCTTCGTTACAAAATGACACGATCAAGAAAATCTTCATCATGTAGCAACATTTTGTTTGCAATGTTGTCACGTAAAGGATAGCTTAGAGCTTGTAACATTTGTAAACGATAAGGACATACATGTAAAGTTTGCTTAAAACTTCCCCCAGAGATGTTACTGGAATTGCTAATTCACAAGTAGCCTTCCCCAGGGACTACATGCGACAAAATTTCTCACTTGTTCAACATGTTTTTCACTCAGCCTTGGTCGTCCTGTACTCTTCCTTCACATAGTCAGTGTCTTCAAACCGATGATACCATATACGGATGTTATTATCACTTGGAGGATTGCAATAGAACTTAATATGGAATACTCACTGAACTGTAACTACAAGTTCACATCTCTGAAACTGCACGACACAAAAAGCTTCCTTTCATCAGTTGCCATATTTACTATTAGCGCCTTCTAGCAGAAGATAAACACTGAATCCATGTGAGTACAATGAAACCATCAGATTTGCCCTTCCATTCTATGTATCATTTGTACTTTAAGTTAATGATGCAACTAAGGAAAATGGAAGTGGCTTCTAGGCGATATAAATAAGAAAAGAAAGGGAAATTAGCCCACCACATACCAAAGTGGACGGATGCGATGAGAGAACACTAATGCTGACAAACAACTACACAATATTTCGGCAACTGCCTTGCTCACAAATAGAAAAACGGGCCATTAGGCTCGGCACGTGTGCGCACACCGAACGTTACCTAATGACTCATTAGGTAACGTTTGGTGTGCGCACACGTTCTGAGCCTAATGGCCCGTTTTTCTATTTGTGAGCAAGGCAGTTGCCGAAATATTGTGTAGTTGTTTGTCAGCATTAGTACTTTAAGTTAAATAATACAAATTTTGCAAAGCCTCAAAACCTTGATGTTCATTTTGAAACTCGCTGTATATAAAGTAACAATGAAACAATGGGCACTAAGTGATTAAAAAGCATTTCAAATTAGGACAGGGAAATGAACCACTGCTGGACCGTGTGAACACACTTAAAATAAAAATTTATATCTTTTGTGTTTGTGTCCATTACATGTATTCACATCGCATGGCTATTAGACATGAAGGGATTTGCCACAGTTTATTTCTATAAACTAAAATCTACAAGCACTTAAATCCAAGATGTTTAAAATTTAAAATGATAATTATTCAATGATACAAATCCCTGAATGACAAATTTGAAAAACATTTACAAAATATTGGTACATTGTGATAAATTCATGGCCATCAAAATATGAGAAGTGCAAGTTTAACAGATGCAATATTTAAAATAAAAAACATGATCCTAAATTAGCTGATGAACAACACATACTACCAAATATGTATGTATGGTGGCAGATCTTAAAGGAAGGTCTTACAGCTTATGTTATTACAAGCAAACAGCTTCAATAAAAGTGTGATAATTAAAAAACTTGGGGGAAATGCAGCCCTATTGTTGCTGGTGCCATGCTCTCCCCCCATGCAGTAAAGCACTAACTCTTAAGTGTAATAAATTTAATACTTCACATTTTTTGATATTGTGTTTACCCTTAATTGAATAGTGTAATTCAATTTTTGTAACATTATATTCTATAATGTTCAACACAATAAACACCAGGAGAAAAAATCTAATCTAGTGTATGCATACAGTTGTTAATATCTTGAAAAGTACAGTACTAATATTTTAAAAAAATAGAAAAAAAAACAGTTGGTAAAATCTGCCAATTGCAATGCATACAAAACTGAAATATCTTAAACTACTGCATATAAAACCTTTTTGAATGTTGAATATGTGCAGTTGGAGACTTTTGTTCTGTAGATTGGAACCATTAATTTTTAACTGGTATTTAGCATCTTTGTTATCAATAAGGGCTAGCATGTCTGAATCATTAGAGAGGAGGGGGGGGGGTTAAGAACAGTAAAAAAGCTTTTGAAAATAGTTTCAAAATTTTTATGGAATACTGGTGAACTATTAGAACTTTGTAAAATCATATATATTATTTCTATAAGGTATTTTTTTGTCACAGGCCTGTATCTTCTTTCATACTTAACCGAAATCAATGAATGAGGTGTCATTTTAAAGCTTATGGTCTCCACTTTGATCACATCATATTTTAAGAAAGAAAGTTTACAGAATTCGACCCTTAAGGGGCAAAAATGTCAATATGTCTAAAACGCTGTTTTCTGCGTTACGGGTCATTTATCTCAATGGATACCAATCTGAAATTGTTTAATGAAACATCATTTTAAAGATTAAGATCTCTGCATTCGTGACGTCATATACTAAGACAAGAATTTTTCGGAATTCGGCCCTTAAAGGGCAAAAGTATCAATATTTTTGCAATGCGTTTTTGTGTCTCGAGTGATTTATCTCCCTTGATATCTAACCGATATAGATAAATGAGGTATCATGTTAAAGAGAAATGTCTCCACCATGGTAACATTATATCTTAAGAAAGGAATTTTTCGTAATTCGACCCTTAAAGCGCAAAAATGTCAATTTTTCTAAAATGCGTTTTTTGTTCCTCGAGCCATTTATCTCCCTGGATATCTAACCAAAATCGATAAATCAAGTAAGATTATGAGCATTAATGTCTCAGCTTTGGAGACATCATATCTTAAGAAAGAAGTTTTTTGGAATTCATCGCTTAAAGGGAAAAAGTATAAATTTTTCTGCAGCGCCGTTTTGTGTCATGAGCTATTTATCTCCCTTGATATCTAACCGATATTGATAAATGAGGTATCATATTAAAGAGTACTGTCTCCGCGGTGGTAACACTATATTTTAAGAAAGGAATTTTTCGTAATTCGACCCTTAAAGGATAAAAATGTCAACTTTTTTAAATTGCTTTTTTTTGTGTCTCGAGTTATTTATACCCATGGATATCTTACCAGCATCGATAAAGGAAGAGTGATTATGAGGAGTAATGTTTCAGCTTTGTGACATCATATTTTAAGAAAGAATGTTTTTGTGATTCAACTCTTAATGGGAAAAACTATAAATATTTCTACAACGTATTTTTGTGTCACGAGCCATTTATCTCCCTTGATATCTAACCGATATAGATAAATGTGGTATCATTCTAAAAATTAAGGTTTCTGCTGTGGTAACATCATATTTTAGAATTGAATTTTTCTAAATTGAACTCTTAAAGGGCATAAATATCAGTATTTCTAAAATGTCTTTTTGGTGTCTCGAGTCATTTATCTCCCTTGAAAATTAAACAGAATGATAAACGAGATATCATTTTAAAGATTGAGGTCTTCGTAAGGTCTTAGGTTCCGTTAAACCACATTTTAATAAAGAAATTTTTTCTAAATTCTAACCTCACAGGGCAAAAGTATTAATAATTCTACAATGCATTTTTTATTTCCCTTGATACCCAACCGAAATTAATAAATGAGGTATAGTTTTAAATATTAAATAATCCACTTTTGTCACATCATAGTTTAAGAAAATACATTTTCCAAATTCATTCAACCCTTAAGGGGCAAAAATATCATCATTTCTAGAACTTTTTCTTTTTACCTCACTTGATAACAAACCGAAATCAATAAATGAGGTATCAGTTTAAAGACCAAGGTGGCTGCTTTGGTCACACCATATTTTATAAAAGAAATTTTTTGGAATTCGACCCTTTAATGGCAAAAGTGTCAATAATATTTCTACAGCGTGGTTTTTTTTTTTTTAATTTTATTACAAGCCATTTATCTTCTTCGATACCTAGCTGTAATCGATAAACATAATATCGTTTTAAAGATTAAGGTCTCCAGTTCGGTAAAATAATAAATTAAGAAAGAAATATAGATATTTTTTTCTGTTATGGAAACACTTTCATTTTGCAATACAATTCCAATGTACACATTTTATTCGCACAGCAACAAATATCACAGAGATGTTGACATGTTGTGTGCATTTTGTTCAGGTTGGTTGTATTCTGTTAATGTCAGTGACAGTTTGTCGTAAATACAGAGTGTTTTAAATTTTCCTAATTTTTTCGTAAATTGTTGTAAGTATTTTGATAAGTACCTATTACACTAAAACAAAAATATTTGCCACAAAAGTATGGTCCTACTTTTCATTATATTACAAGCATTCAACCTTACTATTCATTGCATTTTATTCGCAAAATTTTCGCACGGGTCGTCTAGTTCAGACATAATTTGCTAAATACTTTACACTAGAATGTAATGATAAAAAACTGGATTGCATGGTTAATGTAGCTGCTTCAAACAAAAATATGATTAACTCATGAACAAAAGTAAAAATATCAGCAGAACTTACTTCTATTCTCAGAATACCACTTTTTACTACTGATGAATCATTATACCCATTGGCTTCAGCAATCAGAACAGTTGACTTTTCATTTTCTTGAAATTCTGTTCGGCTCCAATTAAAATATCTTGTATCAAGATGTTTAACCAACGAACTGTTCATGTTTTCAGGATCAAAAACCCCAGTGTCATTTACGTCATTGAATTCCCAAACCTGTAAAAAAACTTTTAGTTTTAGATATAGATTAAAAGTGAAATGGAATATTTATTACTACCAGTTGCCTTCATTCGTGCTGGCTGTTAGATTACACACCACTTTCTGAAACAAAAATAATTATAAATATTACGATAGGTCACTGGGTGCCTCTTTTTTTTTGCATGAAGACAGTCTACAATAAACAAACTTCATTCTTTTGAATAATATGATGATACTTGTAAGCTGAGATCAACTTACCTCCAAATCCAAATCCTTTTTAGTCACAAGCCATTTTCTTCCTTCATACCTAACCAAAATCGTTAAATGAGGTATCATTTCAGAGACTAAACTCTCTGCTTTGGTCACATCATGTTATAAGGAATTTTTCGCAATTCAACCCTTTAAGGGCAAAAGTAATAACTATGAAGGTTACGCATATGAGAAGCTTAGAGCCACACGACCAGCACATATCACAGAGATATTAATAAATTGCTTCACTGAAGTCGACAAAGATTGAGGGTATTACAGATAGATAGCAACACCACATATCACAGCTAGATACGCTTTACGTATTTTGTTTAGGTTAGTTGTATTTTGCCTGAAGATTTCTCGGGCGTGCAGCTGGGTCAAATGATCGCGGATGTACGAATTTTCGATGGCGTGACATGCCATCATCTTCAGGTAGCGTCCACTGGTCGGCGTGAGGAGCGCAGTCCAGGACGCGACTGCTGGTCTGCTCCGGGGGCGTCGATATTTATATCCTTCAACCCCGCCCACCCACTCCCGCCACGGCGCTCCGATAGTGGTGGTGGGGGTAGTGCGTTGCAGTGCGTCGAGCAGTGACCATCAGTTTGTACGCCACCTCCGTTGCGCACAGTGCCTTGGCTCTGGTATCCGCAAATACCAGTAAGTTTTATTCTGTGGAGCTTAAAAATGTAACAACTTCAATTTGATTTTGTGACAAAGTCACTATTTTCTGTGAAGCTCATTTACACCACAATTTCGTAGAGTTAAATGTAATACATTGTTTAAGGCGAGATTATTAGGGTTAGGGTCCTAAGGTTCGATCCTTGCTTCGGAATATGTTCAATTCGTTTTCTTTTGTCATTTTTCTTAGGATTCTAGTTGCTGTTAGTTGCATCGCATATCATTTTTTCCAGAAAATCCACCAAAACATCAATTTAATTTTTCTTTTTTCTGAAGGCTTCACAACATTTTTGATAACAAGCAAATTACAACAATTTGAAACAGCCAAACAAGATTTCAAAAAGGAAATTGGACGTTACTTGCACACCGAAAATCAGGTTAAAAAAAAAATTACTTGCACATTAAAAGTAAATACAGCCTAATAGAACGAATTATGTCAGGAAGGTAATCTGCAGTTGTATCATCACGTAAAAATCCCAACGAAAAGGACACAAAGCGTTCCGGAACTGTTGCAAGATAAGCATGAAATTTCTACAAGTGATGTTACTTCAAAAATAAATTCCGTTATTCACCACCATGTACCTGTATTTTTTGCATGATATTCTCTCTCTGGTAAGTTTAAAAATTAAAAGTTTTCATTATGGTAGCAATTTGTTTCAAACGCTTGCATGACACTTAGCAACTATTATGAATTCATTGAATAAAAACATGGTAGTGCAAAAAACAGCAAACAAAAATGGAAAAAATGCACGCAAAAAATATTATCCCAACCAAGGTTCGAACGTAGAACATTCTGAATTCCATTACCACTCTTCAATCATGCAACTACCCAGACACTACTTCTTAATTGCTTCTCTTTATGTTAATAGTAAACACTTCACAGTTTCTTCGTGTGAGATGAAGTGAAACGAGGTAGGTAAATGAATAAACAAACAAATTCAGTTTTATTGACAAAAAATATATCATTTATCTATAATCTTTAATCTGCAATTAAGAAAAATGGCCCACAGCATCCAATTGTTCTGAGCTTGGTGAATGAGCAGTTAACGCTCTGGCCTCACATCCGGGAGGACGCCGCACAATGTGATATTTTCTAAATCTAGAGGGACAAAAGTCAGTTTTGATAATAGTATAGGCAAGCAAAACAGTTATTTATACTCAAAGTAGATAAACCATATTACTCAGAGCAAAGGTTTATTTTCCATGAATTTGCGCCTAACAAAAGAAAAAAATGGTTTGAACAATGGGCTTCCTGTGATCCACTGACCAAGCGCTCCAGTCGACTGCACTATTCCACTGAGCTTGGTCAATGATTACGCTGTGTTTCTGTGTGTTAGTAGTGATTTGTGTGTTGCTATTGCTTTTGGCGAGTCTCAAGATAAGTTTACACATGATTTTTCCGTGATGTATTAGCATCATTAAAACAGAGCGAGATTATTTTTAATTTTTAAAAAAACTACTGATCCAAATTCATGTTGAGTTTCAGTTCATTATACCAATCTCTTACTATAGTTATTTGAAAGAGCTGCTTATTAGCTACAAGAAATACATTCATTTGTTGGCGCATATTTGCGACAACCATACAACTTTTCTTTATTTTCAGCATGACTGCAAATATTTCACGTACAGAATTTTTTGACGTATGGTTTGCTAACGCAAAACAATCAATCTCTAACTTTCAATTTAAATATAAATGAATCTCAAATTGAAGCTGTTACATTTTTGAGCTCAGCAGAATAAAAGTCAGGTTTTTTTTCTATAGCTAGCCCCACAATTAAGGCATCTATTTTCCATATTTTTCCATTGTAGGCTTTTACAAATTTTTCTCAATTTTGTACTCAAAATGAAGTTTCATTAATAACAATAAATGACCAGCAAAAAACAATAAAAATAGTTGAAAACTTGGATAATAGGAAACGCTCCATTCCCAGCCGCAGCGTTTACAGACGTGCGACGTCACTCAAGTGACCACCAATTCTAGAGTGTTTTCTGTCACGTGACCAGAGGTAAGAAAAGTATAATTTTTATGTCATTTATTTTTTATTAAAATAATTCACTTTTATTTTCAAAATTGAAAAAAATTAATCTACGAGAATGAGTTCAATTTATAATATTTTTTAAATACTGTCAAATAGCCTATTGCATAAATTGGTGCTTTCTCATCACTCGGTCATCTGTTGTGGCCAAATGGTTAAAGTCATGTCTCATGGTGCGCTATTATATATATCCTTCAGTTGTCTGCTGTGGCCATCTTGTTTATATAGGTCATGTCTCGTACCGATAGCACGAGTTTGAAAAGTGAGTGAGTGCATGATGATTTTGTTAGTGTGTTTTATATTTATGTGTGATGTATTATATATAAAAACCTAAACGCATATTCATTCCCTAATGATGCGTCGATGGGAGGTGAAACGCATATGATGCAGCAATAAATAAATTAAACAGTTGCATTGGCGTTATTTTTCAACTAGTAATTAAGTAAACAACTGCGGAAACATGGCCTGCAACAACATTGTATTGAAAGTAAAACATACCTTGTTCCACTTCTGGGAGCATGGGCTATACATTAATCAAAAGCCCGTCAAAATTCTGACCAGTATTTTTTTTTAATAGCATTCACCCAAAAATAATAATAATTTGATAAAATTCTCAACTTTTGATTATTTTAAATATATCACTGTTTCAAACTCGCATCATAAGAACTAATACCCGATTTTTATGTGTGGGATAAAAGTCTATGCATTAATCCTAACAGTAGTTCTTGCATGAATCGCAGCCATTGAAAATTAATTGCAAACTTCTCATTATTTCAAAATCACTTCAAAATGAATCATGCCATGTTTTAAAGGGGAAAAATGTGCTGTTTATCAATTGAAACCATATCAAAATCTGACCAGTTATACTTGCATTAACCACGTCCAGTGAAAAACAGACACTATTTATCACATCAAAATGAAATACACACTATTTTACCCGAGATACCATGAGCTGTACTTTAAATGAGACCCTGCCAAAATTATTAGTTTTTGTGTGAATCCCATTCATCCAAAATTGCAGACAGATAAGACGCACATTTTAAAATAAAAAACAGTTGAATTCATCTCAATAGCTTACTAATTGTACCCACAAGTTATTTTTTTACAAAAATATCTCAAATGTACAGACATTTTCCTGGTTAGTGTTTTATCTGCAACGCAGGTAACGCATGACCATCTAATACAAAAAATATATGTGCAACTGAGTGAAAGAAACATAATAAAATAACAGAATTCAGTTTTGTACGACAACAGGAAAATATGTACGATGTGTCCAGGTTCTAAGTACTTGCACCAGAACACTGAAACCAACCTCATTTCTCAATATAATTCCTTTATGTGCACATTTTTTCATAAAAGCAACACTGAAAACATTTTTAGGATCTTGTTTACTTCAAACAAAACTCCATTCAGCAAGAGCAACACAAATGGAAATTATGCAGAAGTGTTATCTCCATGGAAGATGTGCCAACTTTGCATACAATCTGTTTCACAATACATATGTGAGTAATGAGACCTATGTTTGAAGTAGACATCTGATCCTCTTTCTAGAATGAGGTTTTATAATCTGAAACAACGGAGCAGGAAAAAATGCCATTATTTCTCTCATCATCATCAACTCGCGGAAGTTGTGAACGGATACCAGCTCTCTTAAATTACTTTTAATATTAAATAACGTGTAGAAATATTTGTCTGGTGGCGTGTTTAGCGAATTTGAGTGTAGTAACACTGTGTAGTAAAAGTATCATAGATTAAATAGTTCAAAAAGGTGTTGGTTCGACAAGTTTAAAACTCGTGTGTGTTGTTTACATTATACTAATAACCGTTATAGGGAATTAATCTTCTATCAGTGAAGGAAACAAGCAGTTACTAACAGGTTTATTGTTAAAATTGGTTGCTTGCGTGGTAAACGGAGAAAGGTGTGTCTTGTGGAAATTATATTGCATAATAAGGAAAGGTATTTATAGGTTAAGTCACAACTCGCTTCAAGGGCACATAGTTTGTTTTGTTTAAAATCTCAATGAGCATGAAGTGTGGTGGCTGTCGCAGGGTTGTAAAGCAGGGAAACAGCTGTAATGATTGTGGAGTTCGTTTTCATCCGAAATGTGGCTACATGGAAGCTGAAAATGCACTTTACTCTCCTTGGAGTTGTTTGACTTGCAAAAGTAGCAAGGAAAAGAGGGAACTAGAAAGTAGGATCTCTTGTCTCGAATCCACAGTGGCTGAATTAACAAAAGAGCTCAATGTTTTGAAGGCTGAAAAAGCAGCATTAAATGTTAAGGAATTCCAGTGGATTGCAGCCAAAACTGGAATGAAACAACAGGACCTGCATTCTACAAATTTTCAGTTGGAAGTTTCCAATACTTTTGGGGTGTTGGAGAATCTAACTGAGGATGTATCAGATACCACAGCAGGGCTGTCTCATTGCAACAAAGCTGTAAAAAAGCACACATTGTGCAAAGCTCGAAAAAAGAAATCCAAGAAGGTGTTATTGCTTGGAAGTAGTCACGGTAGGGGGTTAAGTGCAATGCTACAGTCAAGCCTGGGCTCTGATGTTGAGGTGTGTAGTATATTTAAGCCTAATGCAGAACTTGGCAATGTTGTGGATGAAATTTCAAGCCTGGGGAAAGATCTTACTAAAGAGGATCATATAATTATAGTTGGGGGTCCTGGAAACAGTCTGTCCAGAAATCTCAATTATTGTGTTGAAACAGACATTGACAACATTGCTAAAAACACCACTCACACCAATGTTGGTTTTGTTGACCTGTTCAGGCGTTATGATCAACCCTGGATGCGTGGTCATGTACAGCGTACACAGGCAGATCTGAAGCGTGCATTGTGTCAGGCTGACCGAACACACATTGGTTTGATAGATGTTTCTGGCATAACACGGAGTGACCATACCTCCCATGGACTCCACCTGAATGTTCGGGGCAAGCAGAAGCTAACGCAACTGATTGCCAATAACATCAGGAGAGGCAGGTTGGATGTGAACCCCATCCCAGTGGTAATTGGTGGTAGGACTCAGTCTTTTTTAGGCCAAATGTCAAGAGTAGGAAGAGTTATTTAAGAAATGTACATAATGGTATTACAGTAAAAAATAAAGAATGTCAGTCTAAAATAGCTTTGTTCCATCAGAACATTAGGGGTATCTCAAGCAAACTTGATGAGTTCATAATATCTATAGAAGAAACCCAAAAATCATTGAATCTTAACATAAATATCGTATGTCTGACAGAACATCATCTGAAGAATTCTGAAATAGGTCTCCTCCCTTTTATTGGATATAGATTAGCTTCTTGTTATTGCAGGTCAGAGATGAGAATGGGTGGTGCAGCAATATATGTAAGCGAAAATACCGAGACAAAATCGTTAGATGTAAGTAAATACTGTATAGAAAAAGATTTTGAATGTTGTGCAATACAGTTAGAATTAGAAAACAAATATCTTATAGTGCTGACAGTTTATAGGGCTCCCACAGGAGACTTCAGTAAATTTTGTAATAAACTTGAGGCGGTTCTAATAAACTTATCACGTACTAAAAGGGAAATTATCCTCTGTGGAGACTTCAACATAAATTTTGCTGTAGAATGTAACCAGACAGATTATCTTCTAGGAATGCTTAGATCATTCAATCTCTATCAAACTGTAAATTTCCCAACTAGAACACAAAAAGATAGTAGTACCATTATTGATAACATTTTTGTAGAGCACAATAAATTAGAAATATATGAAACAGTTCCAATGGAAAATGGTTTGTCAGACCATAATGCTCAAATAAATATTTTGGATGTTGTGGGAAATGAATGTAACAAAAAGAAAGGATTTGTCAGAGTTAGGCCATTAAAGAACAATTCAATAAAAATATTAAATGATGAACTTCTCAATGAGGACTGGAGCACTGTTTATAAATTAAAAGGGGTAAACAATAAATTCAATTACTTTCACCAAAGGTTTTCAGAAATTTACAAAAGGTGTCTCCCTACAAAACTAGTTCCAATTGGTCAAAAACGAGTAAACTAAAAATTGGGTTACAGTTGGTATTAAAACATCTTGCAGACATAAAAGGGAATTGTATGTAAAAGTTAGGAATACTGATAATATGCTTCTCAGACAACATTACAAAACTTACTGTAGAATTTTAACCAAAGTAATAAAAGAAGCTAAACGTTTGGCCATAAACGATGAGATTAGTAGTTCAGATAATAAGATAAAAAGTGTTTGGAACATTATTAAAAGAGAAACAACTGTATCATCCCTTGAACATAAACCTATATCTATAAGCATTAATGATAAGCTTGTAACTGACCCCTCTTATGTAGGAAATGCTTTCAATAACTACTTCTTAACAGTTGCTGAAAAAATAAAAGGAAAATATATTGGGAATATGGATGCTATAGCAATACTTAAATCCTTGTCACCAAAAACAGCACCTATGTCTATATTTCCCACCAGTCAAAATGAAATTGAAAAAATTATTAAATCCCTCAAAAATAAAAAGTCATTTGGTTATGATGAGGTTTCAACCCATGTAGTGAAACAATGTAACACCAGCATTAGTAGAGTTATTAGTCATATTTGTAATAGTTCTTTTGAAGAAGGTATCTTCCCTGACTCACTCAAGAAGTCAATAATCAAACCGCTTTATAAAAAGGGTGATACCTCAAAAATTGAGAATTACAGACCCATTTCACTTCTACCAGCATTTTCAAAAATCTTTGAAAAAGCAATGTACAGAAGGGTGTATGCACATTTACAAAAAAATGACCTACTCAGTAAAGTACAGTTTGGTTTTAGACAAGGCGTTTCAACAGATTCAGCAATTTTTGCTTTTGTAAACAACATACTGGAATCAATGCATAAAAAATTAAATTCCCTAGGTATATTCTGTGATCTTGCTAAGGCTTTTGACTGTGTTGATCATGAAATTCTACTAGGTAAATTAGACCACTATGGAGTTAGTGGTAAGCCAGGACATTGGTTTAAATCATACCTGGAAAATAGAAAGCAATGTGTATCACTGAAAGATGTTAATACAGGAGATGTTATAAACTCAGAATGGGGTATAGTTAAATGTGGTGTGCCTCAGGGTTCAATTCTTGGTCCTCTGCTGTTCTTAATCTATATAAATGATCTCCCACATATACTAGGTGATAATGAACACATGGTGCTCTTTGCAGATGATACTAGCATATCCTTGAAAGACCCATCAGCACAAAACCTCGAAAACACAGCAAATGAAGTTATAAAGAAAATTAACAGGTGGTTTAATGCCAACAAACTAATACTTAATGTAGAAAAGACACAGTTACTTCAGTTTGTTACAAAAAATAAAACAAAGGACAGCTATAATGTATTGTCAGAAGGAAAAGCAATCGATGAAAGCAGTTTCACAAAATTCCTGGGTGTATATATAGATAACAAATTGAACTGGAAACAGCATATTCAACAACTTCTTAAAAAACTGAATTCTGCAACATTTTCACTGAGGGTAATATCTAGAATAGCTAATATAGAAACCAGAAAGTTAGTATATTTTGCATATTTTCATTCCCTGCTCACTTATGGCATCTCATTCTGGGGAAACTCGTCACAAGCACAGAGGGTATTTAAATTGCAAAAGCGTGCTATAAGAACTATTTGTGGAGCAAACCCACAGACACCGTGCAGAAATCTATTTAAAAACCTGGGTGTTCTAACAATGCCAGCACAGTATGTATACTCTGTATTATCATTTGTAGTAGAAAATCCTGAACACTTCAATCTTAATGCTGACATACATAGCCATAATACTAGGAATAAATATAATATTCACAAGGATTACAAATCACTGTCAATTGTTCAGAAAGGGCTAACATTTACTGGAGCTTCCTTATTCAATGTATTACCAACAGAAATTAAATGTTATCTACAAAAACCCAACTACTTTAAGTCCAAACTGAAAGAGTTTCTACTTCAGAACCCATTTTACTCTGTAAAAGAATTTTCTTCTTGGAATTTGGTAACTAAGAATGACTGATAAAATAGTATATATGGTGTATGGAAGGGGAAGGTGACAAAATTATCCACAATTACTAAAATGATATATGGTTTTTCTTTCTGTTGAAACTTGACAAATGAACTAATTACACTGTTTACAAAATTTCACTTATATATAGTAACTAACATGGGATAGCATGCACTCAAAAACTGCTGTGAAAAATTATCATATTAACAGGTTTTTAAGTAATTGACTGCTTATGAGTTGTTGGTAATATAATTGATATTGCTAATAGGTGTGTGTACTGTTCCACATAAATAGCAACTAACATAATATAATATGTAGTCACAAATTACAGTGAAACCTTACATGGTAACTGGTTGGTAAGAAAATAACTGGTTATTAGATGCTGGTAACAAGTGTATACACTGTTCCACATAATAAGTATTAATTAACTCGGGATTGTATTTGTAGATTACAGGAGATATTGGTTATACTAATGGGTTGTTGCTAACTTGTTGTCAATATATAATAATATTATCAATTATATAGTAATATTGACATTACTAATAAGTGTATGTACTGTTCCACATCCCCGAGATTATTCTCACATGGGATCAAAGTGAACATATCTATCTATCTATCTATCTATCTATCTATCAACAGACCATCCAACTTTAATAATGTACTTGCCCATAAATGAAAATACAACAAACTTCAATTATCCTGCAAATTTCTTTTACAATGTTTTCTGCTATTTACTCTTTTGTATTATTAATTCCTATTTAACATTTCCATTTATATCATGTTCATCACTCCCACCACCTCAGCTCAGAACTAATGGTCGTAAACAAAAAAGAATCCTGATCAGGGTTTTCCCAGATCGCTCCAGGTGAATGCCAGAATGGTTCTTCTAAATAGCACATGGGCAGCTTCTGCCATATCCCTTCAAAATGCACTCACTGCCACCCACTTTTAGTGAACTCCGGATTAATAACAACATGAGGGCCATGTGACTAGTCATGTACTTCATCTTCTACAATCATGAGTAAGGATTGTGCCTAGAACATTGTGTTTCTGGTCACAGCTGTTATAACTCAAATGACGATCCTTGGTGTGTAAACATCAGATCCTCTAGGCATATGTCTCACCTCGTTACGTGATTAAGGTTTATTCCAAAATATTGTAAAGTGTATTCACATTTTGTTTTTGTCCCAGTCTTCCTGCCTTCATCTGCGGTGAGTGATGGATTTACTATCTTTATCCTTAATTATTTATATTGTCAGTATTATCATAATTAATTAATGACTAAATGTCTTTCCTTGTTTTTTCCCCCTAAAGTATTTCTATAATTTCTCTCTCCACCTTTCTTGTTTATGCTTTTCTTGTTTTCTCACTGTTTTGACTCAAAATCACATGGCCTTTCACCACCCTTTACTTTCATTCATGGAGTTTACACTTCTGCTTACAACTTGATAATTATTTATAGCAGTTCTATTTACGACTGCTTATTTTCTTTTAATTTTACAAGCAACAACGATGCCATTTGCCTCAGTTTCCACTATGCTGTGGCAGATTAAATTCCAGAGTACTGTTGCTACTCTCGCATTTTTTCCCCTTTCTAATGTCTTTGTGTCAAATGTTATTGCCAGTTGATTTTTTTTTCTATCTACAGGAAATTATACACATTTTTTGCATATTCATGTATAATTTTTGATGCTTACACTGTTTTTTGTTACTGTCAGGGCCATTCTGCATGTTTTAAAAAACATTTTTTATTTTCTGATCATTTGTCTCCACACATTGCCATTTTTCGCATTACTGACCAGACCACTAAGGTCTTACAAGTTTTTGTCTTTCTTTATTTTCCTTTTTTTCTTAAGACTTATAGACTTATGCCTTGTTGAGGTCATTAGAGGCGGGATGGGACTGGGGACAAGGAATGGGAAGGAATTCGGCCATGGCCTTTTGAAGAAAGCATCCCGGCATTTGCCTGGAGTGATTGGGGGAAACCATGGAAAAGCCAAATCTGAATTCTTTATATTCAGTTCTTACTGATTTATATTATTTTTCATTCCTGTTTTTGTTACTTCATTTGACTTCCACCACTCTGTTCCAGTACCACTTATTGTTTGGTTTCTAATATGTCACCAAATGAAACTACCATTTTAGTGACTCCCACCTTGCCAGACTCCATTCACATATCCTTTATTCTCAATCATGTCTATTTTTGAACACATCTGCCTGCCCCCTCCCCAATGGTTTGGCCATAAACTGCACATTTTTGGTTGCCATCCAAAATTCCACCAAACCCTCAATTCCTCACCTAAATTGTCCTCCAAAAATATTCTACTCATTTTTCTATCTCCATAAAATCCTCTGCCTTGATTCTGCCCCTACAGCAATTATTAACTGAGAAAATTTGCTTCGTCTGTTCAAGCTAACTACTCTCATCAATAGCTCTAGTTTTGCCCTCCCCTGCCAACACACACTACTTCCTCAAATGATTGCCAAACCCCACGTCTTGCTCATATCTTCCACCCAACCCCTCTACAACTCACGTTATTGGCTAGGGTTAACCTCTCATCCATTTCTCTTCCTGAACCACAACTCACTGTCCTTTCCGTAGTGTTATGAGGTGAGTCATATGTGTGCAGATCTGATCCCACTGACATACATCTCACCTATAAACACAATCAAAGTTTAAACACATATATTGAAAAATTAGTTTAACTTTATTTTAAGAAATTGCACTTACTTGCCTCTTCAGAGTCACCCAGATTGTCCTACCAGCAATTTTAGAAAACCCTGTAATGAACATTGTACATCAACAATTACCTATTCTTTTAGAATTTCACAAGGGTCACTGCAAATACACTCAAACTGTGTAGCTTGGTATTTAGGGGGGGGGGGGGGAGAATGAAGAGGGATTGAGTAGAAAGCTACACTGATTTACATGGGGGTGAGGAGGGGAGGTGTCTGAGCGAGACAAATTTCTTTTTATTCATATTACTAGTTGGTACCCATGACTTCGTTCGTGTTTGTAAAGAATTTGTATTAACAGCTACCGACATCTAACAACCATAGTGCACAATGTGAGACGCGAGGCTATTACCACACACAAATGCCAGTCATCTGCGCTATGTAGTTCAGGCAGCAAAGTAAAATTTACGGACACAGATGTCTTTGGATGAAATATGAAAATATCCTTGATCTAGCACTTTCAACCACCATACCTCCCACACTCCCACAGTTACCGAAATTCGGTAACCGTTGTGATCGATGGGTGACTGTGTTACTACCACACAAACGCCAGTGATCTGCAACAAATAGTTTTTGCTGAAAAGTGATACACCACGACACATGCGTCTTTGACATAAATATGAAATTGCCACAGGTCGACCACTTTCAACCCCCATATTTCTCATACCCCCATAGCTACTGACATCTAACAACCATAGTACATGAAAGGATACACGATTCTACTACCACACAAAAACACCAATGCTATATGCTATGTAGTTGTGACAGATAAGTGACATATGCGGAGACACGTCTTTCTTAGAAGCATGAAAATATCCTTGATCGGCCACTTCCAACCACCATTTCTCCCACACTACCACAGTTACTGAAATTCGGCCAATGTTGTGATCGAAAGGTGACTGTGTTACTACCAAACACAAACGCCAGTGATCTGCGATAGATAGTTTTCGCTGAAAAGTGATACACCATGACACATGCGTCTTAGGCAGAAATATGAAATTGCCGCAGGTTGACCACTTGCAACTCCCATATCTCCCACACCACCATAGCTACCGACATTTAACAACTATAGTGCGTATCAGGAGACATGATTCTACTACTACACACAAACACTAATGGTCTGTGCTATGTAGTTGTGGCAGGAAAGAGAAGTATAAGAAGACACAAATTTTTGGTCGAAATATGAAAACGCCCTGCATTGGTAAACTTTAATCATCATATCTCCCACATACCCACATCTATCGACATTCAGCCAATGTTGTGCACGACAGGAAACTCCATGCTACTTCCACACACAAAGACCAGTGATCTGTGCTAGGTAGTCGGGCTGAAAAGTGAAATATATTATAACACACGTCTATATGTATATATATATATATATATGGTTAAAATGAGGCACAGAACACACAGTGCTATATGGATATTTATTTCTGTAAATTAATTATCTCCATACATAATTTAGATATCCTCACACTAACTCTTAATTGTAGTGCTCATGCAAGTGTTGTTTCAAGTTCAAAATGTGTTGCGAAGTGGCGCTGCACAATTAACTTCACGAGGTTCATTGAAAAAACTTTTCCGAGTTTTATTATTCAATGAGTTGTAGAAATCTTTTCAGCAGCTCAAACAATCATTCACAGGTAATGTAAAAACAAAGGCAATAGAACAGCAGTAAAAAAAAAAAAAAAAATTGCAACATTCCTTATTTCTTTTCACACGGTCGGCATAATTTGTTCTAGTTTATCCATTAATGAACAATGATAAATGGGATAAGGAGAATGTTTATAGTAATACCTCAAGAAGAAAAGGATCCCTGCCTGTATCCGAGAAAGAAGTTGCTCCCAATAATTGATAATTTTCTGGAGTGGCTAGTGTCAACTTTTCATTCAGAATATTTATAATAATAGAAAAGTAATAATACAAATATCAATTATGTTCAGTACATACACAATAATTTTAGCAGTAGTCTGACAAGCGAAAAGAGCACAAAATGTCTTCTGAAATTAATAGGAGCAAAAGCTGTGTGACGCAAGAGAAAAAATGGGGAGGGGGTGTTGAGGGAAAGGCAACGTCAGGCTATGTGGAAAGGGAGCGTTCAAGAGCAGCCAAAATGGAGCCATGTAGTTTATGGACGCACATTACTTAGAATTGAAATCTAATCTGCTATTCGTTAAGTGTCACCAAAGATATGTTCCTGACTGTTGTCTTACTGATATTATCACTATTTTCTCTTAATTTTTTAAAATTTTCTTTTTGCAAATTTGTTACCATGTTCTACATGTCATACATCATTTCCACAACCATCCTGTCTAAGAAATGGTATGATCCTATTTGAGGCTGTAATTCTTAGTTGATACATCTGTTTATCCACAACATATAATTTTCTCGACATATCCCGTACACGTTCTTAAACAGAGCCACACTTGCTCGAGATAGAATATTCTGGGCTTTGTCTGTGTACATAACTAAAAGCAGTCGTGACAAAGGCTCCAGGTTGGAGCCAAAACGTAGGCATTAGCAGAAAAAAAGTGCAATTCCTTAAAAATGATGCCTGCAAAACTTTATCTTCATTTGTTCATTATGGCACTCTTGCCTTCATCTAACAGCACTTTCACTGTACACACACAGTGCCAGTGTAGTTTATTCTAAGCTGGGAGTCCCTGGAAGGCAAGGAGGAGTATTGGGCATTTACTGATGAGCCTTCGAACAATATTAGTAGAATAAGAAGTAGTTCATAGTATGGACAAAAATGATCATTATTTGAAAGCTGGAACTTAGTTTCAGATATACGGGATTCAGAAGATTTTCTTTTGTAAGTCAGGGATGGGATCAAATTATGGCAGCTGCCCGATTTTCTCTACCAATCAAACAAAAGTACTAACCTCTTGAAATTTGGATTAACTACTTTGATATGAATGGTGTCTTCTTCCTGTTCCTGACTTACATTTTGCAAAAGATTTACCACAAATTAAATAAAAAATGATAAATATGAGGCAGCTATGCAACTGCTAAATACTCCAAAAATATCAACAACAAAATGTCAATACAGAGATCACATCAACCTAAACTTTTTTTTTTCCTTTTCTTCTTAGTGCTCATGATGAAATGTGGCCTGTAGAAGAAGAATTTTTGGGGACTGCACCACTTTATCGACCTTCTAGAAACTGGTACTAACCTGTTGAAATTTACATCAGTCACTTCGTCAACATGTGCTCTTCATGTTTTGCAATCACACATTGCGGAAAAGTCGCCAGGAATTTAATTATAAATGCCGAAATATGAGAGGCTGAGCAGCTGTGAAATGCCGTCAGCACTGCAAATATAACAAAAATTATCGGTACAGGGATCATTTCAACCTAAACAGTTTCATTTTGTCATAGACATCATGCTTAGCTTGAAATACGGCCTGGACCAAGTGCAAAAAATTTATGAAATTTTCGCTATGCGGCATCCATACAGAAATGCCATATTTGTTTACAATGGAAGCAAATGATTATCTCTGGTTGCTATGTATTTTTCAATTATATAATTTTTTTAATTAGGCCCTACTATTATTTTTTCAACCATTTTAATCTTTCTTATACTCGCGGTTATATTATCGTTGCTCCCCCCCCACCACCTCCAACGGTCTATTACGTTCTATTTTAGCTGAATCAAACGCAAGTCTTCCACAAAGCAAGCCACCTCTCTGTTAATTTGAAAAAGAAATTTTCACCCGAAATAGCTTTTTCTTTGTTTGTGTGTTGTTTTGTGTTGCTGCTGCTGCCCTCCTCCCTTCAACTTTGGTGAGTGTTGGGTGTATTTTCCCTTTCTTTTCCATGTTAATATCAGAAATAGTTATAATGAAAAGAGTCACGGGATAATATGTCTTGTGATTGACTATAGCAGTATTATGACATAATTACTGAATGTTGATGTAGTGGAATCACAATCTCCAGTAGACCCAGAATCACACAAACAGTTAAATGGAATCTTAAACAGAAAATTCTGCATTTAGCAATAGCAGTAAATGCAGAGTCAGATGATGTCAGTTCATCTGTTAAAGTCTCCCTGAAAATTAGGCTATATTCCAAAGAAAATAAAATTTAAAATCATTTACCTTATCGATTATAAGTCCAAAGCTATACTTAGGCGTTTCAGAAAATGAAATGCTGTCGCTTTTTCCCTGCGAAAAATTATTCCAATCAATGGAAAAATTCGAATCTTTAGACGTTAGGGCGAGAAGAACAGCAGGCTTGCCGGTGAAATCCCATACGTAATGCAAAGTGTCATTGGGACCTTCTGCTTTTACATATACGACAGAAAAATGAGAGCTATTGCACAGCTGCAGCTCACAGTCTGGATTTAGATATGATGAAATCTGTAATCAAAGTTCACAATACTGTTGTTAAGAAATGAAAATAGTGAAAGAAAAACTCCTATTTTGTTGCAGGATCTAACCTTTCTTTCCAGTGTTTCTCCATTTACACAGCACGTTAACACTGTAAAAAACGCACAAGCTAAAACCTTCAGCAAGATAACATCGTTATTTACGCCCATTTTCTGCATGTAAATGTTCCACTTAAATATTTATTCGAAATGATTACTCAAGATTCACATGATGTTTGCATAACAACAACAAATTTGAAAAGCATCGAACACAAACGCTGAAACTTAGGAATAATCTAATTTACTCGCTGCATATAACAACAACTTGACGTCAAAACCACAAAATTTGACACAGCAAATCTAATTAATCAGTGACACAAAGTTGTCTATGCCCAATGCCCACTTTTTATGTATCTATTCTTTGCCCTTTGCACTCTGCTCATCTGTTGTCCAGAGACAACTGTCTGTTGTGAGTCTGCTCCAGACATGGAGGAAGGAATTATATGGAGGAGAAGTTACGCTGAATCGGTGAAGCAAGCAGTAAACTCTCCCGCATGGTGGCAGCACCGGCAGCGACCATATGGCGCTTCCCAACAATTAAGGTGTTCACATTGTGGTAGATGCAGTGATTATTTCATTTAGTATTGTGTATAAGTGTTTAAAAATGCCAGCTTGTGTTGCGTACGGTTGCACAAATAGGCCAGACAGGAAAGAACCTGGAATATCATTTCATAAGTAAGTTGAATTGTAATTATCGTTGTTGAAGTGAGCGGTAGACACCGCAAACTTTGCAGCACGTCTATAAATATTTAGTCATATCTCTCAATGGGATGACTTTGTTCTCAAATTTTTCTTGGTGTAGTGTAGAAAATCAGCAAACTTGCTATTTTGCACATAATAGAATAGCATTATTTTTTAACGAGTGTTTAAAATGAGATTTAAAGGGGCGTGCTTTACTTCGCGATTCAGTGAATTTACTATTACGATTTCTTTCGTCACGTTGCTGATTATACTGACAATGGATGATGAAATTAACTGTTATGTGAGAAGCTGTGAGTTTTATTAATTTTTTAAATAGCTAATTCAGGCCATTGACTTAGGTTATTTTTAAAGCTTCATATAAGACTTGTTTCTGTTTGTAAATACGTCTATACCTATTTTTACCGATTTTGAAATCTTTCTCATCTATTTATGTCGAAACAGGTTCATGCAGAAATAAAAATGGGCTTCATAAATAAAGAAGTTATTGGCTTTTGAACAAAATCAATTTGGGGAATGTGTTTCTAATTTAGTTTTTTTTTTTTTTTTTTTTTTTGTACAACATTCTCCCCCCCCCCCCCCCGTATCTAAATCTAACTGAGAGATAATTTTTTTACAATTGTCCTAATAAGTAGGGCTGTGAAATTAGACAACACATCTTGATCAAGAGAATGTTCATTAAGGTGACTGAATAAACATTTTATTTCTGGTACCAGCCTACAAAATGTCTGGGTTGCTCATCCCTAGAGTGGGTCCTCTTACTTTTTTTCTGGTCTAGGACACATTTCAGACTAACCACAAGTGGTAGTAATAAAACTGAAATATCCATTCTGCATGTCAACCATGTAATCATTGTGGCTTTGACAGAATTAATTTTTGGTCCAGCCTGCATCCAAACCTAAACCCCTCAATTAGGAAGTTGTATATCCCCCAAACTAAGCAAGATATCGAAAACATTTATTCCTTATTATCGAGTTTCTTCGTCGTGTTACATAAGAATCCATCATTAAATTTGACTTTTGCGAAATTTTTCTTCTGCATTTCAACTCAAGACACCTCACTTTTGAGACAGTATATCTCGAGAACTAGGTGAAATATCGAAAAATTTTACTCTTTATTTTTTATTTGTCTCGTCTTTTTAAATAAAAATTCATCATAAAATTTGACTTTGAATAATTTTTTCTTCTGAATTTCAACCAAAACCATTTCACATTTGAGACAGAATATCTCGAAAACTAAGCAGGATATCAAAAAATTTTATTCTTCCTTTTTTATTTGTCTCATCGAGTTACATAATAATCCGTCACCAGATTGCGGCGTCACGTTTATCCTAGAGTCCCCTTGAGGTGTTTGTAAATATTCCCCGTGTTTGTTGGGAAGCGGTCAAGCCCCCACCACTCCGGCCATGCCCCCCCACTCCTCCGCCGGCCTGCTTCACTCCCATGCGTGGTAAAGGTCTCTTGCGTCGTCTCCATATTATTCCTTCCTCCATGGCTCCAGAGATAACATAAGGCTCAAACACCCATGGACAGGGCTGCCAGATTGTATAATTGGATACAAAACTTGTATAATTTGGTTACCTCTTGTATCCTGTTTGTATAACAGATTGCCTTGTATAATTGGATACTGAAATGAGCACTTAAAAGTAAAGTACATTCCAGCACCTTTTTGAAAGTGTTTGCCCTTTGTTTCATTGAGTTGGCAACCCTTCCTGCATATCTATTTCCTTTTTGTTATTCTAAATTTATCAGTGTATACATTGTTTACTTTTCGTGGACTTTTTTTGCTCTCAGCACTTTCACTCACGTATGTAATCAATGGATGACGACCCCTTTGTATAATTGGGTTTCATTCTGTATAATTTCAAAGAGACAGTGGTATAATATAAGTTGGCTGTACTGGCAGCGCTGCCCATGGAGGAAGGAAATATCCCATGTAGGAAGGTTCCTCCATGAAATATCCCATGGAGGAAGGAAATATATGGAGGCGACGCAAGGGACCTTTACCACGCACTGGAGTGACGCCGGGTGGAGAGAGGTGGGGAGGGGGGGGGACGCCATATTACCCTACCCAAGAATCACCGGGAACATACCCAAATATATCCAGGGAACTCTACCATAACCGTGGAGCCACAATTTGATGATGGATTATTATGTAAGTCGACGAAACAAATAAAACATGAAGAATAATGTTTTTGATATCTCGCTTAATTCTCGAGATACACTTTCTCAAAGGTGAGGTGTTCTTGGTTGAAATTCAGAAAAAAAATTGATCACAATCAAATTTGATGATGGATTCTTACGTAACACAACGAGAAGAAAATATAACGAAGAATACAAATTTTCGGTATTTCGCTTAGTTATCGTGATATACCGTCTCAAAGGTGAGGTGTTTTTGAATGAAATGCAGACGAAAAATTTCGCAAAAGTCAAATTTGATGATTGATTCTAATGTAACATGACGAAAAAAAAAAAAATCGAAAATGAAGAGTAAACATTTTTCAATATCTCGCTTAGTGTTTGGGTCGGATATAGTGTCTCCAAATTGTGGACGTGAGGTGGAGATGCGGCCTGGAGCAAAAAATAATTCCGTCCTAACCACAATGAATTACATGCTGCACCGGCACCACCGAGTGGTGCCGGCTGCACATGCAGAGTGTGTTTTACATTTTTACTGCCGCTTGTTGTTACATTGAAATTTGGAATAGAACAGAATAAAAATGTCACCAAAAGCACAAGGAATTATAACCACATCATACCTATACCAAATTTTTTTAGTCAAAATCCCAAGAACTAAGGGAGATATAAAAAAAAATGGTACTCTTGATTTTCAACTTGTCTCTTCGAGCTACATAAGAATCAAGCATCAAACTGCGACAGAGAAAAACATTCTAGTACAAACTGCATTTAAACCTAACCACAATATATATTATATTCTGCTACAAAAACAAACTTTGCATCGCGAACTACATTTCGCATAACGACATTTTTTCCTTCATCACGATTCCTATTTCGCAAAGCACAATTTATCACAATTAATTTCATCCCACACTATCAGTAGAAACTGCAAACGTAACGAAAGAATGCACAACTCAGTCACGATGTAAACATGACCAACTTAAATTAGACTTTACAACACTCGTATAAAGTAATTGTAGTCTATGATGTGCAAAATAGTAAGGTATGCCGATTGGCTGCACTAAACCAACAAATATTTGAAAACAATGTCATCCATTTGAGAGTTATGAATAAATCTTTCATGGTAGTAGCTAGTCTGACTGAAAACTATTGAACATTTCATGACAATAATTTCAATACAACTTACAAATGAAATGATATTCCCGGTTTTTTCCTATCTGTCATATTTGCGCACCCGTAAGCAACACAAGCTGGCATTATAAAAAACTTAGAACTATTACAAAATCAAATTTTTACTACATTGAGCACAATATGAAAATGCAATGTTTTGAGCTGGGTCCGCTATAACTGCCGCGCATGCGCAGTAGGAGCACGGCGTCGCCGATTTAACGTAATTTCTCCTCCATTTATTTCCTTCCTCCATGAAATATCCTCCATGCAAACACCCTCAAACCTTATAGATACAAATACAACACAATTTTTTACAGATAATCCTTTCTTAATCAACGATGAAAATTAAGGAATAAAAAAGTAGAAATAACCAGAAGCCTGACAGAAATTAGAGCATTAATCATTTAAGGAATAATTTAAAGCAAATAAAATAAAAACAACATTACCTTAACATCTGCAATCCCACATAAATAAATTTTTGTAATACCCATACCCTACTACTAACAAGTGTTTCCGTGGACTTTTCCCACTGAGAATGGCATGGTTAGAACTACAATAGAATACAATACAGTCATTTTCCATTAAGTTACTTACAACGTGTTTCATACCTTGGCGTTTCTTCAGGGCATAATAAAAATGTGACTAGATTTTCACGTACCAATTTAAACAATTGTAATTTCTCTGTCGAAGAATGAGGATCAGAAGTAACCTTTTAATTAGATTTTAAAAAGGCTATACAATCCGAATTTGTTTCCTCAGTTCTAGTGATATTGATAATTGTGTATCAAAAAGAACAAGTACTCAATCTGGAATGACGAATTCCAATCTGGGAATTCAGAACGACACAACTTTTTAAATACTTTTTTTCCTGTATTTGAATATTTAAGGGATACGTTTTACTTTCCAAATTTTATTTAGCAAACGTAGGATTGAGGAGGATTTTGTGAAATCGTTTTATTATTTACGGGAAAAGAAATGTTAATTATTAACGTAAATTGAGATCTATCGTTGCCGATAAGTGTCACCGAAGAAACTCAGAGGTACTCTGCTTCCAAAACTCACATGAAGTAAATAAAACAAGTAAACAATAAAAATAGAAGTACACACTTAACTACTACAGACACTCACTTCTACGTATTGACCGACAATTCTTCTTCTTTTTCCTCTACTTATTTCAAGGTCAGTTCTTTCTCTCTCTCTCTCTATCTCTCTCGGAAAGTATATTCCGTAGATTATCAGGCGGAGATTGTGGACCTCCTGGCATTCGCCTTGGTGATTGCGTAAAACCTCTTAAAAGCCACATTTAGAAAGGCCGGTATGTGGGCACGAGGACTCTCTCCCGCCCAGCAGTACATCCCCGAACCAGTGTGTTATGCCTTAGTGCACTGAGCCACATTGGTGCGTCGTTGGCCGAAAACTGCATGTTATTATTATTGATTGAGAAGAAGCTCTTGGCCAGTGGTAGTGATTCCTTATGATTGATAAATATGTTTACTCAAAATCCTTCACAATCGGGAGTAAATTGTTTATTACCTACTTATGTACTTTGTTTCAGATGTATATCTATTATCTTGCCTAAACTGTTAAGCAGGAGGCCTATTACAAATAATTCATATAGAAAATAACTTCTATCATAATTTTCTTAATACTAAAGCATTTTTCAGTTAAGAAGGTATCGCGAGGCAGGCACAGTGGGTGTCAGCTTCGACCTTTTTGCTTGATGAATACAACAGCGATAGCTGTCAAAACATCCCACATGGAGGAACAGATTTGGCAGAACACCCAAGAAGAATTTTTGTCATTTATAGCTGATAATAATCTTGGATGTGGTTTAATTCCACAACTGACCAACTGATCAAGTGAGCCTCGTAGTTTCCAAAGCAGCAAAAGTGAATTTTTCAAGCGGTAGAGTAAGATTAGCTTTTTGTAACCATTCCAACAGATTCTTTAGCTTCAATTGATCTTCAATTGTTCCTGAAAATTAATTTTCATTATTAATCAAATAATTACATTATTATTTTTCAGTAATTAATTGAGGTTTTCATTAATTACCTTTTTCTTACTATCATGGTCCACTCCTAGTAATTTTTATGCATAATTTATGTAAATACTTATTAATTTCAATCTGTTGTTAACCCCTGGCTACCAAAATGAATTACGTTGAAACTGTTAAATAACGTACCACAACCTGGAACGTTACAATGTCTGCCCAACGTGGGAATTTCGATTAATTCAATCTCAATAGAATTCCAGTTAATTACTTTCTTGCGTGGACATTAACTACCTTATATGCTTCTGTGTATTTTTCAGCGGTAGTACCGATCACGAATGGCTGGCTGTGACAGTATACACTTATATGTGATATGTTAATCTTGTATTTGAGGAACGGTGATTCCGGATTATGTTGATTAATGTGTGCTCCATAAATCAGCGTTGTTCTTACCGGCGTTGCTTGTTGAATATAAAGTGGCTGTTTTGATGCTATGGTGAAAGAATGGTTTTTTTTTCAACAGTTAGATTGCGTTTTGTTCGTTTTCGTCCTGTCATTCTTTTGTTCTGTTGATTTTTGATTTCTAATTGATATTCCGAAAGAATGTTTTATAACAGTTAGATAATGTCGCGCTTCTCCTGGTTTGCTTCTGTGGTATCCTTTACCATAATGCTTTAATTTGATATATGTGAAAAACAGATATCAGTTAAGGATACATCTTTAATTTTGCTCTAAAATTATTTTATGTATCTAAGATCTGGAAGAACTGTTGGAAACATGATGAAACAGAGAAAATACGCGAATGCACTGCTAATTTTAATGTCAATTAACCCTTGAGAATATTTGGATATGCAAAACAGCATTATGAAATCTGGTCCTGTATTGCCTGCAGAGATTAAGACGGAACACATCTTGCAAGGGACATTGCTGTTAATGTTACGACAATTTCTAGCACAACAAACTAAACAGATTAGTGCACAATTTTCAGTTTTCGTCACAATTGAAAGCACAACAGACTGAAATAATTTCACATTTAGATTCATTTCACAGCCAGTGATAAAGTCAGTTTTCGAATCGCTGCTCAGAGATAATTGAAATAGTTGTAGAATTACCAACAAATACACATGAAGAAGTAAATGTCTTACACTGTTCAGATGGCAAACAGCACTTTGGTATTGTAGAGGATCTATCAGTTAAAACAGATTTAAACATGACCATAAAGAACAACAATGTTATTGAACAGATGGGTCAGCTTGAGAGGTCGTAAAAAACAGCAAACACTGAACTCCGTCAAGGGCAAAACAATTTTCGGGCTGAAATTATTTTAAAAAATGTACGGGACTTGTAGATGCGATTGCTCCTATGCGAGACAGAATGAATAGCCGTAAGGAACGCACAGTCAGTTACGAATCCTCCACAAATGAAATTGCGAAACATCAGATCAAGGACACAATTATACCAAAACGGAAAAATGCACACAACACAGCCAACATCTGTTCAGATAATATTAAGACTAGTGCTATTAAAAGATGCATAAAACCAGACGCAATGACATTCTTCGGTCACGAAATAACAGACCAGCGGTACACTCGTTTTGTGAGCGAAAGCTGCTTGCTTGCGACTTCCTTGGACATCTAACATGTTCCTGAACCCTTGCCACCCCCAGAAGAAGTAAACAAAGAGATGTTTAGGAGGATAAATCTGTTTGTACATGTCTTTTACTTTGGGTGTGCAGAATGCTACTTGTCGAAGGGACCGCCAGAATATTTTCGGTGGACCGATGTCCTTAACATGATCATCTTCTCAGCATCAAGGTTCCAAAAATATAAAACAATGCTCGAAAGCAGGTTAGTGCACTTGTATTTGCTATTAAGGAATCTAAAAGCAATGATGAAGAATCTTGACCATGTAAACACACAAAGCGAAAGATACATTCAGTTCATTCACGGAAAACTCAAGATTCAGAAACCTTTCTGTCTCCCAAAAAAATTTTGGAAAAGAGAGCCTTTTTGGTCTTTGTTTTTCAGAATTGAAGAGGATGGTGTTGTAAAAAGACAAGATATTCTTGTAAGTGTTTATGTCAATTATCTTTAAAAATATAAGTAATCCGTTAAGGTAAAATGAAAATGTACTTTAGAATAGTAAAATAAGGAAATAACTGAATGAAGGAAAATTTTATCTAGTATTGCAATAATATTAAAGTTGTTTCGATTCGAAAGAACAGATTCAATTGAAACCATGATTTTGCAAAACAGAATCAATCAAGTCGAATGTTGCCGCCACTCAAAATTCAAATGTCTCAGTACGAACAGAAACTTCATTATAAAATACCTTTACAATGCATAATCATGTAATTCATTGAGACTACAGAAATTGTGACCTCAGAATGCACGCCATTAAAATCATTGCACGCAAATGAAAAGAACAACCACTCACAAGACGAGTAATGTAACATTGAAAGGCTTCTAGCTTGCAAACTTTTGCTATGAACATTAGGATGAGCAATGAGGCAAATTTAAGTTGTATGAGGAACTAAAGCTTGAATTTCAGTGTATCACCAATTTATGGAATGAAGGTATTGTCATCACAGATTATTACATTTGGGAGTATGTATGGCATGTTTCAACGTGTTCAGTTTAATTTTATAACTACTTTGCGTAATATACAAGTTCATTTGACAACCTATAGAATGCCTTACGTTCATGAAGTCCAGAAGAGATATTGCCATCAGATGTTTGAATCTTTCGACAAAGACCGGAGACTGTACGTAAAGAAAATGCTAGAGCGATTGTTGTATTGTTGCTGTATTAGGACTGCTGTTTTTGGCAGTTTGTGGTGTTATTTTTGGTTGACGTTAAGTGTATAAATGATATGAGATTTTGATTGTTTTCTGGTAAATAGTAAAACCAGCAATATGGCAAGTGCGCCACAATGCATTTTAGGGGTGAGTTATGCTCCTATGGTATATCGACCAAGATTGTATGAACACCATCGAGTTAAAATAAATGTTCATGGCACGCAGCATTTGTGAATCCTCTAGTGTGGCACTTTAAGAATGTACATCTGTTGTAGTTGAAAGAAAACGTTTTTGTGATAGGTGACAGTTGAGACTTCATGCATCACTGAATCCTGAAAATCCCAAGAAAACACTTTGGATGTAATCGACATCAGATTTCGATACTTACCACAATGTGAAAGTAGATGGTGAGTCCACCCTGTCGTATCTTCAAGTTATGAAAGTTGTTGTTTCACATGATGTTTTGTCTCGTCGTTGAGTTTGTAATTACAATTGGAATATTAAAAACCAGACGTGTAGCGTAAATCTTGATTTTATTGACAAAATGAGAATTTACGACACTCGTACTTGTGCAGAGGTCCATTGATGGGTATTCTATCTCTCCTGTATAGTGATAAGATGTTTGTAGTGTTGCACTGATTTCGCTGGAATGGCAGTATAAGAAAGAAGCTGTTTGATTAATTCAAACCCCCAATTTGTAGAAAGAAAAAGTTGCGTTTGTTAGTAAGGTATTAATTAATAACGGAAGTTAATTAATTCCTGACCTCAATTTTAGTTTTCAATATTTTGAATTCTTTTTACCATCAGTAATATTTTGACATATTTTAGTAGTTACTTATAAGTGTATACTGAACGTGAGAGAGCAAAAGATTAGTTTTTGAGAATGGTAATACTGTCTGGGAGGTACTCAGGTGCATGAGATAATTAATGTAATTCTTGCATTCGAGTCTCATTAATATATATTTGTCTAATATTTGTATTGAGTAATTTTTCCCACATTCAAAGGAATGAGACGGGATAGTAAAATTAATGGGAGGTTACGTACAGAAGTTGCAGTAAATGTATCACTAGAGAAATTCACCTCAGCAAGTCAATTAGTAAAGATTCAGTACAAGTGCAGTGAAAAAAAAAATAACGTGTGACTAACGTGTGCATCTATACTCGGCATACATATGACAAGATGATAGTTCATGACAGTTGTTTGCAAATTCCTAATTACCAGGATTTGCAAATCGTAACGGAAGGGGCAATGTAATGTGTCAGGTTTGACACATGACAATATTTCATAAAGGCATCATATATATTATTTCTATAAGGTATATTTTTGTCACAAGCCATTATCTCCCTTCATACTTAACCGAAATCAATATATGAGGTGTCATATATGGTCTCCACTTTCGTCACATCATATTTAAAGAAAGGAACTTTTCGGAATTCGACCCTTAAAGGGCAAAAATGTCAATTTTTCTAAAATGCTGTTTTTTTGTGTTTCTAGCCATTTAGCTCCCTGGATATCTAACCAAAATCGATAAATCAAGTAAGATTATGAGGAGTAATGTGTTTCGAGCCATCTAAATAAAATCTATAATTCAAGTAACATTATGAGGAGTAATGTCTCAGATTTGGTGACATCATATTTTAAGAAAGAATGTTTTTGGAATTCAACCTTTACAGGAAAAAGTATAAATTTCTCTACAACGCATTTTTGTGTCACGAGCCATTTATCTCTCTTGATATCTAACCGATATACATAAATGAGGTATCATATTAAAGATTAAGGTCTCCGTCGTGGTAACATTAGATTTTAAGAAAGGAATTTTCCGTAATTCGACCCTTGAAGGGCAAAAATGTCAATTTTTCTAAAAAGCGTTTTTTGTGTTTCTAGCCATTTATCTCCCTGGATATCTAACCAAAATCGATAAATGAAGTAGGAGTATGAAGAGTAATGACTCAGCTTTGGTGACATCATATTTTAAGAAAGAAGTTTTTTGGAATTTAACCCTCAATGGGAAAAAGTATAAATGGTTCTACAACGCGTTTTTGTGTGACGAGCCATTTATCGCCACTAGTGATCGCCCAGCGATCGAAATTCGACCGTAATGCATTAAGTTGTTTAGTTTCTTCCATGAAACAGTAATAATCTAGCAATTCTCTGCATTACCTATAAAATTAAAACGATACACTCCACGCGTGATTGTATGCTAAATTTTAGCTTCTAATCTAACCATAGCAAATGATGAAATGTATTTTTCGATGGTTCATTTGAATTCAAAATATTCATTTTGACTTAAGGCTGGAAAAGTGCTTAAGCTTTATGAAAAATGCGCATTTAAATGTTTCTATCAAAATAATTTCGTCATTTTGTGTGTTCGGTATTTAAATTTGGTCTATTATCATTTTGAATTTCACGAAAATAAGTATTCCTTATTTCTTGTCTCTCTCTCTAATGAAATTACTGAAATTAAAAAATCAAAAAGACACTTAACCAAAGTTTAACGTTTTAAATAATCAAATGACCATATAGTATCTGGCAGAATCGCTACATTCCTTTTCAAAGTATTCCTTTCATAACTTCAAACATTAATCTCTACTTTATCCGAGTCTTTCGTTTTACCAAAGACCACAGAGTGTCTCAATGCGGGGAATTCATGTAAGAACATTGGCTCCGATCCTATTTCGCGCGCACACACACGTTCGCAAATTAATTTCTTATTTTAATAATCTATTTGTAACATGTATTAACTATGCTTATTATATTTTGGGTGGGGTGGGACATTCTCCACCAGTGAAAAACTGTTGAAATTTGGATTAACTGTTTCTTTATAGTGTCCTCTTCACGTTTAGCACTCTCCTTTTCCGGAAAAGTCGCCACGAATTAAATTAAAAATGCCGAAATATGGGATGTTCCGCAAACGTGAAATGTTAGCAGCATTGTAAAAATGACACAGAAAATATTGGTATAGGGATCATATCAACCTAAATAGGTTCGATTTGTCATAGTGATCATGGTTAGATCGAAATTCGGCCTGGACCAAGAATAAAAAGTTTATGGGAAATTCGTTCTGTGCAGCCCATGTCGCAAACCAGAGACAAACTGCGCATTTGTTTACAACTGAAGCAATCGATTATCTCTGACTGCTTATATCGATTCCAAGGTTTGTAAAATATATTATATATAATTTTAGCTTTCTGTATTTCTTTAAGTTCCTTGGTTCGCCCAATATTCTGGTGGCTAGTTGCGCTATCTACCAGCCCTTGAAATGTTGCTTCTTGCTTCTACATAATTTCAGAGATTAATTTCAATTTTTTTGTTTCACCAAAGACCACAAAGCAAGGCCGCTAGCTGCGCCATCTACTAGCCATCTGAGCGAACTACGTAGGCGAGCGAGCGTTTTATTTTACTTAATTTAATGTATTTGTAGTACATATTATATATATATTTTAGCTTCCTTCACTTCTTCTCCATATAATCTTTAACTATGCCAAATCTCACACTTCTCTGTCACGCAATATTCTTAAAAATGTAACATAAGTTTTGACTTAGAGTATTAATATATAGATTAATATCTAACCGAAATAGATAAATGTGGTATCATTCTAAAAAAAAAATAAGGTTTTGCTGTGGTAACATCACATTTTAAAAAATTTATATTTTTTAATTGAACACTTAAGGTCCGCGCTCACTAGGGCGGGCCTCATCGCGTCGCATCGCATCGCAGAAATGCGTCAGCAATCACTTAACACTGATTCTAATGGGGTCGAGTCGGGGCGGGGCGGGCCGCATCGCGTCGCATTGGCGGATCGCTTCCCTAGGCGTAATTTTCCGCCTGTGCGCCTCGATGCGCTCAGTCGCGAGCAGGTTTGCGATAGGAGCTCCACCAGTAATGACTTTTGTAACTTGTATGTTCTTATTTCTGTGAATTAACTGCATTACTTCAACAAAATTGGCTGCATATTTGCACGCAGGATGGTGGATGATTTTTGAAACCAAACATAATAATATAAGTAATTACAATCTGAACTTTTAATTACTTTAAGAACTTTAATAAAGATGAAAAAATTATAAAATTTCTAGCTCATGCTCACTTGTTCTTTGCTTGTATGTTTTAACGTAAACTATTCAAACGTAATGGATAAAGACCACTGCATCTCATTAGTAATGACTTTCAAAGAGATTTATTATTTACAAGACGCAAAATATAAAAACAAAAACAAAATATTTGGAAGGAAATAGGAAACTAGTTAAAACAACCAGGTATAATGTCATGTTTCGTATTTTATTTTTTGTTTATTTTACGTGTGCATTATAAATTTCTATCACTTTCTTTGAATGTCGCTTGTAAAGCTTCGTGTTACCAATTAACCTAATTGTTTAAAAATATTTTGTGAAATTGTTCCAAATCTTAATGATTTCTGATGTAACCTAAAAATCTGTGTAAGCCAATATTGAAATTTCTTTGTTGTCATTGTCGTTCTTACATTCTGCAACCCAATTCAAATATCGTTAATCAAAAGGTTATGAATACAGCACGTGGCTAGTATTACTTTATTTATCTTATTATATAACACCGATATAACACAGCTATTAAAACAATGAAAAACACTCATTTTTCTGCATTAAAAATAAAGAGAACCGCAATTCGGTAGAACTGTTATAACAAGTTTGTCATCTAATGTGCCTAAGAAATGCGAAAAATTCCTTTTTGAATTAAACCCACTGCCTTTTCTGCTTAACTTTCTTCTTCTTCAGTGAATATATAAAAAAAGAGCCCTTTGTCTGATGTGTCCATTTGCAGTGCAGAAGTGGCTGAATAATCGTCGAGAACCGAAGGCGGTGACAATAAATGAAATGCGACTCGCTGCGTCCAGATGTGCGTTGCAGCATTTTCGCTCAATGCGATGCGACCCGATGCGATGCGATGCGGCCTGCTGTAGTGTGCGCGTACCTTTAAAGGGCATAAATATCAGTATTCCTAAATCGCCTTTTTGTGTCTCGAGTCATTATCTTCCTTGATAATTCAAAAAGTTGACAAACGAGGTATCATTTTAAAAATTGAGGTCTTCGTTACACCACATTTTAAGAAAGAAATTTTTTAAAATTCTGACCTAAGAGGGCATATTTCTACAATGCATTTTTCTGTCACGAGCTATTTATTTCCCTTGATACCTACCAGAAATTAATTCAACCCTTAAGGGGAAAAAATATCATAAGTTCTAGAAATTTTTGTTTTTTTACCTCGCTTCATAACTAACCGAAATCGATAAACGAGGTATCATTTTAAAGACCAAGTTGGCTGCTTTGGTCAAATCATATTTTATAAAAGGAATTTTTTGGAATTCGACCCTTAAAGGGGAAAAGTATCAATTTTTTTTTTATTTATTTTTTTATTACAAGCCATTTATCTTCTTCGATACCTAGCAGAAATCGATAAATGACATATCGTTTTAAATATTAAGGCCTCCAGCTAGGTAAAATCATAAATTAATAAAGAATTTTTCGGAATTTGGTGTTTAAAGTGGTAGCGCGTATGAGACTGTTCAGAGCAAGCCCCTAGATTGCAGCAGCGGATATCACAGAGATGTCAATTAACTTTTTTTTATTCAATAAGTAGCTTTTCGGATATTTTTTTTCTGTTATGGAAACACTGTCGTTTTGTTATGCCATTCAAATGTAAACATTTTATTCGCACAGCAACAAATATTTCAGAGATGTTGATATGTTGTGTGAAATTTGTTCAGGTTAGTTTTATTCTGTTAAGGTCAGTGACAGTTTGTCATAAATACAGTGTTTTAAATTTTCCCAACTGTTTCGTAATATATTGCGAGTATTTTGATGCCTATCTATTACACTTAAATAAATAATAATAATCATTTGCTACAAAAGTACAGTTCTACTATTCATTATATTACAAGCATTCAACCTTCTTCGCATTTTATTCGCGAAATTTTCGCACGGGTCGTCTAGTTATAAAATAAAGTGAATTTCGTCAGAACAGAGCGTTGTGTTTTCGGCAGACAGTTTTAGAATCTCATTGCTACCCTGTTGCTTGCTGGCCTGTGAGGGAATCTGTTACCTTTTTAGATGGTTCACTAAATAAATAATAGTTTTCATTATTAGTCAAATAATTGCATTATTATTTTTCAGTAGTTAATTGGGGTTTTCATTCTTTACCTTTTTCCTACTATCACGGTCCACTCCTAGTAATTGTTTATGCATAATTTATGTAAATACTTGTTGATTTCAATCTGTTGTTAACTCCTGGCGCCCAAAATGAATGAGGTTGAAACTGTTAAATAACATACCAAAACCATATCTCCTTCTGTAATTCTGTTGATACCAGCTTTACAAATCAAATGTTTATAGTTGTCTAATAATCAACAGTTTTAGATGTGTTGGATAACAGATACCCTTCCGTAATTGTTACTTTGTTCAAATCCCTAAAATCCACACAAAAATGGCGAAAACAGGTTTGGGTCCCTTGTAAGAATTTTATGCTCTACCAAATCTGTAGCCTTTTGAATAAATAAATTCTTGTAATAAACTTTCGATTGTCTCACTATCTTTGGTTGATAAATAACTTATTTTAAAAAAATCTGGTTCTACTTGAGGTACACGAACAAACGTATATTCTACGCCGAAATGCATTTTCCCCATTAAAATAATTAGTAGCTAATGTCTTATCTTTTAATACTTCAATCTGCTCCAAACAACGTTGGGAACTTCAATGTCATTTCCATTAAAATTCTCGACTTCTACAGAGTAATATTTCTTCTAATTTATCACTCTTATTTTACAAATATTTCTCTTCCTTCAACTACAACTACAACTACAACAATTCACATTCCTCTGGTGATTCCACTAAAATTATAGAATTCTCGTCGCAAGCAAGTTTATACTGGAGGGTGTCGTATTTCCGTGTTTTATTCTTCTCGAATACGTCGTTTAGCTGCTGTTGGCACTATTTATTTTACTTCACTGAATGTACTGGTAGACTAACTATAATAGAAATGATAGTCTGATACTTTTACAGTCTTAAGCACTTTTAATGAATTGCCACCACAAAATTATAAATAAAATTATAAATCGGACTTGTTTGTTTATACAAGCTCTCCTTATAATACCTGCAGAAAGTATTTGCTTTTATAATCCATTTTTATGTTTAGGAATATTTAGCAATCTCTGCATTATCACTCAGACTCATGAATATCGCCTTGTGATGGCGATACAATTAGGTGACTGGTCTCTCCAGCTTCAGTTAACCAACCAAACTCGGAAACCTACTCCTAGTTACCCTTTGCTACGGAAACTGTGTACACTACTTCTCTGAGTAAACAAACTGGCCTTAGCCAAGAAACCCAAAATTCTCGGATAATAATTACATAAAATGTATAATATAATTGTAGGATATCTTATCTATTATTTCTTTGTTATCTCTTAATATAACAACTCTTCAAATACAATAATTCCTCTGGTGATTCCAGTAATTCTAGAATTCTCGTCGGAAGCAAGTTTATTCTGGAGGGGTGAAAAAAAAAATCCGGAAGATTTTGGGATTATCTCGTGCAGCTGTTGACTTGACAGAAGACTTACAGATCCGATGAACTGCCATATTCTGGGTAGCTATTGCACCATCTGATCATGAATCTTTTAGCGACAAATGCGAGCCTTCACGCGAATATTTCCTCAAAACAATTGCACGCGCTGTTACGTCCATGCTAGCATGATATTTTGACAGGAATGCCATTATATTATATTTTATGTACCATAATTTTTAATTCCTTCAATTCTTGGAAGTCCCGTAATCTTACAATCTCCTGGATTTGACCCCTGATTACCACAAATAGCTTGTGAAAGTAAGGGAAATTCTGAACCTGTATAAATAATCATTTTGTATATCTTACCATCAATAATAATATTCCTTGTTAAATCTTTTACATCCGAATTCCCTCTGATAGCAATGATTGGCACTTAGCAATGATTGGCACTTCCCGTACTGTTGTGCGTGAATTCTCCAGTTTCATATCATAATAAAAGTTATGAAGTAATCTAAAGTTTTTTCATCGTATTCCCATAAAATTATTATATTATAATATGATTTTTCAGTTAACGTTACCGTGTGGTTGTTAATTTTTTAATATTATCAGCAAATTATTCCACGTCTTTATTTGGGTACTTAAGCAAGTTATATAATTGTTCCTTTTAAAACCACACTGTTTTTCTTTAGGTTCTCCTTATGAGATGCGAATATTTCACATACTTTTATTATACACTGAAAACCGGAAGGATTCGTCAGGTAGTCTAGTTTTGACCAATCTTGATATTTTTTCACTTGACAAATCATTAAAATAAATTAAGTTCTCAGATTTCTAGAAAAAACCTTCCCATGATTTCTTTGCACTCCCCCCCCCCCCAAAAAAAATCTGATCAAGAAATAATGGACACTGTGTAACGGTATTTGCAGAATTCGCTTACTACTAGTTGCCATCTGTGATGTTACTTTTGCTAATTTCAGACTTAGAATCGGTTGACGGATGCGCCCAGTCGATCACGCTGGCAGTTGGACCGCCTGCGAGGCTGGCTTCGATATTACGAAGTTACTTTTATTAAACCATACATTTACCAGACTCAAATGGAGTACTTCGGACACCAGTTGTGACTTAGAGCTTGTGAGTTACATGTTTGCTAGCTTTAGGCGTTCAAATGTTTGTTCCTTATGAGACTATCGTAGATTATCTTCTTTTCTTGATCTCTTCTATTCTTGACCTCTTCTGTACTTAAATCTGACACCTGAATATTGATTTAATGTTAGCATTGTAGGTTCTTGTAGGAGGGGGAGCGGACTGCCATGGGCTACTTGCAATAAGAAGAAGCTAGTATAGAAACGTGATTTTGTGCCAGGAAACCGAATCGTTACTACAGTTGATGATGTACAGGAAAATCGAGGAATCTAGTAACCCATGCTACGTAAAACAGATGGTTGATACTCAGCCTTACTAAATACAACTAACAGAGAACGGCAAGGTCTGTGCAGCGACTAAAGGTGGGGACGAACGCAAGCAAACGCATGCGGCCGAAACTGTGCGGTGTTTGTTAAGAATTAGCTTGTTGTCCACATTACAAAGAAGGAATGCGTCGTTTGTCATTCTTTCATGTTCGCCGGTTTATGCGGTAAAAATATTTTTATACCTACCATAAAAATGGTGGTAGAAGATAACATAATCATTGCTAGTGTGTCGTACATTATTATTTATTAGGGAGCCAAGTAATGAAACACGAAGACGCAGGAGATAACTTTGACGGTGGTGCATCACTTATTTGTTCGAAAGTAGAAATGTGTATGGACTATGGAGGGACAGAGTTGATAGACGATTTTACAGCTGAAATTGGATATGGAATTTTTGAAAGTTTCCGCAGAATGAAGTTGACCGACTTTGAAACGTTATTGCAGCAGATTGGTCCGAAGATTTCAAAACGCCAGTATTTTCTCTATCCCTTGGTGCAAATTTATACCGTCAAAAATAAAGTCTTTAAAAGGAAACCATGTCGATTTAAATACATCAGCTACAGAGTCTGTTTTAAATGATTTTTCCTGTTTTTGGACGTTCGCGCCTGAAGGATCCCAATTGAGATTTCTTTTACGTGTCTTTTGAGTCACATTTCTTAATATCAGTAATTTCGTTCCAGACATCATGTTTCCTTATTTAATCGTTGTAATAATTAGGAATAGGATTGGTTATAATTCTGTTAATTTTAAGGAATCCGAGATAGACAACTTCATGTTCCATAGAAAACAAGAAAAGCGTTCTTCTTAACCTACACACTATAACTAAGCCGAAAACGTGTGGTCCGCATTTTGCTTTGATGTACCGCCTCCCGAGAGAAACCGAGCGCAGGCAAACGAATGAGGTCGGAAGCGTTCATTCGCCTTAGTTTCGCTCGTGTGAGGTCATTTGCGTTCGCCTATTGTGTACCCACCCTAGCCTGTCGGAGGCGTTGCTCGTGTAAGTGAGGCCGCTCCATTTCTTCATGCTCACTTGTGGACTGTTTAGTTGAATGCTTAGTAGTGCACGCGTTACTGTCGATCGGCAGATTCTATCTTGTTACCTGAAATGTAGTTTGCGATGCATTTCATGTAATTAGATCTGTCCACATAGTTTGATTTTGTAGCGGCAATATTAATGCAAATGTGGGTAGGTTGAAATGCGGCGTGTACCAGAAAGGTATAAACAATTTATTTATTATTAGTTGTTACTAATTCATTGAGCACCATGTTAGTGACACAACGTGTATCGTGATGTTAACTACTCCCATCTAAGCTTCTGACTTTTGATGTATGGTAACAAGATAAATGCACTGATATTGCTAGCAAAGTTACATAGGCCACTAACAGAACAATATTTTCTGAGTAAGCTGTAACGTTCCCACACGTCCTTCTAATTAATTTCCGGCTATTTTCTTAATTATTTAGTATCGGACCTCTTAGCCGAAGATTGACTTGCATTCATTTCATCATTATCACCTGGTTACGGGGTCGGGAGGGAGACAGTCACAAAGAAATAAAGTATGTGAATAATTATGAATTTCACAAAAGTAAATTTGTATTCTGATCATTCACATTCATACATAGGTCTATAATTGAAATCGGAACACGATTAGGCAAGTCCCTATAGTTCTCCTGATTTTTAACACATGGAAATCAAACACTTTCTCTTAAAAGTTCTATATTTCTTACACCATAACTTGTAGCGAGAGTGAGCCTACAGTACACAGAGAGAGAGAAAATTTGTCTTACATCATATTGGCAGGCCGGCGGCGCAAACAGTCATCACATCGCCAACTGAGCACAGACTGCACAACACATCTAACAGAACTGACCAAGACTGAGGGCGTATTGTCCCATTGTGAGGGCTTATATAACACCCACCTAACGGGATTCAGGTAGGCTGATCCTCTACGGGAGGGGAGTACTGCCAATTTTGGATTCTTAATTTCCCATTTGGCGAGAGGACCATCTCTGCCAAATGGGAGGGAACACAGAGTTCCACCGATACTACCCCACCCGACAGGTAACTTTTGTGCTTGTAGGGTGGCTACAATAGTATCCTATCCCCGCCAAACTCTGGGCGGAAGCAAGGTGTCCGAACTTCTCCCACATGGCTTAGCCGCCATGACAGTATCTGTAGCCACTTGAAATCTTAGACTAAAAAATACTCTCCACCTCACTCTCGCTTAATTGAAATTACTTAATCCTAACCTAATTCTAATTAAATACTACTTCTTAAAGTTCCTAATTATATTTTCAAATGTCTTGTGACATCACAAAGCTCAGAAGCTATGAGATCTTATGAATGGTTCAATTTTTTTTTTAGATAGTTCTAAATATTGACTTAATCTAACCTAACCACCCCAATTTGAAGACAGCATATCTCGAGAACTAAGCGAGAAATCGAAAATATATATTCTTCACTTTCGAGTTATCTCGTTGTGTTACATAAGAATCTATCATCAAATTTGACCTTAGAGAAATTTTTCTTCTGAATTTCAACCCGAAACTCCTCACTTTTGAGACAGTATATCTCAGGAACTAAGAACGATATAAAGAAAATTATTATTAATTTTTTATCTGTCTCGTCGAGTTACATAATAATCCATCAACAAATTGTGGTGCCAAGGATGTCTTATGATTCCCTTGAAGTTTTTGTGCCTATTCCCCGTATTTCTACAGCCGACCAATATGGCGGCCCACCTCCCCACTTATCTCTACCCGGCTTCACTCCAGTGCGTGGTGAAGGTCCCTTGCGTCGTCTTCATATATATTCCTTCCTCCATGGGTAGCACCTGGTGTGTGGTGGCCCTACCTGCAGTGTGTGACCTCTACTCTGTGTGAAAGCTTCTACAGCGCCTATCTGGACTCTGACGTCAAAGTGCGGCAAAGCGACGTCTTCTGCGTGCCACCGCCCTGCTGTACGTGGCCGATACCGGACGACGGACTTAAGGACCGCTTCACGCTGGTAATGTACATTCAGTAATATCGCGACCACTATGATTCGTGTGCTCTGCCTAGAAAGCGCCCTGTCCCTATTAACATAGGTAAATTGGAAACGTCCTACGTAATATTTTATTACTTGCGACGCCGGATTGCGAGAGTATTCATGCTTCTACCAACTGTTCATCTTAGTTAGTCGTGGCCTACATTTGAGTAAGAACAATAACTTTAACGCAATTAACCTTGACCTTACACCGATTATATTCATGTGATTTCTTGCTTGTTTTTATCAGAAGTACTGGTTATGGCACCCAAGATATCATTGTAATTATCAGAAATCTTGGTGTTATTAAATGTTTCAAAGTGTAGTTTTCTATACTACCGAGCGTGGTGGCGTAACGGATAGCGTTCTGGCCTCGCATTTTGGAGGACGGCGGTTCGAATCCCCGTCCGGGCATCCAGATTTTGGTTTTCCATGATTTCCCAAATCACTCCAGGCAAATGCCGGGATGCTTCCTTAAAACGGCCATGGCCGAATTCCTTCCCATTCCTTACCCCCATCCTTTCCCGTCTCTAAAGACCTCGTTGTTGAGACACATAAAGCAGTTAAAAAAAATCTATAATGATTTGATGAAGGATAAGAACCCTTCAACCTCAAATATATATGTTAACTTGATATATTTCTAATTCATTCTTCTCGGTGCTGCCGGGTAAATTAGTAGCTGTTGCTGGCAAACATCTGTTTCATGTGTTGAAACATTTCAGAGAATAATCACCATATTATCTCTGCTATTTCCAATCTGCAGTAATTTTTTCTCCGTTCTTATTTACAATTTTCTAAATACCATCTCTTCCCCTCAGTTTTCTAATATAGCAACAGAAATTTCCTGACGCATATTTCAGTGAATACCCGGCACCCAGTGGCGTAGCTATCGGAGAGTTAGGCGGTGCCGCGCACTGGGTTCCCCAAGTTCTGGAGGCCCACAAGGTCAGGCCAGGGGTCCCACAAAGCACGGGGAGCCCCTGCTAGCAAACCTCTCAAGACTTGGTATAGTCGCCCATCTGGCCTGAGGGTCCCAATATTTATTTTTCACTGGGGCCCCTCTTTAACGTTACTGGTTGCACCAATATTATTCTTCATACGCCCATCTTTAATGACCCTCTTTGCTGTTATTAATTGTTTGTTTAGGTGTTTTATGTATTCCCCGCTGCCTTGCTATCTCTTAACTCTGTAGTGTTCTCTTCTCACTAACCTCTTTAACCTCCTAACCTCCTTACTGTAGTATGTAGGTTCTGTACTTCTCTTTATTTTCTGGTTGAGAATAAATATTTCCTCATTTGCTTTAATTAACTCATTGAACACTTCCCACTTGTCCTTCACTCAAATTGAGCCAATCATCCATTTGCTGAACCTTCCTCCAAATATCTCTTCAGTTCTGAAATTTGTTCCTTTTTATAATATTACTTATTTTCTCCTTGAATTTTGGCCTCATATCCCTAAATTACCTATTAACTTTTGAAATAGATGTTATTATTCTGCCTGTAATGTCCCACTTCCTCAGATACTGATTTCCTGAATCCTCATAGGCAATCACAACTGCCTCGTGAATACTTATTCCCTCTGTTCCGTGAAACTCCTCATAATTTTCATCACGCTTTCTAATGAAAACTTTCGGTACTTCATGTCCCCTTGTGTTTTGTTCTACAGTTTGTGTAAACGCTTCCTTGCTTATCTGAAGAGTCTGCAAATATCTGCTTCTTTGTATTCCCCTCCCCTTCTATTTACGAGGGGCGCCCTTATTATTTTTTTATTTTTTTCAACCTCCGATTGCACAGCATAGAGACCAGACGAGTGGCAGGTGAGTGATGTGCGCAGCAGACGATTGCGCATCTCCGCTACCACACACTCTGTTGTTGCCGCGCTCGTGACTTCATTATGTGCCAAGCTGCAGTCACAGAAACATGACCGCGTTGATCAGTTCTCCCACCAAGTGCGAGTTACGAAGGGTTATTCGTTTTCTGCAAGCAGGAGACAGTGCAACAGAAATCCATCGAAGAATGAGCCAAGTGTATGGAAAGAGTGTATGTGATGACTCACTGGCGGAAACATTTTATGAAGAGGGTATTGGACAGCTTGTCCACAGGTATGACAAACGCCTTAATCTTCAAGGCGATTATTTTGAAAAGTAACCATAAGAGTACATAACAGTTGGTAATAAAATATTTTTTCCATCTGCATTTGTCTTTTATTTATGGCCTATCAGAAGTTGGGAAAAAAAAGTCCCTCGGATAACACCTAGTATATTTATATTTCTGCCTATTATGACCACTTTATTCCCACATGTGAATTCTGAATATAAAATAATCTTCTTTCCCTTTTTCATTTTGTTCATTCATCCTCCCACCTGAGTAAACATCTGTAATTCTTATCATTTCTCTTCTGTCGTTATAAAATTCTACCCCATCGTCTGTGAATAAAAATGAATGGAACTTCACTAACCAGTATAAATACTGCTCCATTACTTCCTCTTCTGTCTCTTCGCAGTGGACTGCTCTAGAATTTTCGGAGCAGTAGCAAACGATGAGAGACACACGCCCTACAAACACAATTTCTCCACTCCCCTGAAGGATGCCACCCAGGCCATGTGGCCAAGTTGGTGATCGCTACGGTTTATTCTTTAAACCTAAGGAATAACGTCGTTGTCTATAACTCCTTCCTTTAAACAAGACTCAACGCCTATTGCTGATATATCGCCAATAAGAAGTCAAATTTTTATGAGGCATGTTTTTTGAGTAAATACCGTTTTGAAATTAAAAAAGACGTGCACATATATATATCAATAATTTTATTTTTACATGAAAGCCTGTACCTTACTCTAATTTTCTACATAATTCCCTTCAATACTGAGGCACATGTCATAACGTAGTACCAGTTTTTGAAAACCCTTCTCATAGAAGTCTGCCGCCTGACTTGTTAACCACTGCATCACAACTGTTTTGACTTCGTTATCGTCTTCAAGACGCTGACCACCCAGGTGTTTCTTCAAGTGCAGCACAGATGGTAGTCACTGGGCCCCAGATCAGGGCTGTACGGAGGATGATCTAGAGTTTCACATCGAAAATATGTGATTAGATCTTTGGTCTGATTAGCTACATGTGGACGGGCATTGTCATGCAGCAAAACGATGCCCTTGCTCAACTTGCCACGTCTTTTGTTCTGGATTGAACGGCGCAGATTGTCCAATGTCTCACAATAAGCTGTTGCATTGATTGTCTCATTACGAGACAGAAATTTCACAAGCAATACTCCTTTTCTGTCCCAAAAAACTGTGCACATGATTTTCCGGGCAGATATCGTTTGCTTGAACTTCACTTTTTTTGGGTGAATCTGAATGCCGCCATTCCATGGACTATTGCTTTGATTCAGGTGTGACGTAGGCAACCCATGTCTCATCGCCCGTAACAATTTGGCTTAAGAAATCATCACCATCGTTGTGGTACCGCTCAAGGAAAGTCAATGCACTGCCTAAACGTTTGGTTTTGTGCACATCTGTTAACATTTTCGGTACCCAACGTGAGCTCAATTTTCGGTAATTCAAGTGCTCGGTCACAAAGCCATAGAAAACACGACGAGAAACATTAGGAAAGTCATCACACAAGAAGGAAATCGTAAAGCGTCTGTTTTGTCTTACCTTATTGTCCACTTTCTGCACCAAACTTTCATTAACGACCGAAGGACGCCCACTCCGTTGTTCATCACGCACATTTGTGCGGCCATCTTTAAATGCTCTCACCCACTTTCTCACCATTCCATCACTCATAATGTTTTGTCCGTAAACTGCACATATCTCACGATGAATATCGATCGGTTTTAGGCCTTTAGCACAAAGAAATCTTATAACAGCCCGTACTTCACAGTCGGCGGGACTCACGATTATCGGAGGCATCTTGAACACTCAGTGAACAACGTAAACAAGGAAGAATTAGACTGTAATGGCGTCAGTGCGTAGGCAAGAGATGCAGGTACCCAGTGCGCATGCGCGGAACGCCGACCGTAGCGCTGCAGCCACGGTGTGACAAAACGGTACTTACTTAAAAAAATACGCCTCGTACTTCTACAATTTACTAATGGGATCCTGATTTCCGGTTTTTGCATCTTTTCATATCATATATATTATTTCTATAAGGTATTTTTTTGTCACAAGCCTGTATCTTCTTTCATACTTAACCGAAATCAATGAATGAGGTGTCATTTTAAAGCTTATGGTCTCCACTTTGGTCACATCATATTTTAAGAAATGAAGTTTTCGGAATTCGACCCTTAAAGGGCAAAAATTGTCAATCTTTCTAAAATGCTGTTTTCTGTGTTATGAGTCATTTATCAACCTGGATACGTATATGAAATCGTTTAATGTAGTATCATTTTAAAGATTAAGATCTCCGCTTTAGTGACGTCATATATTAAGACCGATATTTTTCGGAATTCGACCCTTAAATGGCAAAAGTATCAATATTTTTGCAATGCTTAATTGTGTCACGAGCGATTTATCTCTCTTAATATCTAACCGATATAGATAAATGAGGTATCATATTAAAGATCGACGTCTCCGCCGTGGTAACATTATATTTCAAGAAAAGAATTTTTCGTTTTTCGACCCTTAAAGGGCAAAAATTTCGATTTTTCTAAAATGCGTTTTTTGTATCTCGAGCCATTTATCTCCCTGGATATCTAACCAAAATCGATAAATGAAGTAGGATTATGAGGAGTAATGTCTCAGCTTTGTGACATGATATATTAAGAAAGAATGTTTTTGGAATTCAACCCTTAAAGGGAAAAAGAATAAATTTTTCAATAACGCATTTTTGTGTCACGGGTGATTTATCTCCCTTAAGATCTAACCGATATAGATAAATGAGGTATCATATTAAAGAATAAGGTTTCTGCCGTGGTAACATTATATTTTAAGAAAGGAATTGTTCGTAATTGAACCCTTAAAGGGCAAAAATGTCAACTTTTCTAAAATTCGTTTTTTATGTCTTGAGCAATTTGTCTCCCTGGATATCTAACCAAAATCGATAAATGAAGTAGGATTATGAGGAGTAATGTCTCAGCTTTGTGACATTATATTTTAAGAAAGAATATTTTTGGAATTTAACCATTAAAGGGGAAAAGTATAAATTTTTCTATAATGCATTTTTGTGTCACGAGCCATTTATCTCCTTTGATTTCTAACCGATATAGATAAATGAGATATCATATTAAAGACTAAGGTCTCCGCCGTAGTAACATTATATTCTAAGAAAGGAATTTTTTCTTTTTCGACCCTTAAAGATCAAAAATGTCGATTTTTCTAAAATGCGTTTTTTGTATCTCGAGCCATTTATCTCCCTGGATATCTAACCAAAATCAATAAATGAAGTAGGATTATGAGGAGTAATGTCTCAGCTTTGTGACATAATATTTTAAGAAAGAATGTTTTTGGAATTCTACCCTTAAAGAGAAAAAGTTTAAATTTTTCAATAACGTATTTTTGTGTCACGAGCGATTAATCTCCCTTAATATATAACCGATATAGATAAATGAGGTATCATATTAACGAATAAGGTTTCCGCCGTGGTAACATTATATTTTAAGAAAGGAATTGTTCGTAATTGGACCCTTAAAGGGCAAAAATGTCAATTTTTCTAAAATTCGTTTTTTATGTCTTGAGCTATTTATCTCCCTGGTTATCTAACCAAAATCCATAAGTCAAGTAGGGTTATGAGGATTAATGTCTCAGCTTTGTGACATCATATTTTAAGAAAGAATGTTTTTGGAATTCAACCATTAAAGGGAAAAGTATAAATTTTTCTATAATGCATTTTTGTGTCACGAGCCAATTATCTCCCTTGATATATAACCAATATAGATAAATGAGGTATCATAGTAAAGATTAAGGTCTCCGCCATAGTCACATTATATTTTAAGAAAGAATTTTTCGTTATTCGTCCCTTAAAGGGCATAAATATCAGTATTTCTAAAATACGTTTTTTTTTTGTCTCAAGTCATTTACCTCCGTTGATAAATGAGGTATCATTTTAAAGACCAAAGTGGCTGCTTTGGTCACACCATATTTTATATAAGAAATTTTTTGTAATTCGACCCTTAAAGGGCAAAAGTATCAATATTAATTATAAAACGTGTTGATTTTTTAAATTTTTGTTTTTATTATATGCCATTTATATTCTTCGATACCTAGCTGAAATCGATAAAAGACATATCGTTTTAAAAATTAAGGTCTCCAGCTAGGTAAAATCATAAATTAAGAAAAAATGTTCAGTATTTGGTGCTAAAAGTGGTAGCGCGTATAAGACTGTTCAGAGCCATGTCCCCAGATTTCAGCAGCGGATTTCACAGAGAAGCCAATAAACTTTTTTTTATTCAATAAGTATTTTTTCGTAAATATTTTTTTCTTTTATGGAAACAATGTCGTTTTGCTATACAATTCCAATGTAATCATTTTATTCGCTCAACAACAAATATCACAGAGATGTTGATATGTTGTGTGCAATTTGTTAAGGCTGGTTTTATTCTACCAAGGTCAGTGACAGTTTGTCATAAATAAATTGTGTTTTAAATTTTTCTAACTGTTTCATAATATGTTGTGAGTATTTTGCTGTGTACCTATTACACTAATAAAAAATATTTGCTAAAAAACTACAGTTCTACTATTCATTATATTACAAGCATTCAACCTCACTATTCGTCGTATTTTATTCGCGAAATTTTTGCACGGGTCGTCTAGTATTACAATATTCTCGTACCCCTTTTATCCTTTGGTCAACTTTATCCTCTCGGTTCCGACTTCCCGGGCAAAACAAATCTCAATCAATATTGTTGCTTTGATTCCCTTGCATTTATTCAGCCCCCTTTCCCTACTCGACCTCTCTGCGTGTCAACATGTCCAACCGCCGAATTATTTTTCTGAATTGTTTTGGACTGTTATACTCTTCCCATTTGGGATCGTCCATAAACTACGTGGCTCCATTTTGGCCTCTATTGAAATCTCCCTCTCCTCACGTAGCCGACGTGGCTTTTGCCTTGGCAACTCTCCCCCCCCCCCTTCTATATGGCACGTAGCTCTTTCCTTATTCATTCTAGAAGACATTTTCTGCCTTTTTCTATTAGCAGACTATCGTTGAAATTACTGCGTATATATTGACACTACTGATATTTGCTTAATATCCTTTTATCTAATATTATAATAAGAAACTCTTGGTCATCTATGACGTTATCTGTCATGTCATGACGTTACTTTATGACCTTGCGCAATGACGTCACGCTTTACGCCATTGTTCTTGGTTATTCACGTTATTTAATAATTTCAAAGCACCCGCGAATAAATTAACAGACAGAACACTGACATAAAAGTATTTAATGCGTTTAAATCATTAGATGCTTATATTTACGTAAAATTCTGTTGATATGTAGAAGTAGTCCTTAAATTCTTTTACCATAGATATATAAGATAAAAGCTTTAAGTTTCGAGCATCAATGATACCAAAAGTTTTGATTTGATTGTTACTTAGAATGGATCAGAATTACAACTGGCATTTGATGTTACAGCAGAGGACATGAATAATTTAAACTGTGTCCTTTTATTGAAGTTATTAAATCATTTGAACAGAAACAGTTGCACATTGATCGCGATCTGTGCATCCTACACTACAATTAATACAAATACTCGCTGAAGTCCGGGACATCGTTCATGTTCCTAAAGAATTTGCATTGACAGCTACCAACATCTAACAACCATAGTACACAATAGGAGACACAATACCACTACCACACACAAACACCAATGGTCTATCCGATGTAGTTGTGGCAGCAGAGTGACATATACGGGGACACATGTCTTTGGTCGAAATACGAAAATGCCCTGCATCAACCACTTTTAACCATCATATCTCCCACATCACCACAGCTATCGACATTCGGCCAATGTTGTGCATGACAAGAAGCTGCATGCTACTTCCACACAGAAAGACCAGTAATCTGTGGTAGGTAGTGGTGGCTGAAAAGTGAAATATAGGAAAACACACGTCCATTTTTATATATATATATATAAGATTACAATCCCAACACGTAAAATTCTTGCACATATTTCTGGGTTAATTGCTTTGCTCTGGATGAAGGTATATGCCCAACATGTTTTTAATGCATGGAGATCAGCAAATACGAAAATGCCCTGCATTGATCACTTTTAACCATCATATCTCCCACATCACCACAGCTATCGACATTCGGCCAATGTTGTGCATGACAAGAAGCTGCATGCTACTTCCACACAGAAAGACCAGTAATCTGTGGTAGGTAGTGGTGGCTGAAAAGTGAAATATAGGAAAACACACGTCCATTTTTATATATATATATAAGATTACAATCCCAACACGTAAAATTCTTGCACATATTTCTGGGTTAATTGCTTTGCTCTGGATGAAGGTATATGCCCAACATGTTTTTAATGCATGGAGATCAGCAAATACGAAAATGCCCTGCATTGATCACTTTTAACCATCATATCTCCCACATCCCTACAGCTATCGACATTCAGCCAACGTTGTGCACGACAGGAAACTCCATGCTGCTTCCACACACAAAGACCAGTGATCTGTGCTTGGTAGTGGTGGCTGAAAAGTGAAATATAGGAAAACAAACGTCTATATATGTAGGGGTTTTGCTGTCCCCCATCCGGCGCGTCCCCAGGTGGCGGATAGGGGAACGTTCTGCAGATATGCAGGGTAGGTGGGAAATAAAATACCACCCGTCGACCAAAACAGCACCAAAGCCTTCCATCTGGCTATCTTCTGGAACTCAACAATCCAGTTGTAACACCCGTATACATCACATGAGGTATACCACAATCACCGTCATCTTCAAATAATCATGATGGAACGACAAGGAAATAACCTACTACCCAAGGCCCCAGTCAATGTGCTGGATTCTCTAGGTCATCGGATTCTGGGGGACCAGGAACATCATGAAGAGAAGGATCGGAGCTTCTCAAAACATCTATGTAAGCATTACATCGGCACGCTCAATGCAAAGACCCTTGTAAAAGTAGGTAAACTTAAACAACTCACAAACACACTACAACAATTTCACATCAAGATCCTTGCAATACAGGAGACGCGATTCACAGACGAGAGTCATTTCAATACGGAAAATTATAGGATTTATAAGGGCAAACCTGCAGTAAGAAGACGAACACCAACAATGTTTGGCACAGCATTTGCTGTCCACAAATCAGTCATAGATAGCATCACAGACTTCAACTTAGTATCAGAACGCATCTCCATGCTCTCTTTCAAATCAGGTAACAAAAGATACACCATAATCAATGCTCACGCACCCACAAATGATCAAAACAGAAAGAAGCCGCAAGAAGTTGAAAATTTTTGGGAAGATATGGAGGAAGCTGCCAACAAAATACCTGAAACACACACAAAAATTCTACTAGGAGACTTCAACGCGCAGTTAGGCAAAGAGAAAAAATACAGAGAATTTACGGGCCCTTACACAGCACATAATCGTACAAACAAAAATGGAGAACATCTTATACTGTCAGAACTTTGACCTAAAAATAATGTCAACGCAACTTATGACTTGGATCTCACCCAACTACTTATGGGGAGAATTTCAGATAGACCACATAACCATATCAAACAAAAGCAGAAGAGAAATTTTAAATGTGAGAACCCGTAAAGGATTCTTTGAATCAGATCATCACTTGTTACAAGTAAAGATCAGGCCAATCCCAAGAAATAGGAAAACAACAAAGAAGACTGTAACCACCAGACCAGACCCAGAATATCTGAAGAAAAACAGAGAAAAAGTCATGAATGAAATTAATCAAAATGCAGCAGAAAATTGGAAAGACCTAGCAAATGCAGTACAAAAGGCAATGCGTTGGGAACAGCCTCCTAGAAAACGCAGACATAGATGGTGGAACATGAAGTGCGACGAGGCTATTGAACGTAGGATTCAGGCATGGACTAAATTCAATAGCAACAGAACAACAGAAACATGGCAGCAATTTCACACAATCCAGAAACAAACCTCAAAATAAATTAGAAAAGAAAAGCGTTCATACAACAAAAAAGTAACAAGTTATTGAGGAAGACTTCAAAAGAAATAACACAAGAAATTTTTATAGAAATTGGTAGCCTGAAAATATTTCAGGCTACCAACCTCCAAACTTTTGTTTCAAAAGGCCAGATGGTTCCATCGAAATGAATACCAAAGCTAACTGCAAAATTCTGGCACAATGCTTTGAAAATCTCCTCAACTGCGAGAAACCGACGGGAAAATTGACCCTAACAGAAACTACACCAAATCCGGACACTACACCACCCACACTCGAAGAGATAAAGGAGATCATAAAACAACTGAAAAAACAACAGAGCACCAGGAGAAGATGGCATTATTGCCGAGTTCTGGAAGCTTGGAGACGAAAATCTCACAAAGAAAATTCATAAAATTATCACAGATATTTGGGCCACAGAGAAAATTCCACAAGAATGGAAATGTGCACTAATACATCCCTTACATAAAAAGGGTGACAAGACGGATCCCAACAATTACAGAGGTATCTCCTTGCTGCCAGTCATTTACAAAATCCTCTCCAAAGCCCTACTGAACAGGCTAGAGCCTCAGGTAGTTCCACAAATATGTGGATACCAGGCAGGCTTTAGAAAAGGAAGATCATGCATCAAACAAATCTGGAATCTGAGAACACTCCTGAAGATAAGACAAACAAACAATACCGAAGTAACATTTGTGGATTTCAGGAAGGCATATAATTCCATAGACAGACAGACGCTCTTTGACATAATGAAAGAATACGGCATAGACAAGAAGACAAGGGCTCTGAAACAACAAATACTCACGGATACCACGTTTAAAGTGAAATTTATGGGAGAAACATCAGAACCATTCAAAATTTGCACGGGTGTCAGGCAAGGAGATGGATTATCACCGATTTTATTCAACATGCTATTGGACAAAGTTATAAAACAATGGGAAACGCAGGTCAAAGGAATTCAGATAGGAAGAACACGCCATACCAAAACAATCATCAGATGCCTGGCATTTGCGGATGACCTGGCAATTCTCAGCAACAATAGACAGGAAGCACAAGATGCATTGGAACAGCTACATCAAATTGCCGCCAAAACAGGGCTACAAATTTCGTTGTTGTTGTTGTTGTTGTTGTTGTTGTTTTAGGGCGCGTCGACGTCTAGGTCATTAGCGCCCTACAAATTTCGTATGAATAAACGCAGTACATGGAGAAACAAAACAACAATGTACAAACAATATACACAAAATTTGGAAACATAAAAAGAGTTGAGAAATTTAAATATCTAGGGGAATACAAACAAGTAGGAGGATCTAACAAGCAATCAAATTCAGAAAGATCAGAAAAGCTTCAGAAGGCTTATAGAAACACATGGTCATATTATAACAAAATAAATATATCAAGACAGGACAAACTCAGACATTACAAAACAGTGGTACTTCCAGAAGCATTATATGCATCAGAAACAACCACGATTGGGGCTTCATGCATAACAGAAGCGGAAAAAGTTGAACGCAAAATCCTTAGAAAATTTTTTGGAGCAATATATAAAGACGGTATATGGATGAAAAGACCAACGAAAGCACTATACGAACATACAGATTGACTGACAGATATGATCAGAAGACGGAGATTACAATTCTATGGACATTTACAGCGAATGAACAGCACTAGACTCACAAAGAGGATCTTTGATGTGGTAAATGGTTCACTCAGGAAAACCAATTGGTTCCAGGAAATAGTAGAGGACTTGAATCACGCAGTGATCAGCAAGGAAATGATACGGGAAAGGGGACAATTCAAGAACAAAATTATGAACACAAAATTTAAAATACAGAAGAAAACAGGAACAAAATGGACTGAACAAAGGAAACAGGAACACAGTGAGTGTATGAAGAGACAAATACAAACAAAAACTAAATAATCATGAATAATTTGAGTTTAAACACTGTCCTCAAGGGCAATAATGATTAATAATATATATATTTCGTTTAAATGAACAAATTAATTATCAGTTTTTTTTCTTACTGAAATCATTACATGGTTTGAATGAAAGAAGTTCCAAATTGATCGCTATATATGTGACACAAACCACGAATAAATATTACGTAGCATAGCGTCAGCTATTAAGATTTATTTTTAGCATCCTCGTTTTCACTGGGGTCATTATTTCAGCCCATTTAGCCTAAGCTGTCTCAGCCGTTAAAATATCGATCCTCATCATGATGTAAGAACCTGTGAACATTTGGGATGAAGTTTATATCGCGATGCATGATGACACTGACATGCGATACATGTAATGTATTAATTCCCATGTGATTGAAGCTTTGCTTTTTTAGCGTCAATATTAGTGGAGATTGTGGTTAAGCTGAACTGGAACCTTTACTAAGATGACAATCGAAGCTTTTTCCTACAACACGAGGGATGATAAATTGCAGAGAGATTTATTTTATAAGAACTCTATTAATATTTAAGCAACTGGAGAGAAATAAATCACCATTACACTCCGTTAAACTCGTTATTTTTGACGGGCTCTGGAACTAGTATAACTATAAATATTCTGAATTATAGTGTGGCACCAGCCACCGTTGCAAATGATAAATTAATGCGAAGATCTCTCTCAATACAGCAAGAGATCCTTTTCTTATTGAGGTTATACTAAAAATATTTCTTAATCTCATTAATCATTGTTTATTAAGTGATAAAATAGAAGAAACTATACCTGCCGCGTAAAAATCTAAGAGGAGCTCATTTTTTGTTTGCTGCAGTTTCGTCTCCTCTCTTCCCACCAGAGAATGATCCTTGGTCCTACTTAAAATATTTCCATAGTTCATTTACGCCATTCTGAAATTTAAAACTCTCTGGAAAAACATTCCCTATAAGCCTCGTATAATTTATTGTACAGTGCCATGTCACATCACACTTTGAGCTTCAAATAACACTGTGATTAAAAATGCACTGAAATTCACTTGGCACATTATAATTACAATTATTTCATCGACGCGGTCGATCCGAACAATAACAACCGTCAAACTGGAAAATCCTGTGTGACATCTGTAAGTGAATCCGAGTCTAGGTACCGCGCGTTTAATTTTTTTCGGCTCTAAACAAACCGTAGTGAGTCGATTAGTTCAAATGTACCGGCACCGTGCAACTGAACGCTATGACAAGTCACAAACATGTGTAGAATGTTTGTTTGTTTGTTTATTTATTTATTGACATTCGGTTATGTAACCATACAGCCATCACTTGTAACTTGATTCATTATCGTTAACTAATAACATGTTTGATTATACTCATTATTATATTGCATCTGTTAATTATCGTTATACTTATGCTACTTACAATTTTGATTATATTGGTAACAATTTTAAATAGAATTTATCTAAACATAATTAAAGTCTTTCAGGTATAAAGCCGAATCGCAGTAGCAGTTGATACAATTCGTTTTCAAGTCATATTGCAGGTATACGTGAGGCAATACCGACATTGGTATTCATGCGTCTAAATTATTATTTTCTTTTGTTCACATTCGGTTATATGACCATACATCCGTGAATTGTAAGATAATTCATTATGCTTAATTATTGACAGGTTTGATTATACTATTTACAATCTTGCTTATGCTAATTATAGTTGTACTTAGGCTACTTACAATTTTTATTATACTGATGACAATTTTAAGTCATACTTTTCTACTCGTAATCTTTAAGGAATAAAACAGAATCGTTGTAGTCGTTTATACAATTCATTTTATGCTTATTGACATTTTTATTTTTGATGATGAGGTCTTAGATTTCTATATTTCCATTTTTTAGGAATCTAATAAGGCTGTTGTACACTGCTTTGTCATCGCTAACTAGGAGTAGGATTAGGTTGGTAGGAAGAGGGATTCCTATGTTGACTAAATCCTTGATCATGGTATCCTGAGCCCGTTTAAATTTTCTACAGGAAAATATAATGTGGTTGGTGTCTCCTATAGTCTGTTCTGAACAATCACAGAGAGGAGATTCTCTCAGACCTAGTCGATAGAGGTGGCTGGGGAATCTTCCGTGGTTGAACCGCAGCCTGGAAATCATTGTTGTTAGTCGTCTGCTTGTGATCCATTTATAAAACCAAGGTTGAGGTGGAATAGTTGGTTGGATGCTTCCATAGTGCGATGCTTTGGTGGTTAGAGATGTTCTCCATTCTTCTTGCCATTTTTCTTTGGCTCGTTTTTTGATTGTGTGAATTATATCTGACGTCGGAAGGTTCATACCATCTTTAAATCCGTTGAGGATGGCCTGTTTTGCTAAAGTATCCACTTGTTCATTGTATTTTATACCTTTGTGAGCTGGAACCCATAGCAGGTAGGTAGTGATTCCCCGTTCTTTACTGCTTTTTATTTGTTTCCTAATTTCTAAGATCGTCATCGGGAGGTGATAATTCCACGTGTTGTTAGTGTAGAATGTTGGCGCAGAGTGTCTAAAATAAGGAAATAATTAAATGACGGAAAAACCTATTAATATGCTATTGTGTATCCTGTACCCTATTTTTAATTGTGATAGATAAAGGGAATGAAAACCTTCATAGCTTGGTTCGAAACCCCTCCCCCCCCCCCCCACCACCACCATCTCCCTTTTTCACACGTATCTCAAGGCAGCATTCTACCCTAACCCTTCCTCCTTTGAAAGAACAACTTTTTCCAATCCCTGAGACCCTTACAAAAAAAATCTTCCTACACCCTTGTGCCAGAAATCGAGTGGTCATCTTTTCCCCTCCATGCATTACTTTTAATTCTTAGACCAATACTTTTCCATGCGTCATCACCAATATACGACTTGTACACTCCCATGACCCTCTTCACCCTCTTCCAATGAATCCCTTTTATCATATCTGTTACTGATTACATGCCGCGATAATTTCCAGAAACAAATTTAGCAGCCATTTTTTGCACCCTCTCCAACTCCTGTATTTGCTACTCAAAATGTGTGTCCCATACTACAATAATATATTCGAGCAATGGTATGACCAAAGTTTTGTAATCCAATTCCTTCACTTCTCTCGTACATCCCCTCATCACTCTCTCCAACAAGTGCAGAATTTTGAAACCTTTTCCAACTACCTGACCAATGTGTCCTGCCCAGTTAAGCTTGTTATCAAATGTAATGCCAAGATATTTACATTTCAAGTATTCAATAACCAATTCTTTCCCAATCTTATATTCATAATTAACCTTTTGTTTTTTATTTGTGTATCTGATATGCTGACTCTTCTTTGCATTTATCTTCATCCCATGTTTACCAACCCAACTAGACATCCTGTCCAGATCTCCCTGCAACTGTTTACAATCCTCTATCATTTTGATTCTTTTATATAGCATTATGTCATCTGCAAACAATCTGATTTCAGATAGTAAACAATCAACACAATTATTCATTAGAATAATAAATATCAATGGTCCCAATACGCCACCCTTCCATATTTAATACCACTTCTTTTGATACTGCATTTCCTGCCATAACTTTTTGTTTTCTACCTTTTAAAAATTCTTCTACCCAGCAAATGACTTTCTTATCCACTCCAATGGTTTTTACCTTATTTACTACCATTTTATGGCTTACTCTGTCAAACGCCTTAGACAGATCTATGGCTACACTATCAATTTGGCCTCCTTTGTCCATTTCATCTGGAATATCTTGCATATATCCCACAAACTGAGATTCGCATGAATATCCTTGCCTGAACCCATGTTGCCTGCTTGAAAACCACTTACGTTCCTCGCATATATTTTTGGTTGCATATCAATCTTTCCATTAATTTACCTATCCCTGATGTCAAACTGATTTGCCTGTAATTCTCAACTCTATTTCTCACCAACTCCTTTATGTACCGGTACTACTATTGCACTTTTCCAGTCCTGTGGTAAGCAGCAAGTAACCCGACTCAATTTAAATAATATTTCAAGATAAGGTACAATGTCACATCCGGCTTATTCCTTCTTTCCGTTTGGTGAAATGTTCTCAAAATATCTCTTCAAGTTCGAAATCTGTAACATTTTATAATTGTACCTATTTCCCCCTTTAATTTTGCCTACTGAATTCTCTAATATCTATCTGAACTGCTTCATGATCACATATTCCTTCAGTTACTTGACACCTTACAAGCATATCATCGACCTTTATGAGCATATTTTGTCACATAGTGTTCTGCCAACACTTGTATAAATCCTGCACTGACAATTCATAGACCCATTTTTAGCCACCTTCTTATCTATTTTTAATTCCTTGTTCAGTTGTTTCAAATATTCCCTACTACCCTGCTGTCTCTTAACTCTATTATGTTCTCTTCTTACCAACCCCTTTAACCACCTCAGGTCCCTATTATAGTACATAGGTTCTCTACTTCTCTTTATTTTCTGCTTTGGAATACATTTTTCTTCCCGCTTTGTTATTATCTCCTTGAACTCTTCCCACCTTTACTGTATTTGTACCTTCCTTCCATTTTGCTGAATTGTTCTCTGAAATATCTCTTCAAATTTGAAACCTGTGCCTTTTTATAATTATAACTATTTCACCCTTCAATTTTTTGCTTTTGGTTTACTGAATCATCTAATGTAAGATCGTAATTTTTTACGGCGTTGTATATTAATAAATTTCTCTCGGGCTTCCAGCCGCGTTAAGATTTTACATTTGTGGGACGTGTCGAAGGCGTCCTTCTCTGCCTTCATTCTCAACCAAATGTCAATGATTAACTGTTTGTTTATTCAACCGCTGCCATGGAAACGGTGGAAGACAAAAACCAACACAACGAGATTACGTCATCACTCTTCTGCTTGTTACCGACGCGAAACTGTTTCAGAATTTTAATAGCCGGGTTTCAGGCCACACTGAGTTGATAACCAGTGTCCCTGTTGACTAATAAATCAGTTGATCTTATTTTTACGTAATTACGCTGGCCCAAAAATCTTTGACCTAGGCTAAAATTGTTATTTTTTCAAATTCCAATGAGTGACCATCTTGCACACTATGTTCGGCCAACGCAGATTTCTCTTCTTGCCCAAGACGAACATTTCTGGCGTGCTCAACACATCGCTGCACAATGCGTCGCTGCGCCTGTCCGATGTAACCACGGCCACATTCAAATGATATATAATATACACCAGGGGTTCGTAAACCTAGGTCATCTTTAACGCTGCCGACCAAGTTTCTATTTTTTTTTTTTTTAACTGCTTTACGTCTCTCAACACCGAGTCGGGAAAGGGTGGGGGCAAGGAATGGGAAGGAATTCGGCCATTGCCTTTTTAAGGAAGCATCCCGGCATTTGCCTGGAGTGATTTGGGAAACCATGGAAAACCCAAATCTGGATGCCCGGACTGGGATTCGAACCGCCGTCCTCCCGAATGCGAGGCGAGAACGCTATCCGTTACACCACCACGCTCGGTCCAAGTTTCTAATTTTAGTGGGTGGTCTATGAATTGTCTTGACTCGGTGTTGTGATAACAGTCTACCTATTTTGAAACTTAAGGCACCCACAAACGCCAGAAACGCAAGGACCTTGGTATCAATCTTATCTCTCCGTCGATTTTCCTTCTGTTTAAACGCGCGAGTATTCTGCCCCTGATTATAACCATTATTTAAAAACGTTTTCTGAAGATAGTCCAATTCACCAGCCAGGCTATGTTTGTCACAATTCCTTTGTGCTCTGTGTACCAAGGTAGTTAATACAGAGTTGCGTTGTGCCGGATGATGACAGCTGTTGGCGTTTAAATATAAGACGGTATGGGTAGGCTTCCGATACACAGTGTGTCCCAGCGAACCATCAGCACGTTTAATAACAAGCACATCAAGAAACGGCAGGCAACCGTTCTCCTCCAATTCCATTGTGAACTGAATATTTTCATGCATAGAACTGAGATGCGCAAGGAATTGGTCAAGACTGTTTCTGCCATGTGGCCAAATCACAACGGTGTCATCGACATAATTATAAAAACACCTCGATTGGAGTGGTGCATGGTTTAGTGCCAGTTCTTCAGAAAATTCCATGAAGAAATCAACAATGACATAGACAATGGCGAACCCATTGCTACACCGTCCACTTGCTCGTAATATTCTCCTTCAAACTGAAAATAAGTGGTTGTCAACACATCGTGGAACATATCAATCATTTTTTGATCAAAATACCTCCTTAACAGATCTAAGGAGTCGACCAAGGGAACACGAGTAAAAAGAGAGACCACATCGAAGCTCACCATTAAATCACCAGGATCTAACTTCATGTTGTCTAAGATTTTCACAAACTCACTAGAATTTCAAATACTGCGATGAGCCTTCCCTACCAATGGGTTGAGAATATCTTTGAGGTATTTAGAAAAAAAAAATACATAGGGCTATAAATTGTACTTACAATAGGTCACATAGGTACTCCTACTTTAGGTAGACCGTACAACCTGGGAGGAACAGGAGCACGGGGTTGGCGTCGTCTCTTCACATCTTCTGGTAGTTACACTCCTGGAAATTGAAATAAGAACACATTGACGCCGGTGTGTAATTCCCACCATACTTGCTCCGGACACTACGAGAGGGCTGTACAAGCAATGATCAAACGCATGGCACAGCGGACACACCAGGAACAGCAGTGTTGGCCGTCGAAGGGCGCTAGCTGCGCAGCGGTTGGGCACCGCCGCAGTCAGTGTCAGCCAGTTTGCCGTGGCATACGGAGCTCCATCTCAGTCTTTAACACTGGTAGCATGCCGCGACAGCGTGTACGTGAACCGTATGTGCAGTTGACGGACTTTGAGCGAGGGCGTAAAGTGGGCATGCGGGAGGCCGGGTGGACGTACCACCGAATTTCTCAACATGTGGGGCGCGAGGTCTCCACAGTACATCGATGTTGTCGCCAGTGGTCGGCGGAAGGTGCACGTGCCCGTCGACCTGGGTCCGGACAGCAGCGACGCACGGACGCACGCCAAGACCGTCGCATCCTACGCAGTGCCGTAGGGGACCGCACCGCCACTTCCCGGCAAATTAGGGACACTGTTGCTCCTGGGGTATCAGAGAGGACCATTCGCAACCGTCTCCATGAAGCTGGGCTACGGTCCCGCGCACCGTTAGGTGGTCTTCCGCTCACGCCCCAACATCGTGCAGCCCGCCACCAGTGGTGTCGCGACAGGCGTGTATGGAGGGACGAATGGAGACGTGTCGTCTTCAGTGATGAGAGTCGCTTCTGCCTTGGTGCCAATGATGCTCGTATGCCTGTTTGGCGCCGTGCAGGTGAGCGCCACAATCAGGACTGCATACGACCGAGGCACACAGGGCCAATACCCGGCATCATGGTGTGGGGAGCGATCTCCTACACTGGCCGTACACCTCTGGTGATCGTCGAGGGGACACTGAACAGTGCACGGTACATTCAAACCTTCATCGAACCCATCGTTCTACCACTCCTAGACCGGCAAGGGAACATGCTGTTCCAACAGGACAATGCACGTCCACATGTATCCCGTGCCACCCAACGTGCTCTAGAAGGTGTAAGTCAACTACCCTGGCCAGCGACATCTCCGGATCTGTCCCCCATTGAGCATGTTTGGGACTGGATGAAACGTCGTCTCACGCGGTCTGCACGTCCAGCACGAACGCTGGTCCAGCTGAGGCGCCAGGTGGAAATGGCTTGGTATGCCATTCCACAGGACTACATTCAGCACCTCTACGATCGTCTCCATGGGAGAATTGCAGTCTGCATTGCTGCGAAAGGAGGATATACACGGTACTAGTGCCGACATTGTGCATGCTCTGTTGCCTGTGTCTATGTGCCTATGGTTCTGTCTGTGTGATCATGTGTTGCATCTGACCCCAGGAATGTGTATATAAAGTTTCCCATTCCTGGGACAATGAATTCACGGTGTTCTTATTTCAATTTGCAGGAGTGTATAAGGAGCGGATCAGCTTCATAGTCAAGTTGGTCAGCTTAGATGTAGGGTCTCGGTTAATCTTCCTGTATGCTTGGTCCTCCAAAAGCTGCATAATTTTACTATGATATTTCACCTTGCCTAAAACCATCGTGCATTTACCCTGGTCCGCTGGTAGAATAACAATATTTTCGTCTTTCTTCAACTCACGAAGCGCACGCCTCTCTTCACTTGAGATGTTTGATTTAGGCAATTTACCTTTACAAAGCACCCGGCATGTTTCACGCCTTATCTCCTCCGCTTCATCCGCAGGTAGAGTGCGAACTGCTATTTCCACACCACTGATAATCTTCCGATAAGGCACAGATTTAGGTACCGGAGCAAAATTGAGGCCTCTCGATAAAACAGATGATGTAGCAGGATCAAGTTATCTGTCTGATAGGTTGACAATAGTTCGCGCTGAAACATGTGGCTTCGTGGAAAATATCCTCTAATATCCATCAGAACTGCGTCAGGATCACTTATTCCTTCAGTTACTTGAGATCCCACAAAGTTTTCATTGGGCTTAATAAGAAATATATCCAAAATATTTTGCCCCTAGTGTTTTGCTCAACCACTTGTGTAAATCCTTCTTTCCTTATTAAAATATTTGCAAATCTTTGTTCCCTTGTGTTATTTATCTTATTTCCTTCCCAGTTTACACCTGATAAATTTAAATCCACACCAATGATGATCATTCTATTCTCACCTCTGATAGCTGAGTATCAATTTAATTTCTCCCCGAGAGCCTCATCTTCTTCTGTCATTCTTCCAATGCGGTAAACAGCCAACACTCTGATTATTTCTTTTTTATTACCCCAGAAATCTACCCCAAGAAACTCATGGTATTGATCTATGAACGCCAGTGAACTGTGGTAGTTTTTGCTAACTAGTATGAAAACTCCTTCACCAATTGCTCCTCTATCTCTGCGGTACACTATGTAACCATCAGGAAAAACCTCACTCTCTAGTACTTCTTCTTTTAACCAACACTCTACCCCAATTATTACTTGTGGTTCGTGTATCTCTATTAAGTGTGCAAATTCGATTACTTTGTTCATTATACTTCCACAGTTTACCATTAACACCATTACTACTGGCTTTACATTTTCAGAATTTATCTCCTCTTTCCCACTTTTACCACAGTCAGTTATTGTTTCAGCCACTTCATTTATTTCCTTAATATCTGTGACTTTTCCCATCGTGAATCTGCATATCAGTATCACTTTGATAATCTATTTTTGTCCCTTCACCAGCAGCCCCTAACGTAAAAAAGCCACATTCCTGACCCCATCATCACTGGAAATGGGCTGCCTCACTGCTTTAGCTAACAACAACCTTGCGCTAACCTTTTCATCTCAATAGACCCTTTACATCCCACGTCCTCAATAATCTGCTTCATATATTATAATCTCTGCGTTCCTCTGCAGTTCTTACCTTCGACTGTACCCTCCAATAAATAACCCTAAAATATGACATACAAGCCTGTCTCTTCTACCCGTAAGAATCTTCCAAAAACTTCTTTCCTCACCGATAATTTCCAAAACTCGATCGTTTCATAAATTTTCAACATCCTTCTATAGCACAATTCAGATGCTTCAATTTAGTAGCAAAATTCACTAACCTCTGCTATCCCATCTGACCCTTTATTAATCGTGTGATTCATCTACTAGAAGTGGTGTCATTCCTGTTACATTTGTCTTGCTTTGGTTTATATTTAGTCCAAAACCTTCCTTCAGTATTTTCTTCATGACATTTAGTAACTTCCCGACATCCTCTGCCTGTTCTGCTGACAATACAATGTCATCATCAAATTGGAGCACACTGATTTTTCTCCTTGGATACTTATGCCTCATTTAAATCTTTCTTTCACATCGTTTATTGCTTCTTCCACATACAATTTGAATATTAATGGATATAGACTACAACCTTGTCTCACATCCTTTTTAACATGTGCGTCTCTCATTATTCTCTACTTTTATTATAGCTACTTGATCTTTATAAAGATTATAAAGTATTCTTTTATCTTGGTATTTTGGACCCAACTTCTTTAAAATTTTGAACATCTTGTCCCACCAAACATTATCAAAACATTTTTCTAAATCAACAAACGTCATAAAAGTTTCTTTGTTTTTATTGATCCGACCTTCAAGTCATCTTAGGGCCAGAAGAGCTTCTCTTGTACTACAGTTTTCCCTAAACCAAAACTGATTTTCAAGTACTATCCCTTCTATTACACTTTCAATTCTTCTATATATTATTGTGGTCGGTAATTTAGAAGCATGTATTGTTAGACTTACAATGCGATAACTCTCACATTTGTCAGCTTGTTCTTTCTTTGAAGTGTGAAGGTGAGGCTTTTATTAAAATCAGTGGGAATCTCTTCTGTTTCATAACTTTTTGATATAAGTTTCAATAATCTTTGGATTGAAATGAAGTCTTCATGGGTGTACCGGCGGATAGTGTTTTGAAAACACGATATCTCGACGACTAGCTCCGTCGTCTTCATCAGGTGTTGAGACATCTGCATAGGTCGGCTGACCGTCGGATACTGAGACATCCCAAAAGAAACAAACAAACAGTTGAACTTCGTGGCGCCATAGGTAACCCATGGCGTCACTGGGCACTTTGGGCAGCTTTTGCCGCCCCTCTACCCTGCTTCTGCAAATGCGCCGGTTCTTTACTATGGCGTGGTTGAAGATTGGACCGGCCGGGTATGGAGTGGTCTGGCGAGGCGTCGGCCCCTTGGTCAAAACGGTTTCACGGCCGTGGTTGCAGTCTTGTAAGAGCGTGGAGCACGGTCGTCAGCTGGTCGCCGCTGTCGGCCGGGACAGGAAGCGATGCGTCCCACCCAGCCTCCCGCCGGCGTCTGCTGTCTGTGTGCTGCTGCTGGGACTGGCACCCAAAACCCGCTCCTCCAAGCACGGCGGCCTTCCTGTTATCTACTGCTCGCCTCTGCACATGCATTAAGTTAGTAATTCTATATGTGATCAAATATTTCAAATATTGATCTAGGAATTAGAAAGAACTTTTTAAAAGTCTTTGTGTGGAGCACTGCACTTTATGGTAGCGAAACATGGACTTTAGGAATACCGGAAATAAAGAAAATTGAAGCATTTGAAATGTGGTGCTACAGAAGAATGCTGAAAATTAGGTGGACAGACAAAGTAAGAAATGAACGAGTTTTGGAAATGATGGGTGAGAAAAGAATTTTATGGAAGAAGCTTACCGGAAGAAGAGACAGGCTTTTAGGTCATATTTTGAGACATGCTGGATTGGTTAATTTGTTAGTGGAGGGAACAGTCGAAGATAAGAACTGTAGAGGTAGACAGAGATGAGAATATATGAAGCAGATAATTGAGGACGTGGGTTGTAAGGGGTATGTAGAAACGAAAAGGTTAGCACAGGATAGGAAGGGATGGAGGATTGCATCAAACCAGTCTAAAGACTGACGACAGCAAAAAAAAAAAAAAAAAGTGATCACAGGAACAGAATTTTGATGTATTCGATGCGTCCAGGCGTCCGCCCGTTTACATGGGTTCATCGGATAAGATAGACAGAAACTTTTGAAAGAAGAGACAGGGCAGATGGAAAAAAGTGCCAGGGTTTTACCCCCGGGAAAAAAACCTCTGCAACAGTTAAGGTGGGATTTAAGGGCGGCTGGCTAAGATACTGCCAGTACCGCGACAAAATCAATACTACAGTTGAGGATGTGCTGTTAATTTGTTAGGGAGGCGGCATGCCGTCTCCCGGTGTGGATCGCGTGTTGCTGTGCCTGGCGCGGTGTCCTTGCAGTCTCCTGTGGCAACACGGGACCCGGCATCGGGCTGCGACGTTTCACCCAAGCAGAGGTCCGGCACGTGCGACTCACGAGGTCCCCGCAACCCGCGGTCACCAGGTCCCCGGCAGGGCGACTCATTAGCATCCGCGTGCTAAGACCGACGACCACGAATCGACTGTTCAGCCACGAGGGTAGGTGGAACATCCACCGTCCACATAGCCGAAGTGGTTTCACCGGCATGCGCCGCAGCGATTTCACTGTCAATCCCATAATTTTAGTGTCCTCGCCGCGACGGAGCTCCAGTGTCCCCACCAGGCGGTACGCCGGTTTCCGCTTATGCAATGGCATCCCAGCCGCGACGGGCCGACGTCGCCAGCCTCTTAGCGCTTCCACCGACATCCTCGCCATGCAGGTTTACCGGATCACGCACGGCAGCAGGTCCGCAGCGACATGCCAGGGATGCGGTGATCTTCGTCCGTCCGGCTTGGCTCGCCGCTCCACACAGCAGCGGTCTGCCGGCAGAGCGAGCCGGCGGCCGGCCGGCCCCCATACCGCTGCACCTCGCGCAGCATCACGCCGCAGCGCGCCACCGGCGTGCCCGCTGGCGGTTAGCCAGCGTCTGCACAGCAGCGGTTCGCCCACGGCCACGCAGTAGAAATCAACCAGCCACGATGGCCACCCCAGTGCTTCGCCCGCCGCCACACACTGTTACGGATTGCGGTATTGGGTGGTTGGTACAGCTGTGTACTGCACGGTTCCCGGTATGCAGAGGTTGTGCAGTGCATACCAGCTTTCACGCCAGGGTGGTGGCCGGCATTCAATCCACCGCAGGCCACTAGCGCACTGCCTTGGTGTTTCTGCCGCAGAGACACACCGACGCGCACACCAGTATACGCCCAGCAGCAGGCGGCCAGCCTCACCACCAGCCCGATTATTTTGCAGAGAAAAACGCAGAGTACTATTTCGACGGGTTACAGAGATGGGAGCATCGCTGGGAGAAGTGTGTAGAGTTACAAGGGGACTATGTTGAAAAATAAAAATTCAAAAAAAAAAAAAAAAATGTCTTGTATCTTTGTTAGGTCGGAAACTTTTCAGACCACCCTCGTACACTGTATTCGACAAGTTTCACTGCACAGACAATTTTTAGTTTCTTCTATACAATGTGATTTATTGCCCCATATACAATACATTCCATATCTGTTTCACCGCACACCACGTGTTTCAATGTGATTTTGTGCTCCCTATACTGTATAAACACTGCATTCCATATCTGTTTCAACGCGCATGAAGCTTTTATTTATTCTATGGAATGCGATTTAGCGCTCCATATGCTGGATTCCATATCTGTTTCAGCGCGCAACAAGATTTTCGTTTGTTCTAACGAATGTGATTTAATGCTGTATATACACTTAATTCAACATGTTTGTGCACCAAGTTTATCGTTTTTCTCTGTAGAATGTTATTTAGCATCCCATATGCTATATAGATAGATAGATATGTTCACTTTGATCCCATGTGAGAATAATCTCGGGGGTGTGGAACAGTACATACACTTATTAGTAATGTCAATATTACTATATAATTGATAATATTCTTATATATTGACAACAAGTTAGCTACAACCCATTAGTATAATCAATATCTCCCATAATCTACAAATACACCCCGAGTTAATTAATACTTATTATGTGGAACAATGTATACACTTGTTACCAGCATCTAATAACCAGTAATTTTCTTACCAACCAGTTACCATGATAAGTTTCACTGTAATTTGTGACTACATATTATATTATGTTAGTTGTTATTTATGTGGAACAGTACACACACCTATTAACAATATCAGTTATACTACCAACAACTCATAAGCAGTTAATTACTTAAAAACCTGTTAGTATGATAATTTTTCACAGCAGTTTTTGAGTGCATGCTATCGCATGTTAATTACTATGTACGATTGAAATTTTGTAAACAGTGTAATTACTTAATTCGTCATAAGTTTCAACAGAAAGAAAAACCATATATCATTTTAGTAATTGTGGACAACTTCCCCTTCCATACACCATATATACTATTTTATCAGTCATTCTTAGTTACCAAATTCCAAGAAGAAAATTCTTTCACAGAGTAAAATGGGTTCTGAAGCAGAACCTCTTTGTTTGGACTTAAAGTAGTTGGGTTTTTGTAGATAACATTTAATTTCTGTTGTTAAGACATTGAATAATTTTTTTAACTGCTTTACGTCTCTCAACAGCGTGGTCTTTAGAGACGGGAAAGGATGGGGGGCAGGCATGGCGGCAAGGATTGGGAAGGAATTAGGCCATGGCCTTTTGAAGGAAGCATCCCGGCATTTGCCTGGAGTGATTTGGGAAACCATGGAAAACCCAAATCTGGATACCCGGACGGGGATTCAAACCGCCGTCCTCCCGAATGCGAGGCGAGAACAAATTGAATAAGGAAGCTCCAGTAAATGTTATCCCTTTCTGTAATATTGACAGTGATTTGTAATACTTGTGAATATTATATTTATTCCTAGTATTATTGCTATGTATGTCAGCATTAAGATTGAAGTGTTCAGGATTTTCCACTTCAAATTATAGTACGGAGTATACATACTGTGCTGGCATTATTAGTACACCCAGGTTTTTAAATAGATTTCTGCATGATGTCTGTGGGCTTGCTCCACAAATAGTTCTTATAGCACACTTTTGCAATTTAAATACCCGCTGTGCTTGTGACGAGTTTCCCCAGAATGAGATGCCATACGTGAGCAGGCAATGAAAATAGGCAAATTATACTAACTTTCTGGTTTCTATATTAGCTATTCTGGATATTACCCTCAGTGAAAATGTTGCAGAATTCAGTTTTTTAAGAAGTTGTTGAATATGTTGTTTCCAGCTCAATTTGTTATGAATATATACACCCAGGAATTTTGTGAAACTGCTTTCATTGATTGCTTTTCCTTCTGATATCACATTATAGCTGTCCTTTGTTTTGTTTTTTGTAACAAACTGAAGAAATACGAAGGGAGATCTGTCGACTTTTGAAAAGGGCTAAGCCGCTAAGAAACAATAACACTGTCACAGAGCGTAAAGCACTAGTTGCCTTACGTCGCAGGGGCGACATAATCATTTTACCTATAGATAAAGGGAACTCTACCGTTCTTCTTTCTATAGAACAATATAACACAAAGGTGATGAGCCTCCTTAATGACGCGTCTTTCGCACCACTGAACGCTGACTGTTAAAATTGTGAAGAAGACGATGGCCCTTGTCAAAAAAGCTAACTACGGGTGGAGGTGATTGAGAGAATTAGGTCACGTGCCGTGAGACCACCAAGACTTTATGGTTTACCCAAGATCCATAGACATGGTGTGCCTTTACGTCCGATCATCAGTGCTATTGGCTCACCGACTTACCAGCTTGCTAAGTATCTCACGCGTCTTCTCAGTCCCTTTGTGGGGCGTTGTTACCATTGTGTCAAGAACTTGGCTGAATTTGTGAACACCATACAGTCTCTAACAGTTTCAGTTTCTGACATCCTTGTTAGTTTTGACGTTGTGTCTCTCTTTACCTGTGTGCCGGTTAAGGACACTATGGACTTGATTCGCCGTCATTTTGAGCCGATTACCACAGACCCCTTTGATCAAGTACTTGCTTCCACTTATTTCATGTATGGAAGGAAGTACTACAAACAATCCGATAGAGTGGCCAGGGTTTTCCACTCTCACCGGTAGTGGCTAAATCTAAATGGAGAATTTTGAAGAGAGGGCTCTTGAGAGTGCTACCCTCAAACCCACCTGCTTCTACCACTACGTTGATGACACTTTTGCTGTGTGGCCACACGGTATGGAACCGTTGGATGAGTTTCTAGACCATCTTAATGGGATCCATCCCAACATACAGTTTACGAAAGAAGTTGAGAAAGACGGGTGCCTCCCGTTCCTTTACTTCCTAATCAAGCATAAACGTGATGGATCACTGGCATATAGTGTGTACCGCAAACCCACCCACACTCGTCATTACTTGGGTGCAACCAATTACCATCACCCGGCACAACGCAACTCCGTATTGACTATATTGGTACGCAGAGCGAGGGCCATTTCTGATCGTGAGAGCCTACCGATGGAGTTGAAACATCTAAGGACTGTTTTTGAACAGAATGGGTACTCTCGGCGACAGATAGAGTGTGCCTTTATTCAGAAGCCACCTAGACCACCGACTGAACAAGATGAACCATCAAAAACTCTTGATTTTCTGCCATATGCCAAGAATACGTCTGGAAAGATTGGAAAACTCTTGGAGCGGACTGGTATAAAAAGCATTTTCCGGCTGCCCGCTAAGATACATGATGTTCTTCGTTTGGTTAAGAATGATTTAGGCCTAAGAATTTCTGGAATTTTTTCCATACCATGTAAACGTGGCAAGGTTTACATCGGACAGACAGTCAGAACGATCGCTAAACGTATTACCGAGCACAAACGATACTCAAGGCTGGTAAAAGTGGAAAATTCCGCTTTCGATGAAGAGCATAAGATAGAATTAGATAAAACGGTGGTGCTGACCAGGGTCTCTACATTCTAGGGACTCAGTAAGTGGGGAGGCACTGGAAATAGAGTTGAACTATAGTAACATCAATAAGGACAGTGGACTCTATCTGAATGAAGCCTGGAGACCAATTATTAGGGATCTATGTCTTGAAAGAGCGAAATCTTTCCGACAAGGCGTACTGGATGCAAATTGACGCCGTAGCACATCCGGCTACCACGTTGGGCGAGGCGAGTACTTGGATGGGTGACCGCAACAGTCCGCAACATTGATACCCTCAATTGGCAGATCGCGACGGCGGTGACATTCCGTGTTAGTCTTCTGCTCTGTGAGGACGTATGTCGCATTAATTCGTAAAAAGTGAGTGCCACACAGCCATGACAGGCGGGCAGAGAGCTTCACCCCATTCTGCTTTGCCGGCGACTGCTGTGGTACAATTGACGACCGCGCAATGCATCACGACTCTTCTATGGTTAATATTCAGACCAGTAATGATACGCAGTTGACGGACCGGCAATTCTCAGAGATCGAATAGCGCAATGTGTCTTCCGGTACGCGATCTTTGTCGCTCGACCGAAATAATATCGAGCGATCGAAACCGTTCACCGCGGAGGAGCTGAGACTTAAGTCGTTTTACTCCAGTGTGGTAAGTGGCTAATCTATTGTCAAAGTTCATCAGCAGTAAAAGAGACGCCAGGAGTGCAAATCAGCGTGACAGTGCGGTGATTGCGTTAAACGGCGAAAAAACAAAGCAATGCTCGGTACTAGCTCGTGGCGAAGCAACACCAGGTGCCGAATGTTCGGGCAAGAAAACAGCTAAACGCCCAGCGGACTTATCGATAAGCCCGCCGGTAATGAACCAGGAAAAGAAGAAGAGCAAGGCTGTCGTCAAATCATTCGCATCGCGCGATATCGATCATAAGGCTTCATCCGCGCCGTGCGTAAATGTTCCTCTAGCCGCGCTGGTAGAAACAAGCGTTGACGGGACCCCATTCCAAGGACGAGTCCATTCTGAGCCGGAGGGGGAGTCGGAGACGGGACCCGTACACTCGGCGCCTGGAGGTGAGGTCGCGTCCAGCCAGCTGACGGGTGAGGTGACGGCGTCGCGCCATTGAGGGGAGAGGGGTGCGCCAGCCACGCAGTGGCGGACCTCGGCAGCAAGCTGCTAGTTGTTGCTCGACCACAGGAAGGGCATCATGCAGCTGGAGCTGTCTCCCGGCTCCCGACCCGCGTCAGGGAAGGGAGGGTAGGGGAAGGTGTGCGAGGCGCTGGAGGGATGGGGTACTTCGCCCGGCCAGCGGTCCCAAGCGCGCGACGCAGACTGAAACGGCCAGTAACGCGGCGGGGTCGCAGCACCCAGCTGTCAAGAAGACAGCAACACCCCTCCCACCGCCCAAGAACTTAAGAGCAGGGCTCCCTGTCAACAAAGGCAAAGATCAGAAGCCAGGACACAGATGATAGCTCAAAGAACGACCAAGAGCACACAACTGTTCCATTGGAGGACATATGTGAAGGCGGAAATGGGGAAGGCTGGCAGAGACCGCGCAAGACTACTCGACCTATAGTGTTGAAAAGAACAACTGAGCAAGTGCAAACAACTAATCAGTATGAAGCAGTGGACGCTGAACTGCACGAGATCCAACAAGAGCCGACTCTACCCGAGGCACCAAAGGAGTACAGCCCACGTATCCCACCCATCATAGCGCAAGTGCCAGGTAACATCGGGTTCTTTGGGCAGAAGCTGGACACGCGATGCAAAAATTCATTCGACTTCAAGCCTTCGGCTGACGGGCTACAGATCAGATTGCGGGCTGCAGATGACTACCGAAAAGCGACGACTTATATGAAGGAGGAGGGCATTCCCTACTACTCCATTCCGCTGGCTACTGAGAAAACAAACAAACTAGTCATCAGAGGGCTCCCACTGTGACTAGCACGAGAAGAAATACACGAAGCCCTCAAAAAGCAGAGTATGCCATAGAATCAGTAGTACAACTAAGAGCACCAGTGACGCAGAGAAGAACCTCCCTGAGAGGCCAATGCCACTATTTATGATGTCACTAAAAGACACCTTAGAGAACATGAGGATTATGGACCAAAACCAGCTACTGAATATTACAATAACTATTGAGAAGAAGAGGACGGATTGGGGACCTCTCCAACGTTTCAGATGCCAAAAGTATGGGCATGTCAGTCGACATTGTCGTCTGCCAGTGGCAAGTGTCATGCGGAGGAAGCCACACAGCCAAAGACTGATCGCTAGTAAAAGGAATACGCCAACCGACGTGTGCAAACTGTAGCGGCCCTCAGCGTCGTACGGAGGCTGTCCTAATTACCAGGAGGCCAAGAAGAGGGCATACTGGCGGCCTGGAAACAAGAACAGGAAGAAGAAAACTCCACTCCAACAACCTGGACTAAGGGCCCCACCAACAACAAAACACAGCTGTCCTCTGCCGGAGGCCACAGCAGTACAATATGCACCACAGTCGCAAATAGTCACGCCAGCTGAAGACCCGGAAGCTGTGTTAACTGCATATCTCAAAGCAGTGATGAAACAGACGACTAAGGTGGTGCAGGCGCTAGCAGAAATCACAGCTAAACTGCAAAATACCATCGCGGCGACACTACAAGCCAATGCAGCACTATCCACCGCAGGTCGACAGGGTATCTGGGTCTGCGTGTGGAACGCAAACAACCTGCAGAAGCAACGAAGCGAGTTCCAAAATTTTATGTTGGAAAAGGAAATAGATGTCTGCCTCATGTGCGAGACGCATCTTAAACAAGGGCTACGAGTCACAGTGCCCAACTACATCTCCTACTGAAGAGACCGACCAATTGCCGGAGGCGGAGTGGCAGTGTATGTTAAGAAGACACTCAAACACCACTCTACAACGTTGCCCGACTTGGCCACGATTGAAGCAGTAGCAATCATAGTCAAAATGACAATAGGGCCAATCACCCTGATAGCGGCATACCACCCACCACGATCAACGCTCACAGCAGCGGATGTAGCAGCCCTGTGCGGCATCACGGGAAGCTTCATACTCGGAGGAGATCTCAACGCCAAAAACAGAGACTGGTACAGCAGGGTGAATAATGCCAGTGATAATGTCTTGCAGCAAAAAGCCCTACGCAGGCGGCTAGCGGTATGGGAACCCGAAAAACCTACATACTTCCCACCAGCAGAACAATATAGAGCGAATGTCTTCATAACTTGCGACATCCCAGCCAGACCATTGCAACAATCAGTCCCGCAGCTCTCGTCTGATCACAATCCAGTGTTGGCAGACTGGGACTTGAAGAGTGTGAGAGATACTAGGGAGTAACTACTGGCGAGCAAACGGGGATAAATTCCAGTGAGAACTGCAGTCAGAAATAGAGGAAATGCTACATCAAAGGAGAACAGCATAGAAGAAGACGTACAGCGCTGGACAGCAGACACACTGAGGACTGCGGAAAAAGCGGCTCCAATTAACAAAGGTAAGCAGGGCACGCCACACCCACAGGAACTCCTCGAGCCAATACGTGACAAAAACAGAGTATGAAAGAGCTGGCAGCAGACGATTTTTTTTTCCTTCCATCTTTATGCCTCGTCGATAGCTAAGGGTATTAGAGGCGGGATGGGACTGGGGACAAGGAACAGGAAGGAATTAGATCATGGCCTTTTTGAAGGAAGCATCCCGGCATTCGCCTGGAGTGATTTGGGGAAACCATGGAAAACACAAATCTGGATTCCCGGACGGGGATTCGAACCGGCGTCCTCTAGAATGAGAGGCCATAACGCTAACCGTTCACCCACCGTGCTCAGTCAGGCAGCAGACAAGAGACAGGGTGTACAAGACACTCATGAACAGGCTACAAAGGGAAGTGAAGGCACAACTAGAAGCCCACCGCAACAACCAGTGGGACAGCCGAGTGGCCCAGCTACGAACAGAGGACGGCACCACGTGGCAACAAACAAGGAAATTCATCCGGGCGAGGTCGGGCACTCCGGTGCTACACAGAGCGCAAGGTCTTGTACACATAGCAAAAGAGAAAGCGAACACGCTGGCTGATGTGTTCGATGAGAATTTCCTTCCAGCTGCCGAACCATATGACATAAACTGACAACTACACCGCCGAAAACGAAGAACCGATCGAAGAAGTAGATGCCATAGAGATACGGGAGGTTCTGAAAAAGTCGCCACCCGGCAAGGCAACAGAAAACGACGGAATAAATAATTTAATAATGAGGCACCTGCTACCCGCAGCATTTGAAAAGTTAGCGAAAATCAATAACAACATAACAGGGTGCAAGAAATTCCCAGTCAGCTGGAAGGAAGCGGAAAAAACAGCTATACTGAAGCTGGGATAGGATCCAACCTTCTCCCAGAATTACAGGCCAGCGTCTCTGTTGCCAGCAGTATCCAAAACGTTTGAGTGCCTGTTGTTAAGGAGACTGATGGTACACATCCGGAGGCTGCAAATCATTGCAGACGAGCAGTTCGGCTTCCACCCGGAGCACTCCATCACACACCAACTGATGAGGGTTGTGGAGGAAGCAACAGACGCTTTCAACAAGAGACGTTACTGTGGAATGATCCTCCTGGATATCGCCTTAGCTTGAGCATGAGGGATTGTTGAAGATCAGTGGACATTCTGAAGTCCTACATCAAACTTCTAAGAAGTTACCTGACCAAAAGAAAAATTCACAGTCGGAGTCGACATTTTTTTTTCTCTGTTAGCTCTTCTGCTGGCTTGGGCAGGGGCCCGGGTTTGTGTGCGGGCCCCCTCTTTGTGGTGCAGGACCCTAAGCTTAAATGTGGCCACTTAATTTTCAGAATCCTTCTATAGTAACACATTTCAAGTGCTTAAATTTTCATTCTCTCTGGTATTCCTAAAGTCTATGCTTCGCTGCCATAAAGTGTTGTGCTCCATACATAAGAGTTTTAAAAAGTTCTTTCTGAGTCCTAGATTAATATTTGAAAGAAAAAGATTTTTCTTTTACAAGAAAGCTTTTTTTGCTAAGGGCTATTCTGCTTTTAACATTATTCCTACTTCAGCCATCAGTCACAATTATACTTCATAAGTAGCAAAATTCAATAACTTCTACTATCCCATCTGACCCTATATTAATCTACTAGTATTGGAATCATTTATGCTACACTTCATCACTTTTGCCTTGCTCTGGTTTACATTTAGTCCAAAACCTTTCTTCACTATTTTCTTCATGACATTAAGTAACTTCCAGACCTTCCTCAGCATGTTCTGCTAACAAGACAAGGTCACAAGCAATCGTAGCATACTGATTTTTCTCCTTGAACAATTATGCCTTATTTAAATCTTTCTTTCACTTCCTTTATTGCTTCTTCTACATACAAGTTGAATATTAATGGGGATAGATTACAACCTTGTCTCACAACGTTTTTAATATGTGCATCTCTCATTATTCGCTACTTTTATTATAGCTACTTGATTCTTATAAAGACTATAAGGTATTCTCCTATTTCGGTATTTTAGACATGACATCTTTAAAATTTTGAATATCTTGTCCCTATAAGGGACTAGCCTGATACCAGGGTTATAACATTAGCTCATCACCTTATCTATAACCGTGTAATATGTAGCCACTAGATTATCGATTGCTTGAACTTATCTCAGCCACCACCTATCTTGATTTAAACCCCAAGACAGGAAGGGTTAGGTTAACATCATAAAAGAAAGTCAATGCTATTGTTTCAAAGTTCACTATATTCTTGAATAAATTTACAAGTCCAGAACAATCGATGGCCATCAGAAATTTTTCAATCAGTTCTTAGATTGCAAGTAGTGAAAAGTGACCAAACCAGACTAAACCCCATTATGAAAATTTAGAAGTCACATGTTAGTTACAAATGTTCAATTGAGCTGCCAAAAAACTGTCCTGGCGGAACTGTGCACTTATGTCTCCACACCACTTCCTGCTAAAAGCACAATGTGCTACACCAACCTACAACCTTAACACACTGAGTGATCAGCGCCAACTGGTGACGTTTAAACCTGTTGGTCGTATATATAGGTTTGTGTATTACTACACGGGGGTGGATTTCAACTTGGGCAAAAACCACGTCATCTTCTTCCAACTTCGCAAAATAGTCCTTCATTCTTCGTCCATACAGCTTCTAAAGTTCCAAAACTTTAACCGTAGCAAGATTTCTTTCATTATAAATACAATACTACATGTTTTTCAAAAAGGCATACAAAATATTGTTTAAAATTCACTTTGTATATCATGAAAGTATTTTCTCACCCTAAATTTAAGTGTATAGCTTGAAATAATTAACAGTTCCTATGAGCACAGGCATGGTTTTATGATATTACATTTAAAAACAATCTTTAAACTGTATAGAAATTTCTAAAATTTAAGAATGTTGGAGATTTTTAAGTTACTCTCTTGCTACAGGTTTACTTCTTAGATCACTTCTTACAGCTGATTTCATGGATTTTATAGTGCATATTTACATAATAAAATTTTATACCGGCTTTCGAAGCTTTTAAAGTCACTGAACTCTTTATTATGGTTTCTTTATAACAAAATTTATTATCTTTTGACTGTTGATTATTACGAAGAACTCACAGAGTGAAGAAAAGTGTTAATTATAGTGAAATTATATCATAATAATATATTGCATATACTGTGATGGATTATATTCTGCTACAGCTGTTTAGGTAGGTTTAGAACATGATTTTTACTATTTAAAGTTGATATATTATCTGGATTTATAATTTAGTTTGCTTAGTGGCTTTAATTTGCTCGCAGTATCGGGAGGTTCAGTAATGCCCATTCTATTTTAACCAAACTTCGTTTTAAGAATTTGCCAAATTCTAATGTAGTTTACATCCCATCTATCAAAAGCTTGTTCTAAATCAACAAACGCCATAAAAGTATTTTTGTTTTTCTTGATCCACCCATCAAGTATTAATCTTAGGGCCAGAATAGCTTCTCTTGTACCACAGCTTTTCCTACATTCAAATTGATCTTCACATACTATCCCTTCTACTACACTTTCCATTCTTCTGTATATTAGTCTGGTCAGAAATTTAGATTGCATGTGATGTTAAACTTACAGTGTGATAACTCTCACATCTGTCAGCTTTAGCTTTCTTCTGAAGATAAGATTTTTATTAAAATCAGTGGGAATCTATCCTGTTTTATAACTTTTTGATCTAAGTTTGAATAATCTTTGGATTCCTTCTTCTAATAAGGATTTCAGAAGTTCTGCAGGAATCTCATCAATTCCAACTGCCTAATTTGATTTCAAATCATTCAAAGCTTTGTCAAATTTTGTTCTCAAAACAGGATAACCTAAGTCATCAATGCTGACACCAACTTCTTTTTCCAATATATTGTTGTCCAAATCATCTCCATCATACAGTTCCACTATGAATTTCTTCCATCGGTTAGCTCTATCTTCTGAGCAATTATAATGTATTGGATTATTAACAACTTCAAGGTGATATTAACAGGAATTCCAGCCGTGTAGGTTAACGTGGAATGAATATAAATCCAAAAAAAAAAAAAAAAAAAAAAAAAAAATAGAAAAAGAATTTTTTCTATGATTATACGATGAAGCAGGAATTACTGGTTGACAACATAAAAGTGTAAAAATCTTGACTGAACATTTGATAATATACTTCTAAAAATACTTCCTGGGTGTCCAGATAAGTTCTGACATGTACGATTTCATCAGCTACCTTTGCTGTCTTAAGGTAAGTTGAAGTGATTAGCATGACTCATAGCACAGTGGACTCATATGAGGTGTGTGTGGAAGCCACTCTCTCATGGGGCAGCTGTATTGTCTAGGCCTCATACAAGCCCTTCAAGGGACACTGCATTCTGACTATCTCAGTAGAGAAATTACAGCGCGCATGCTGCTGTCGCAGATCATGGATTATATCTGTTCATGTTTCTGCTGCTCAGACTTATCTCCAGCGATTCTCTAATTATTTAATGCCAGAAATATGATGCCCACATCAAAACTTCAGTCGTGTGAAATTCTTTTAAATTTTTTTTTTTTTTTAACAGGATGTTCAGCAAATGCAGATTTGCTTTGCTGGGTAAATGTCACATAGTCTTCCCAGATTTGCAGCCGGATAGTGTCATTAAAACATGACAATATTTCAACAATGTCCTCTGTTGTCTTCATCAGGTATCTTGCAATCAAGAATCTAGAAGTTTACTGTCAGACATCAGTGGGCAGATGGGATTATTTAACATCAAACACCAGCAGCTGGCCAATGAGCATCGTGACTATGAATCCGGTCCGCTATGGCCGTGCTAGTTTAGTTCTGATTATATTTTAGCTGCCAATAATAAAATCTGGTATAAAACTCACAAAAATTAAAAAGACACGTTTAACTATGTTTATTTGAATAATGTATTTGATTCATTTTTAGTAAACTGCCATAGTTAATATTTTAAAATTAATTCAGTAATCTTCTAAAAAGTAATTTAAAATACCAAAAATAAGTTAATAACTTGTACACATATGAACAAATTAAACTCTCTTAATAATTGGTAGATAAAATTATAAAAAATCGATCATCAATAACTTGAATTTCAGTTAAAAATTAAACTTCTTATGATTCCAAAACTTTTTTTATTATTATTATTTGATACACATAATCTTTTCAAATCTTGCTAGCTGAAGCCCACTTTTTTTCGTGATTGTAAAGAATTTTGATTGACAGCTAGTGACATGTAACCACCACAGTGGGAGACACGAGGCTAATACCACACACAAACACCATTGATCTGCACAGGGTATTTATGGCTAAAAATGAAAAATAGGGACACACATGTCTTTGGTCAAAATATAAATCACCCTCCATTAACCAATTTCAACCACCATTTCTCCCACACCCCCATAGCAACCGACATGACACCACCGTGGTGCATGGTGGGAGACTGGAGATTAATATCATACACAATCACCGGTAGACTGAACTGGGAAGTTTTGGCTGTGGAGTGAAATATAGGGACACACATGTCTATTTTTTTATGATATCCACCACTTTCAGTCACAATATCTACCACACCCCCATAGCTACCGACATTTAATCACCATATTGCACAATGGATGGTAGACTCCAGGCTACTACAACACACAATCACCAGTGGTCTGTGCTATGTGACAGGAAAGAGAAGTATAGGGACACATGTCTTTGGTCGAAATATGAAAATGCCCTGCAACAACCACTTTTAACCACCATATCTCCTACACCCCCACAGTTACCGAAATTTGGTTAACGTTGTGCACAATAGGAAACTCCATGCTACTATCACACACAAACATCAGTGATCTGAGCTAGGTAGTGGTGGCTGAAAAGTGAAATATGGGAAAACACACGTCTATTTTTATATATATATATACATACGATTAAAAACAGTCTTTTATAATTCCAGAGAAGAGAAGGGAAGAGAGAAGGAAATGGAGAATCTTGTGCACAAGGCCAGTGGCTGGAAACTGCTGAGGAGGATGATGATGATGATGATGATTATTATTATTAAATTCCCTGATAATTCCCAGTTTGTAGTCACCGTGTAGTAACTAATTTGATATGTTGGAATTTTTTTTTTTTTTTTAACTGCTTTACGTCTCTCAACAGCGAGTTCTTTCGAGACGGGAAGGGATGGGGGCCAAGGATGGGGGCAAGGAATGGGAAGGAATTCGGCCATGGCCTTTTGAAGGAAGAATCCTGGCATTTGCCTGGAGTGATTTGGGAAACCATGGAAAACCCAAATCTGGATGCCCGGACGGGGATTCAATCGCCGTCCTCCCGAATGTGAGGCGAGAACGCTAACCATTACACCGCCACGCTCGGTGTTGGAATTTAGGAATTAGACAATGCTAGATGGAAAGACAGTTTAAGCCCTATCCTCACAGGTGGTGGGGATGAAAGGGGGGGGATTGTAACACAGAAGAGGAAATGAGCTAGCACCAATAAATAATGTTGGGTTTTTCAAATTTTCTTGCAAGGAAAAGGAAATAAATTATATGGAGAATGGATCAAGGGGTCACCTAAAGTGATGTCAGGAAACTAGATGATCAAAACAGGGTTCAAAACTAGCTGCCTCCAAACTATGTCACCATGTTCAGAAGCTTATCTAATGAAAACAGTTTCTTTGAAATATATATATATATATATATTTTAAAGAAAATTAAATAAATTATGTTAGGGACAAAGATGCAAGAAGAAAGAAAGAAAGATTCAAAAAATGTGTAAATTTTTTCATGAAAACAAACAAGAACCTGTACTCTGGCACGAATGTTAAGACATCTCACTTTCCCTGCCTTATCCCTACTACTTATCTTTTTTCAAATTGCTATGTATGGTTCTCCAATATTCAGATTTTTGTTTCTTCTTGTCACTTGTAAAAGAAAATTCTTACTGAATGCAACAATACTGAAACGCACAACTTTTTGACCAGTCTTCCTCACGTACTATGGTGGAGTATTACATACCTTTTAATTCTGCATGCTCTAGTGAACCTTGGGATCAGAGGAGTATCATCTGGATTATTACAGTCAAAACAACATATGTATTAATACAGAAAAAGCAAACCACTCAAGAACTACCTATTAACAATCATCACAAAAAAGCTATACTGTCCACAAGAAGATTTTTAAAAAAAATTCTGTTAGGCATTCTTCATTGCCTTCTTGTGAAGTTTTAGATATGACAACACATTAATTTCAAGAGAGAGAGAAAATCAACCAATACGATTATCACAGAATATGAGCACAACCTTTTCTGTTAGTAGGGATAATTCCATTTTCTACATTAATTTAACACCATTTAGAAAAATTAAGGTTCAAAATTTATCTTTATTAACCATACTATTTTATTTAAATGTTAAAACATACAAGCTTTTAAGTACTTTATCATCAAACAAATAATATCACACTTCTGGTTTGTTTCTTTTTTTTAATTAAAAAAAAATGTTCATATTTTCTTTACCTGCTGCAAGAAAAATCAATGAAAGTTAACTATTAATCTTTAATGATGAACATCCTTAAGGTTAGAACCTGGAAAGAAAATATAATGACAATATTATTAATCTCATCAGAAGCATTATATATGTAAGCTACTGATATTTATACAAATATGTAATGATGCTATGTACCCTTGTGTTGATATTGAACTGGGCATGAACCTTCTGTTGGTCAATGAAATATGGAACAAATATGTCAAGTAAATAGTTGTGTCTTCTGCTTTCCAAAATGATTCTATCTTCTCCTACATCAACCGTTACTTCACGGGCTGACATCTTGGAACAAAGGTTAATTAGTATACAAAAACAAGTTACTAGCATAACATCTGTAAACAGAAACAACAAAATGAGGATAAATTAGATTGTACTTACCACATCAGGCAGACTGAATACAGCTACAAGATAACTGGGTTGTTCTATAGATGGTTCACATAACAAAGTATAGTCTGGTTTTCGTTCAGTCGATGTGACAGTTCCTTTGTTAGCAGTCACCTTGGGCAATGTCTGACTTTTGGCAGTCACTTCTTTTCCCTGCTGCTCAGATACCACAGACGATTTTCCTGGTAGCTCTTGAATAAGAGGTCCCTTTTTCACAGCCCGTTGTTCAATTCGGTGTTTTTGCAAAGTCCCTACCACTTTACGATTCTTCAGGATTGTGTATTCTGAACATATCAAACATCATTCCTGGTTTATTACATAAAAAAGAAATAAATACATAAATCCTATCTTTTATGTTTTACTTTCTCTGAAAATGAATAAACCTGCATATTTATTAAACAGCAAAACAGAGGTTGCTCCATTTCCTACCTCTTCTTCTCAAAAAGAATAATAATATTTATTCAAGTTTAACATATGCTAACATTATAGATTGGAAGAAAAACTGAACACAACTTGAATTAAGATTTTTTTAATTGATGCAATGGACAAAAGTAATCTTGGTGGTGAATAAAAAACAATTAGCTCGTCCATGTCTGGGCATCCAAAGAAATTATTTTTATTTTTAAGGGTAGAATGAAAACCTAAAGAAAATCAATGACTAAAACCTTTTTTATTTTAACACACTCCTGAAGTAACTGATTATGTAATTTTCAAAGCATTTTATTTCATACAGTTATAGTTTCTCTAACAGACAATCTACATTTTGCATTCAAAATGAAAACTCATAAGAAGAAATAGCTATCAACTAAAATAAAAATAACAAAAAACATGGCAAACAGGGAACACTCTACTCGCAGCAATTACTGGAAAACAACATCACAGAAGTGAGCACTAATTGTAGAGCATTTTCTATTGAGTTGACAAAAAGGTAAGAAAAATATAATTTTTATTTCATTTTTTACTAAAAATAATCCACTTTTTTCCAAACTTCAAAAAATAGCTTCCTTTAGCATTAATCATTGTATATGATGCCAATTTGTATAATATTTTATAGACTGTAAAATAGCCTATTGGTATAAAATTGATAATAAATAAACAATAATAAGTTAATTGTAAATATACTTAAGGGTCATACTTAAAATAAGAGTTCTAAAACAGTGGAGGACCATATCTGTACAAAGGAAGAATCAGTACCACTGTAAAGAGAATTTATTATTATTGATACCCTTTGCTGCAATCAAAGACTTCTGCAGCCAGGATGCAAAATTGCATGTTCTCCAGGTGGCACTGTATGATAGTAATAAATGATGATATTTCTGCTAAACTATTTCTGGCTTCTTCTAGGGTGGAACTGTAATGGATGTATCTAGTAGAATATATAAAACGTTGGCATTTAACACACCACCTGGGAAGAATGGAAACCAACATTCTTTGTTGTTGCTGGAAGGCCATTAATCTTATATCCATTCCTAGGCAGGTAACAATATATATGGAAATTTAAAACTAATAACTATACTAAGCAAATGACATATAAATATGAGGTAGAACCGATAAGTACTTAGCCTCTCTTCCCGATGGCGCCACTGTCGCCAGAGAAATTTATTATAGTGTAGTGCATTATCTTAGACGGCTATTGTTAAAATTTCAGCCAATTCAGACTCATAGTGGGTGTGTCTGCGGATTTTAGAAAAATGGAAAAAGAGCAGTATTGGTCCGTGATTTGATTCTAGTTTTTGGAAGGAAAATCGCACAGCGAAATCAAAGAGCGCTAGGATGCCGTGTACGGTGACCCTTCTCCTTTGATGGCGACTGTCAAAAATTGGTTTAATGAGTTTCAACGTGGTTGCATGTCGGTTTTTGATGAGCCACGTCCAGGTGCCCCGAAAACAGTTACCATGGGGGATAATGTGACAAAAATCCACTATCTCATATTGACAGCCCGCCGATTGAGGGTGTGTGAGATTACTGGGACATTAGACATCTCAAAAGACCGGGTGGGTCATATCTTGCATGAAATTTTGGGCATGAGAAAGCTGTTGGCGCAATGGGTGCCACGTTTACTCACTCCGGACAACAAGTGTAACCGTGAGACCACAGCAGTGTTTGACGCTGTTTAAGCACAATCCGAAAGAGTTTCTGCGTTGTTACGTGACCGTCAATGAAACATGGATCCAGTGGTACACAACAGAGACCAAGGAACAGTCAAAACAGTGGACTTTACCCGGTGAACGTGAAAAAGGCAAAGACTGTCCCATTGGCCGGAAAGGTGATGACCACCCTTTTCTGGGATTCACAAGGTGTGATCTACATCAACTACATCGAGAATGGAAAACGATCACAGGGCTTTACTATGCCGAATTATTGGGCTGATTTGATGCCGAATTGCAGAAAAAATGGCCCCATTTGGCGAAGAAAAAAGTGCTCTTCCACTATGACAACGCACCGGCTCACACCTCTGCTGTCGCCACAGCCAAATTGGCCAAATTGGGCTACAAACTGCTGCCCCATCCACCATATTCTCCAGATTTGGCCCCATGCGACTTCTTTTTGTTTCCAAACTTGAAGAAGACACTCGCCAGGCAGAAATTTGAGTAGAATGAGAAGGTTTTCGCCACAACAGAGGCCTACTTTGCATATCTCCAGACAGGAGACCAGCATCGGTGGGTCAAATGTATCGAGCTAAAAGGAGACTGTTGAGAAATAAATCGCCACTTTTCCAAAATTTTCGTTTTTTCATTTGTAGGCTAAATACTTATTGGACCGCCCTCGTAAGCACAGAGAAATATCTGAATTTCAATGGGGATTTGGCTACGTTACAACAATCATTATATGTAAAACAAATTTAACATCAACAACATAGCAAAAAAGATAGATCAATATAACACAAAAAATATTTATAATCTTACCAACTGTGTCTATCTGCAGTTTATATTTATCTTGTAGGCCCTCCATAACAACAAGGAGCAGGAAATTGCGGAAAACTTTGTTTGTTGAAACTTTGTTGAAGAATTCTGTGTTGATAGCAACATCAAAGGCTTTAGCTAGCTTTCCTGCTGCAAGAAGTTTAAATAATTGTAATTAATTGAAATGGCATTGCTTTGCAATGAGACATACTTTACAACTTTTTTTTTTCCATGTCTTAGTCTGTGTACCATCCCATCAAAAATACTTTCACTTTGACTATTATCTCTCCTTCCATACTAAATAATCCCTACAGCATAAGTACAAGGTTCATCCAATAAGTTCTTAATAATAATAACAACTTTCTGTTGGATTTTTTTAGTGTAATCTTCTTTTATTTCTATACTTTTTACAGTGCTTCTTTAGCTTCTCTATGCTCTTCAAAAGTATGATTTTGGAAGTTCTGCAAATCAGGCATCTGTTTGGACAAAGGTGTCCTCGTTCGGAGATAAACCGTGTCCACTGAGCCATTTTTTTAAGTTTGAAAATTAAAGAAAGGTCACTGGAGGTCAAATCTGTTAAACACAGAGGATTTGGTAATAATTCCAAATTTAATTCCATAATTTCAGCCATCGGAACTGTGCAGGTACATTGTCCTAATGGAAGAGGTTATTTTCCAAATAAGGAAGTTTTTTGATCGATTTCTTTGCCTAATCAGTGAGATATTTAGTAAGCTCCAGTCATATTTTGTCCTCTTCCCAAGTAATCAATGTACATGATCCTGCAGCAGCCCAATAAACTGTGTCCATCACAATTTCAACACCTTCACCGTCTTCCGAGCCCGGTCACCATCAAAAACACACTGTTTAGACTGTTCCTTAGTTTCCGGAGTATAGCAGTGTATCCACGTTTCATCAATAGTCATGTATTTGTGACAGAAAAGCGCCAAAACAGCCTCAAAGTTGACTACACAACTGCACTTACTCTCCACTAAGAGCACACGTGACACCGAAATTGCAAAAAAAAAAAAAAAAAAAAAAAAAAAAAATCTCACGCAATTTTTTGTGCAAAATTGAATAAATTGTATCTTGCAACATGCCTGTGCCTCTGTTGTTTCACCCACATTGATTTGTCAATCACTTAAAACCATAGTGTGGATTTTGTCAATGATTTCGGGGAAAGTCAATTCCTCTGGACGTTCCTCTCGTATGGATGTGTGACCACAATTAAATGCATTTATCCAATTGTTAACAGTTGCAAAGGCAGTAGCAAATGTGCCATGAACTCCATTTAGCTCTTTCAGTTATAAGCCTTTTAAATAAAAGTATTTAAACAATGCTCAAAAGTCTGATTTTTCCATTTTCTAATTGAGAAACACTTGTCTGCTTCAATAGACAATAACAATGAAACCATGTGATGTGCGTAGCTGAGAGTTTTTCTGCCATCTACTGAATAAAAAAAATTAGTTTTTGACACCATGCATGCCATCCCTTGGATTTTCTAAGGACTTATTGAATGATCCTCGTACCTAAAATGGAGATTACTAATCATTTAGCCAACACAATTTCAACATTTCCCATATGTGTGCCCAAAAAATATTCTTCTAATCTGGAATATAAAATTCTCCAGCCACCATATATATGCACTACATATAGTAGCAGTGACCCTCACACCTTCCATGACCAGCAAAAACTTTACTAAACTATGTTTTTCTCACTCCATGTTCACAATGCTCAAATTCATATGTCCAATCCCACACCACTGATTAAATCTACACATCGCTTCTTCTCAAGCTGACGGCTTGGCACACATTAAAAGACTTCAAAGAATGTATGGAAATTAAGTTCTGTCTAAGCCTGCATCTTCACATCTCAGAAAAGTGACATATATGCACTTGCAGAGCCTTACTTTGTTCATATTCAAGTGACAGACCAAACTGTGTCGAAGTCTGATTATGTTCACAGTTATTACTGAATGTTAGAATTATTAAAGTCAGCAAACAGACAATCGATGGTAAACTGAAGTCCATAATTAACATGCAATCTTGTAAAATTCATAGATATTTGTGAAATCTGTGGTGAACATGTAATTAATGGTAGCAGGGGTAAGAAATGGAATTGGCTATCCAACAGCGTATGTGAGAATCACAATGATGAAGATTAAAGTAAATACCAATTTATGAATTTGTGTAACAGATGAAATTGTTCATTAGGGATAATGTTCAAATCCTTAAACATCTTAGATGTTTCTGAAATTTCACCATGCTGCATGAATCTGTCATAAATCGTTTGAAATATCAAAAAATGATAGGTTGGGTGTCCATATTGCTAGCATAAAAGCATGAAATGAAACTTCTTCCCCTGAAATTTCTTATGCTATCACAAAGATGAAGATGAAATGTTAAACCACATTGTGACAGGAAATGAGAAGTGAATACACATCGGAATTGATACAACACTCCCTAAGAGGAAATCACCAAAAAAATATGGGAAAAGTTATTAACCTCGAAGAACATAGACATTATGCATCAGTAAGTAAATTTGTGTGGCTGCAAGTGTACTCTTAAAGTACTCAGAACTTCTTTGATTAAAAGATTTCAATTAATTGATTAATCTGCAGATTTACAGGTATCTGCCAGGTTCACGAAAGTATGATACTTCTGACAGGTAGTTGCTGGACCAACAACACCATAAATACATGTTTTACCTGAATTTTTACTCCACCAAAAGGCTCTTGGCAACACACGTGAACAAGGCATCATTATTCATCCAAAGAATTTAAGCACATTACTAATACTCCCATCGGGCACCTCCCCGGGTGGCGCACCGTGGAATGCCTACCAGATATGGAACGTACTGGGGAAACAAAACACTTGGGGCGGAACAAAACTAGCATTACTGTAGCGTCTGACCCAGAGCGGGCGGCTACAAATGGTGTCTCTATTCCTTATTAGGGGCAGCCGAATTAAATGCTAGGTGTCAGACTCAGCGACAAGTAAGTCAATTTAAATGTCACATCATGAGGAACAAAAATAATATTATGGCAACAGCTAGGGCGTCCCCACTGTAAGTGATGTGCACCAATATCGCCAGGTTGGTGTGAGAAATGGGCTAGGGCTACCCACTCAACGACGGGTGGGCTAAAGAAGCAAGTCCAACAGATCTGAATGGTACCATTAAAATGGGTACTCTCAAGGATCGAACCTGAGCTCTCACGGCATCATTAAAAACCTGGCGAGTAGATGTTGCCAGCTGTTAGGGTCAAAGCTGCATACCGGGGTTAGTATCGGCTACTCCACCTAAACTTAAAGTCATCCAAAAAGTTGTCAAAGTTCGTAAAAAGTTCTATAACCGTGTTAAACCTTGTAGAATGCTAACCGTAAAGATGGCCACAGTCGCCACTTACAGATTAACCTCCTGTAAGAAAGGTACTAAAGTAGAAATGAAAGTCTGAATCCGGATAACTGAATTATATATTCTTAAAATTTTTCACAGAATTTACAAAAGTCACAGTTAGCAATGGCAATCGGAGAAAATCATTAGCCGAAGATCACAAGTCGTGAAACAGAACAGACTGCACCACCCCAAATGAAATCAAAAGTTAAGATGAACTCATGTCGGAAAGTTTTAGAATGTTACTTTGGCCATGCCGATTTTAGAAATGGCGTCAGTCAGCCATACTGTTCTTGACCTGTCTACCCCTACGCCACCGTGGGTCTTCTCAAACTTAAGCACACACGACTACATGTGAACTCGACCGAGCATTCCAACAAAATGTGATAAAAATGGCGGCCGGGTCTCTTTTATCAAAGTGACCTACTGACCTAGACAATAGTCTATCTGGAAAAAGAACCTGTTAACTGAGTGCTACCAGAAAATTACAAGATGAAGAGCGTAATGAGACAAGTGCAGTGACATGTTGGGTTTTGTTTTTAGAGCTTCCAGACCAGTGAAAATGAATTTTGAAAGTTGGTTAATTTAAAAGCACATTTGTTTCGCGTATTGTGATACGTCATCCTACGTCACATGAAAATTGTGACCGCGCAAAGCTTCAAAATCTCAATTTAATATTATTTTCAAAGTGTTCCCCAGCCTTTGCTGAGTCCAGTGGTGTAAAAATATTTTAAATCGGTTAAGGCTATCCGAAGTTATAGAATTTCTAAAACTCACTGTTTTCGTAGCTTGTGCAACCGAAACTTCACTTTTTATTTAAAGACAGTTGTGGCCTGAAACTAAATTTAAATCGAACCTTTACTTAATTTAAGTACTTTAGAAAAGTTTTTATTTCGTGAAATATGTTAGTTAGGCAATGATCCAATTTTTAAAGTTCGTTGCTACGACGCCATCACCCAGTTGACTGTTATTTACTTATATCTTGTATTTATTAGTTGATGGTTATCGAAAACTTAAAGGATATTAACTGGCCTGTTATTTTACTTGATTACATCTACTTTTAAAGCTCTGAAACTATTTAGATGTACTGAAATTAAATATTGAACTAACTCCCATGTAGAGATGCTTTAAAATCATATTTACTGCTTTAAATTGGTCTGGAACTGCGAGTTATTAGTGAATTTAATATCAGATGGTGAAATTCTAATTATTAAAGTGCTTTACAGTGTTTAATTTAATGGAATATTAGTGTTGTGGTCGGGTAAACAAACCTGTGTATTTTGCTTGAGGATTATTATGGATTACGCTCATTTAGGTAAGTTTATGGTTTATATTTTACTAGAAACTTCTTATTTATGGTTGCTATGTGTTGTTTATTTACTTTTCTGAACTTAAAGTGTTGTTATTTCGGTTTCAACTATGGTATCGTGTACTGATGTTAACCTCAAACTTTGCCGGATTTTAACTGAATCTAGAAAATAGAGAGAAAGGTAGCTTACACTGCGTTCAAGAAACCAAATGGACTGACTCGAAATTCAAGGATATCGGTGATGGATACAAGTTGTTCTTTTACAAAAAAGACCACAGACAAGATTGGCATAGCTATAACTGTGAGTGCAAAGTTCCAAAACAATGTTACAGTCTTTCAAGATCACTTGTGGTACCAAAACATTACGAACAGTTTCCTGCTATGTCCCATATACTGGGTGTTCAGATGATCTAAAGGAGGAATTCTGAAACAACCTTGAAACCTATGTGCCATCTGTTGAAGAAAATGGGCTACTCTTCATTGGTGGAGACCAGAATGGACACGCTGGGAAGAACAGAAACAGTTTTGATAGTACATGGTGGGGAAGGTTTTGGAGAGTGAAATGAGGTTGGAAACAGAAACCTAGAATGTGCTAAGGCACTGGACTTAGCTATGGTGGAAGGAATACGCAGATTGATTACTGGTTAATTTGAAGAGGTGACCTAAAGTTTGTAACAGATGCAAAAGTTACACCATCAGACATTGCACTCCAACATCATCTGCTTCTCCTCGGTTTCAGGATTTGCTTTGAACTCTACAAAAAAAAAAAAACTCATCAGAGCAAATTACATGGTGGGAATTAAAGCAGTATCACATCAAGCTGAAAACATACTTGGGCTACCCAAAAACGCCATGGACACCATGTTGACAAAGTTTCAACAACAGTTGCCAAACATATTGTCAGGGATGTACCGCCTACCGGGGTTAGTATTGGATACTTCACCTGAACTGTTGCACCTTCATATTCACTGATAAAGTTTGAAAATGTTCCAAAACCATGGTAAACCTTTAGGTATTGCTAACTGCACATTCAAGACGGTCCCCACATACCTAAATAAACCCTAGGTAAGGAGGGTGTTCATGTAAGAAATGAAAAATTTCAAAGTTCAAAACACAAAATGAATATATTCTTGAAAATAAAAGTTCCACATATTACACTCATTGCAGTTAGCTAAGGCATCAGACTATTCATCACACGTCGATTGCAAGAAATGAAACAAAACAGGACCGCCGAACCCCGAACAAAAATTTAGACTCTCCTACAACCAGTCCACATGTGTTGTTGTGAAATTCAAACTGCCAACATGGCTTTCTTATGGAGCGCCATTAGTCACCTCCTGTTTCTGAGCCTACCCACAATGCCCCACACCACAACGCACTCGAATCTAACGACACATGTTATCTCTACCAAAAATCTCGACCTAATGTAACGCTAGCAGGCCTGCATTCCCTTTTGTGAGGATGGCATCTTACTACCGAAATCATAAAGTGTTTAAAAAAAAAAAAATTTCACCGTAGGGCTCTCAGAAAATTACTATGTGTAGAGTGTCTCCTAAGAGTGTTTTGTGATTAGAGGGTTTTAGTTCTAAATTTCTTCAAATCCTTGTAAAACATTTATTTTGCCAGTGAAATAGTACAGTTAATTTTATTTGCAGAGTATCTGTTTTAAATCACTTTAAAATATCTAGTTTAAACTATTACTAAAATGTTCTCACACAACTGCTCTTTCCATCAAGCTAACTATCTTTCAAATCTGTTAAGTATTTCCAAAGTTATTGATTTTCCAAATTTCGAGGTGGAAGACTTGTCTTTCGATTCTGCATGAACTTACTATATTCTTATTTAAGGTTAAATTTGCAGGGATATTGTTTCCAGAGCTTTAAAAGTTCGTAATTTCAATTTAGAAGTGAGCACATTTTTGTTCTAAATCGTGACTTTAAAATTACTTATATTGTTTATTATACGACTGGCAACTATTTGAAACTTAAAAAATGTTTGACAGGATATTATTTAGTGGCATAAAAATTACTTTTTAAACTCGAAAATTACATAGCCATGTTGTAATCTTTTATTGAAATGTGCACATGGGTCATTGTTTAAAAAACCGTGTTTACTGTTTTTAACCTATCTGAAACTACAAATTGTTAGTGAATTTTATTCTCTCTGGTGGTATTATTATTATTATTATAGTGCTTTACCGTATTGAAAAGTTTGGAAGATTAGCAAAATGATTACGTAACCAAACTTGGTTATTTACAATTTTGGTTAGCTAAGGATTATGTTTATTTAGGTAAGTTTAAAAGACACATCCTATTATAAACTGTTTATTTACTTTTCTGACTTTAAGGGGTTGTGAATTTGTTTTTAAGCTGCAGTACTGTGTAGTAACATTAACCCACTTTCTCATTGCTTTTTGACTGGTTATTAAAGATGCAAAGAGTAAGGTAGCTTACAATATTAAAACCTGTGCTACCAATATCATGGGCACAACAAAATCTGGATGTTGTTTCATCAACAAAGAAGTGGTGTTGATGAAGTGATCAGGTACAAAATGCCATCAAGACAAAGACATGAGCTTATAAAACCTGGCTAAAATCAGGACTCTGAATGCCAGAAATATAGACAACTGAAGTCAGTGTTTACACACAAAGTGGCAAAGGAAAAGAAGACCATTATAGGAACATGTTGTAACAGCCCTCAAACCAAAAATTAAATGTAATTGTATTTTGTGAATCATTGGTAGTAAGCTAGAGTTTGGTTGAATATGATCTGGTATGTTTGTTTTGCAATTTCCTGTAAATCAGTGTATATATACTCTGTTTTATGAAAAGAAATTATTTAAAGGCCATTTAATATGTTTAAGAACAGAATTGTGCAAGAGAATTGCTTAAATGTTCATAATTCCAAGTATTAAGGCAAGTTACGATGTCTAAAGGACAATTTACTACAGTTTAAAGTGATTTCTGTGAATAATTGTGTTTAAGTATCTTTAATTTCCATTTCTGACCATTTTGTATAGATTGTAAATGATTGTGTATTAATTCTGATTTTTTAAAATATGTTTCAATTGTTTAAGTGTTGTTAATGTTCAAGAAATGTCTGTTGGAAGCTTGTGAAGAGTTCTAGAAATTTCGATAGAGCCTATATAAAGAAATCGGCAGAAGGACGGTAGTAGTTTTAACAGGCTCAATTTACAACAGTGAAGGATTGTATTGTCTGTGGAAAAAGTGTAGTATACAATCTCTGGATTGTATGAATGCATGTAAACAGTAATGTTGACGTCGTTTATATGCAAATAAAACAAGTTGAATTAAAAACATACTGTGGAGTACTTAATTATCGTATTAATTAAACCACAAACAATCTTTTAATGTACAATGTCTTTGAAAATATCAGCAACGAAGAATTTTCATATCCACCAATGCCACCTGCAGATCCTGCGTATGGACCAGGTATCACAGCTGTTCAAGTAAGGACTGCCATGAAGAAAATGATAAATGGAAAGGCAACTTTACAAGATGATATTCGATAGAAGGTATCGAAAATGCTAGACATAGTCAACTCAGTTCCTGGCAGATCTTTTTAACAAGGTCATAGACCAAGATGAAGCTCCTTGTACTTTGCTCACTAGTGTTACAATAAACCTTTGGAAAGGAAAGGGTGATGTGCTAGACTGCTCCAACTATCGACTGATTTGCCTACTTTGCCACACAATGAAGATTTTTGAGCATACTGTGGATACACGCCCTCAAAGCATAATTAAAATTGCCCCCAATCTGTGTGGTTTCATGAAAGGCACAGGGACGATTGATGCCATTCGTGCCACACCTCATTTGATGGAAAGGCACCTTGACAGGAGAAAACTACTCCACATAGCTTGTTTAGATCTTGAAAAGGCGTACCTCTAGATCTGATCTGGTACTCACCGAGACAGCATGAGGTACCAAAGGTATATGTTAAATGGATCCAGCTGCTATATAGTAATGTCACCAGCTATGTTTGATGCACTGTAGGGAATTCTGTTTTTTTCCCCATCACAGTTGGTGTTCATCCGGAATGAGCTTTGTCCCCACTCCTGTTAATCCTCTGTCTTGACACCGTTTCTGCACTCCACACCACTGGAAATTGCTTTATGCTGATAATATCACGGTAGCCTGCGAGTCTCGTCAAGAATCAGAACAACAAATGCCACGACGGAAAACTGCCCTTGACAAATACGGTACGCGACTTAATGCACGGAACACCGAATACACGGAGTACGGAGTTCCAAGTGATGGCTCTGTTGATATCGACGGTGTTGAACTCTGTAAGTCATTTGAGTTTAAATACATGGGAGAAGTAATCTGTTAGGATGGTCAGACACACCCAGAAGTCAGAAACAGAGTCAATGCAGCCTGGATGAAGCAGCTTCAGGTCACAGGAGTACTTTTTGACCAGAAGGTGCCACTGTAAATTAAAGATTTATAGAACCATCGTTCAACCAGTGGTACTGTATGGAACAGAATGTTGGGAGTCACGAAAAGACATCAACAACAGCTGCACTGCATGTCACGGGAATGAAGATTATTTGCTGGCCACAGGGATTCAGTGGATTGTACGTCACTGGAATGAGAACGTTCGGGCAGCAATCCTTGACAAAATGTTTGAGGGTCATCTGCAATGGTACGGCCATGTACTACACAGCAATGACACCTCAGTGGTGAGAGCAGCACTCGACAAATGACCGGAGAGCCGAAGACCACGAAGAAGACCCAGGAAGTGCTGGCTGAATACCTTGCACGAGGACATGCATCTACTCCAATACTTCACCTGAAGATGCATAAGATCGGCACAAAAGGAAGAAAAAGTCCAGTAAAGCAGACCCTGCAATGCAGGATTAATGCTAAGAAGAAGAAGACTAATGCAACTGACGTAGTGTGTCGCGTGCCATGCCAGGATTTCTAGCAATATCGGTGGAGGTGAAGCAATGTTGAGGCAACTGTGGTGTTTGTGGGTCACATCAGCAGTAAATGCGTATATAAAGGACGTCGCCAGGTAGCCAGGGGTCGAACATGGTTGGTCGAACTTGAACAGTCGAACGTGGTTATTATTAGCCATCATAAAAATGGCGAAACTGAGAGAACATGTAGAATTATAGCTTATGTTAATATTTATGTAGTTAATTTAATTGTCAAGAGAAGGAAGCTGCATTATTTCGATGTAAGAAAAGTTGGTGTAATGGTTGCATGAAGTCAAGAATGCAAACAGTTTGGTGATCTAATGCGGTCACTTGTGACACAACTGCATACACAGTCAAATGCAGGCCCAACATGCACAAAAACACCAGTGCAACCTATCAGATCTTATTAGGAGCTACTTAGCTCTAGGTCTGCCCCTCCTCTAACAACACCCCACTACTGACGTTCTTGATGTTACTTCCCTACGACACAACCCCTTTCCGAAGTATTGGGAGTCGTAATGGATCGCACCTTGTCGTACGATAAACATCTAAACAACCTAGCAGCAAAACTAAGAACCAGGAATAATATTCTGCAGAAGCTAACTGGCACCTCCTGGGGAGCAGCCGTCTCCACACTTCATACCTCCGCACTGAGCCTTGTGTATTAAATTAAAAAATTAAATTAAATTCTGTAGCTGAGTACTGCTCATCTGTCTGCATGAATAGCACCCACACCAAAAAGATTAACATAGTTTTGAACCAAAAAATGTGGGTAATTAGTGGATATATCAAGTCTGCTCCACTGTGCTACCTGTTTTGCGTAACGTCAAACCACGCAATGAGACGACACAATGGCCTAATTTCCCAATACAATAAGATCTCTCATAACTTGGACATCCCCATCTTCGACAATATGGAAACACAATCTCAGACACTTAAATTGAGAAGTCTGAGCATAAAAACTGCAAAACAACTTACATGTAACAATTTTAATAAGAGAGAAGTGTGGAAATCATAGTGTATAGCCTCAGCCCCACAAGAATGGTACTCCCTGTTTGACAGTCAACTGGCACTAAAGCGACTCGACCTTCCACGCAAGACCTGGGTAGCTCTTAACAGAGTTATTTCTGGCCACGGCAGATCTGCTTCATCTATTTACACGTGGGGAATTAGAGATTCCCTGAATTGCGACTATGGTGAGGAAGATATTGCCCACTTCGAGCCTTCAGGAAATCACCGAAACACTTCACTATAATCTAATGTAAAATTTTATTAGTGTGAAACAACTGTATATAATTGTATTATTGATTATGTGCTGTGGCCATAAGATACATAAATAAACACAACAACTGGACCCCCGGCTGCCAAAACCCCATGCCTGGCTCACCTTCTCAATCTTTCCCATCCAAATGCTCTACCACACACCCCAGAAGCCCTTGCCCCTGCTTCAATTAAACCTCAACAGTATGCGATTAATCTTTCTTTCACTCCTCTGACAGTACCCCAACTTTTAGTCCTATGCAAGGGGATCACTTTTTCTTCAACTACAGTTTGACCATCCTGATTTGGTCTGGGATTCTCTAGTGTTCTGCCACTCTCTCCACTGGCAGTATCACTTTGTCACCACAGGAGACAACAACAGCTGTCAGTATGAAATTGAATCCAGCTTGTAACAATTTAAACATTAACCCTCCCTGGATCTACCATCGCTCACAAAACAATCCCGTCCTTCTATTCCAAGAGTTCCTCGTGTCCACTCTATCCTCACCCTCTTTCCTAAACTCAATTCCACACTCCAAAAACCTCAGAACACTGAATCTCGAAGCATCAGCGTAACCTGTAAGTACATTGTGAGAGGCAGCTGTTTCTCCTTCACCTGTAGGGGCTGGGGCAGTGGAGCGGGGATAGAGCAGACTGGCCCTGACCCACCTCTCTTAACTGAACACAGCATAGTAAGAACTTTCCGTGGTTCAATAGAGAAATTGTTCAATGTTTCAACAGGGAAATGTTTGCTCAGGAGGCAAAGACATTTAAATGTAACGGTTGAAATCGGGGGACTCATCTAATTGTGCTAAATTAGTCCAGTTGCGAACAGAAGTGCGTAAGAAATGCATGATGCATTTAAGGAATTCCAAGTTAGGAATTTATCCGAAGATCTAATTATTAATCCAAAAAAGTTCTGGTCGTATGTCAAAGTAATAAGAGGCTCTCGTAAGGTTATGCCGTCATTGTTTAAGGAAAATGGAGTATTATCAGAAACTAGCATAGAGAAAACATAAATTTCGAATAATATATTTAAAAAAGATTTCAAAACAGAAAACTCAAAGGAGATTCCGATAGTTTACAATTGTACCAATAAAATTATGAAAGATTTCGTTCTTGATGTCGAGGGAATAACTAAACTGCTTATGATATAAAAACCAATAAGGCTCCTGGACCAAATGGTACTCCTACAAGATTGTACTCTAGGTACGGAAAGGAAATTGCACAGTATTTGATGAAATTATATACCGCATCCTTGGATCAAGGGAAAATACTGCCATCGTAAGTCCAGTGTTTTAAAAAAAGGGAATGTTAATGATCCTCAAAACTATAGGCCGATCTCGTTAACCTCAATATTTTGCAGGATTTTAGAACACATCATCTACTAAAATGTCATGCAGTTTTTAGATGAAGATGAGCTTTTAAACCCAAATCAACATGGATTCAAAAAAGGGCCGATGCTGTAAAACAAAACTTGCACTTTTAATTCACGACTTGTGCTGTATTATAGATGAACAAACCCAGATTGACTTAGTTCTATTAGATTTTAAAAAAAGCTTTCAACACTGTGCCTCACACTAGTTTACTTACGAAACTTCGTGGTTAGAGTATCTAGACAAATAAGTGACTGGGTTGCAGACTTCCTGAAGGGCAGAAAACACTGTGTAGTTCTTGACGGTAAGCATTCATCACTGACCGAAGTGAAGTCCAGGGTTCCCCAGGGAAGTGTGATAGGGCCGCTGTTCTTTCTCATATACATTAATGAGTTGTGCAACATAATAAGGGGGATGAAAAGATTATTTGCCAATGATGCTATTATTTATCATGAAATCAAAACCCAGGAAGACTGCGCTTACAATATTATGGAAATAATTGCATGATGTAAAGACTGGCAGTTGGAGTTAAACACTAAAAAGTGCCAAGTTATGTATTTAAGTAAAAAGGTGACACCATGTAGCTCTGAATATGCAATTAATGGTAGATTCCACTAAATAACTAGGGGTAATAATTCACAATAATTTGTCATGGAATTAGCACATCAAGAAGGTAATTGGGAAAGCAAATCATATGCTTCAATTTCCAGATCGTAATTTAAAACCATGCACTCCATAAGTTAAATCGATTACATACAAGTCACTAGTGCGTCCTTACTTAGAATACTGCTGTTCTGTATGGGGTACCCTTCAAAAGGGGTTAATGGAGGCATTAGAAAATGTCCAAAGAGCTGCCCAATTCGTGATAGGTATATATAGTTGGAGCGAAAACGTAAGTGTGATGTTGAAGGAGTTAGGTTGGGAAGACCTGGAACACTGAAGGCGTTGCTGTCAACAGAAGCTTACTGAAAAATTCACATCTGACTTATTTCGGAAAGACAGCAAACAAATATTGCTATCAATAACATTCATATCTGGGAAAGACCGCGAAAATAAGATAAGAGAAATCAGGGCCAGAACTGATTCATTTCTGTACTCATTTTTTCCACGAGCAATTAGGGGATGGAATAGAAAGGATTTAATGGGTGAGTAAACTTAAAATCAAATAGAAGTATCTCTTGATAAATCACTACGGCCATCCTGATCCGGGTTTTCCATGGTTTTCCCGGATCACTCCAGGAGAATGCTGGGATGATTCCTCAGAATAGCCCATGGGCGTCTCCTGCCATATCCCGTATATCTCAGCCAAACTATTACACTTTCGGATAACTTCAATGCACCTTCCGCCACACACTTTTAGTGAATTGCAGAGTAATAAAAAATAATTAATAAATAATAGTGTACGGCGAGAAAGTACGAGTGGAAAGGATTGCTTCGAACAATTTTGGACCCCTTCAAGTAGAGTGAATGGGTGAGCGCATCCTACAGTAATTCTATTCAGATTTCCTATATGTTGGGCCATGAATAAGCCACTTTACTGTCATGCAAATTCAAACTTGTAAATCCGTCACTTCTGTAATAATACTGTTGAGTTCATTGCTACTTTTATTGCAAGATTGTAAGGAAAAAAAATCTACATCTACATATATACTCTGCAATTAACAAAATTGTGGGTGGCAGATGGTGCTCAGCAACAAAGCTAATCTCTTTGTTGTGCATTCCAATCCCTAATGGTACGAGGGAAAAAATAATTAATATAAGAAGAATCATTGCGGCACCTTATTTCTCTAATCTTGTCTTTCCTGCAATTCTGGCTCAAATTGGTTGGTGAACAAAGTATTTCACTACACTCGTAAGTGAAAGTGGGAGTACACATATTTACCAATAAGTTTAAACGAAACGTGTATCGTCTATCTGCCAGAGACTCCCAGCCTAGTCTACTAATCAGTTCTGTGACGCTTTCATAAGGACTGTAGCAAGCGGTCACGGATTGAGTGGCTCTTCTCTGTACTTTCTCTATACTTTCGATCAACTGCTTATGAAACAGATCCCAAATGGCACAACAATAGTCCAAATGTGGACACATAAGAGATTTGTACGCTATCTCCTTTGTTTGTTAATTCCAATTTTTCAAGATTCGATCTATGAATCTCAGCCTAGAATTAGCTCTACCTACTAACGAATTAATGTGTAAGTCTTATTTCATGTCCCTTTGTTCTGTTACTCCTAAATATTTCATAGAATCAACCATATCAATAACTGAATTGTTTAACTCATATTTCTGAACAATTGGATTCTTTTTGTTAGTTATGCTCATTGTCTTGCACTTTTTAAAATTTAGCGTAAGTTGCCACTCAGCACACCAAGCCAAAATAATATCCAGATCAAGCTGACTTTCTAAGCAATCAGCCAAATTCCTTACTTCCCTATAAACCACCGCATCATCAGCAAACAATCTAAAAAGGCTTTTCACCTTGTCTCCGAGATCATTTATAAAAATTAAGAAAAGAAGTGGTCCTATTACACTTCCTTGAGGTACACCCAATGTAACATCTAGATTAGAAGAACTTTCTCCTTCAACGACGACATACTGCGACCAACCAGTTAGAAAATTCACAAAGCTGATCCGATAAACCGTACACTCGAAGCTTCGCTAAAAGGTGGTTGTGTGGCACAGAGTCAAAGGCTTTCTGAAAATCTAAAAAAAAATGCATCTACTTGTGAACCTGCATCAATAACTTTCATTACGTCATGTGTAAATAGGGCCAGCTGTGTTTCACATGATCTTTTCTTCAGAATTCCGTGTTGATTTGATGTAAGCAAATTATTATCATCTAGAAAATTCATTATGTTCGAGCATATAATATGCTCCATAACTCTACTACAAACAGATGTTATAGATATGGGACAATCATTTCCAGGATCACTTCCATCACCTTTCTTGAAAATCGGAGTTACTTGCGCGATTTTCCAGTCTGAAAATACTTTTTGCTCTTCTAATGATTTACTGAATATATGAGACAAAAATGGCCCGATTTCCGCCACATACTCTGAAAATACTCTTACTGGAATGCCATCCAGGCCCGGTGCTTTCCCCAACTTCAGGAGCTCAAATTGCTTTACGATACCTGCAGTATCTCTTTGTTTCCATCACCAACTCAACACGGCGTGGGAAAACGGGAATACTATCCTTATTTTCACCAGTAAATGAATTTTTGAATACAGTATTTAGTACGTTAGCTTTATCGCGGCTTTCATTAACCTCGGAACCTTCATGAATTAGTGCTGGAATATTGCTATTGGTGCAATTGACATTTTGTACATACGACCAAAATTTCATTGGGTTTTCTGAGAGACTCTTAGAGAGAGAGTTGGAATGAAAATTGCTGAAGGCCTCGCGTGTTACATTCTTAATACATCCTCTTAACTCAGCTTAGGTTTCTCAATCGCTGCGACACCCCTTCCTTCTTGAGCGTGCGTTCAAACAGGTTGTTATTTACTAATCAATCATGGGCCGAATCTCATATAAAGAGATACTGCAATATAACCAAAACATCCACTATAAATCAGCGTCAAACTTGCAGATGTAGGATTTCACACAAAACATCAACACTTACAGATGCAGATATCCGTTACATCCTTAGTATGGAAGGAGCAGTTCTGCAGCAGTAGTTTCAAGACAGGATAAAAAAGAGTGAGGACAAAGCTGATCCCCGATGTTTACCGACTCTGATGGGAAAAATTTCCTATAGGCATCAAACACAGCTGGGGACATTACAATATAGCAGCTGGATCCATTTAACATATACCTCTGGTAGCCCATGCTGTCTCAGTGATTACCAGATTGTATCTCAAGGTACCCTATCTACTGCCTTTTCAAGATCTAAAAAAGTTATGTGGTTTTCTCCTTTCAAGGTGCCTTTCCATCAAAAGACATGTGGCATGAAACTACATTGATTAGGGGCAATTTTAACTAGTTCCTATCGTTCATATCTTTTTTTTTTTACTTATGGCTTTACGCCTCATCGACGTCCAGGTCATCAGAGGCAGGATGGGACTGGCGACAAGAAACGGGAAGGAATTTGGCCATGGCCTTTTAAAGGAAGCATCCCACCATTCGCCTGTAGTGATTTGGATAAACCATGGAAAACCCAAGTCTGGATGCCCGGACAGGGATTTGAACCAGTGTCCTCCCGAATGCGAGGCCAGAACATTAACCGTTTACCCACCACGCTCGGTTAAGTTCCTATCAATGTAATGACCTTTATTCAACTAAATAAGACAAAAATAACTAGCACGCAATGTCCTCAGTGCCTAAACAAAACTAAATAAAAAGTTTTGACATTAAATTTGACCTAAAATAACGACAGATGAAATAAATTTAAAGGTGAAGAAGGGTAAAAAATGGTTTAGGTACTAAAAGAGGGGATTTTTAAGTAGTAAAAATGGTGAAACTTTCATTCAAAAATATAAAATGTTATAGATATTTCAGAATTTCAAAGAAAGTTAGTAACCTCTTGACAGATGTAAATATAAGTTTTTTCTAAAATCTAATAAACAAAAATCATTTATCAGATTAAACTAGGATTTAAAAGAGATTCTTGAAGGTCAAAAGATTTAATGAAAAATCAAAAACACAAAAATGCATTCTCTTCAGTGATTATTATGGATAAATTGTGGTGTATTTTGAGAAGAGTGTCCCAGTAAAAATATTCAGACTCATTTAATCTCACACATATCAAAAATTTGGTACTAATCGGTAAGATCTGAGAAACCTGGGGAAAGTGGTAGAATCAGATTCATTGGTTGTATGACACAATTCAGAATTTTCTGGACAATTCTCTGGGGTAGACTATTTAGGCCAATTCATTGCCTCCCTCTGAGCAATTGTTTGGCATATTATACAGGATGTAGGCAAATTCTATGTCATTTGAGTGTAGTTTGGATACTTAAAATTGTTTTACTGATTCCGTAGTGCAGTTATGAATTTAGAATTATTTTCAGTGGAACCAGTTGGGTGCTAGTATATTTTTGGAATCATCATGAACTTTGAAATATTTCAGTGGTTGCTTATAATGTTATATTAAATAAAAACTATTGCCTAGCACACGAGAGTAAATAAAAATGGTGGTTATTATCGGAAACTCTGCTGAATGACTGTTGTAGTTGTGAACGCACTGTGTCTAGATATAAGAATCGAATCCAAGTATGCATTTATCTACTTAATATGTGAATATATGAATATACTGGAAGAATTCTTTTGCTTTGTTATTCTTAACTTCTTGCATCCAATATTTTTTTTTTTTTTTTTTTTTTTTTTGCTGTCCTCCATCCCTTCATATCCTGTGCTAACCTTTTCGTTTCTACATACCCCTTACAACCCACGTCCTCAATTATCTGCTTCATATATTCTAATCTCTGTCTACCTCTACAGTTCTTACCTTCGACTGTTCCCTCCACTAACAAATTAACCAATCCAGCATGTCTCAAAATATGACCCAAAAGCCTGTCTCTTCTTCCTGTAAGCTTCTTCCATAAACTTCTTTTCTCACCCATCATTTCCAAAACTCATTCATTTCTTACTTCGTCTGTCCATCTAATTTTTAGCATTCTTCTGTAGCACCACATTTCAAATGCTTCAAGTTTCTTTCTTTCCGGTATTCCTAAAATCCATGTTTCGCTACTGTAAAGTGCTGTGCTCCACATATAGTTTTAAAAAGTTCTTTCTAATTCCTAGATCAATATTTGAAACTAAAAGGTTTCTCTTTTTCATGAAGGCTCTTTTTGCTAGTGCTATTCTGCTTTTAACATCATTCCTGCTTCGGCCATCGGCTGTAATTTTGCTTCCCAAGTAACAGAACTCACTCACTTCTCCTATAGCATCCGATCCTATTTTTATATTTAATCTGCTACTATTGGTATCATTTCTGCAACATTTCATCACTTTTGTCTTACTTTGATTTATATTCAGTCCAAAATCTGCCTTCAGTATTTTGTTCATGCCAGTCATCTGCGCTATGTAGTTCAGGCAGCAAAGTAAAATATACAGACACACATGTCTTTGGTCGAAAAAAGAAAATATCCTTGAACGACCAATTTCAACCACCACATCTCCCACATGCTCACAGTTACCGAAATTCGGCCAAAATTGTGATCGACGGGTCACTCTGTGCTACTACCACACACAAACACCAGTCATCTGCGCTAGATAGTTTTGGCTGAAAAGTGATACACCATGACACATACGTTTTTAGTAGAAATATTAAAACCGAGCGTGGTGGTGTAACGGATAGCGTTCTGGCCTCGCATTCGGGAGGACGGTGGTTCGAATCCCCGTCCGGGCATCCAGATTTGGGTTTTCCATGGTTTCCCCAAATCACTCCAGGTGAATGCCGGGATGCTTCCTTCAAAAGGCCATGGCCGAATTCCTTCCCATTCCTTGCCCCCATCCTTTCCCGTCTCTGAAGACCACGTCGTTAAAAAGGGACGTTAAACTGTTAAAAAAAAAAAAAAAAAAAAAAGAAATATTAAAGTGCCGCAGGTCGATCACTTTCAACCACCATATTTCCCACACCCGCATAGCTACCAACATCTAACCACCATAGTACACGTTAGGAGGCACAATACCACTATCACACACAAACACAAATGGTCTATGCTATATAGTTGTGACAGCAGAGTGACATATACGGAAACACATGTCTTTGGTCGAAATACGAAAATATCCTTGATCGGCCAATTTCAACCACAATATCTCCAACACTACCACTGTTACCGTAATTCGGCCAACGTTGTTATCGACGGGTGACTCTGTGCTACTACCACACGCAAACACCAGCGATCTGCGCTAGGTAGTTTTGGCTGAAAAGTGATACACCATGACACATACGTTTTTGGTAGAAATACTAAAGTACCGCAGGTGGACCACTTTCAACCACCATATCTCCCACACCCCCATAGTTACCGACATCTAACCACCACAGTACACGATAGGAGACTTGATGCCACTACCACACTTAAACACCAATGGTCTATGCTTTGTAGTTGTCCGCAGCAGAATGACATATACGGAGACACATGTCTTTGGTCGAAATACGAAAATGCCCTGCATCAACCACTTTTAACCATCATATCTCCCACATCACCACAGCTATCGACATTCGGCCAATGTTGTGCACGACAGGAAACTGCATGCTACTTCCACACAGAAAGACCAGTAATCTGTGGTAGGTAGTGGTGGCTGAAAAGTGAAATATAGGAAAACACACGTCTATTTTTATATATATATATAAGATTACAATCCCAACACGAAAAATTCTTGAACATATTTCTGGGTGAAGGTATATGCCCAAGATTTCCTTAATGCATGGAGATCAGCAAGTTTAACTAATATATTTAATTTTACTTTGTACCTATGATTGGTTTGCAAGTTATTAGTTGTAATCGTAGGCTTCCGCGGCCAGAGTCAGTTGATTCTTGGCTATCCGGGTGGTGCAGCATCATGTTTCTTAAAACCGACGTTTCGACCCTCATTCTGGGGTCTTACTGACAGAATCGGGAAGCTGTTCAAAAAAGTTGACATAAAACCTGTCTACAAAGCGCACAGCAAAGTCAGCAACCAGCTCATCAAAGTTAAAGACAGGCTGCCTCCACTACAGGCTGCCGGTGTCTATGAGATTCCGTGCACCTGTGGTCGTACGTACATAGGAGAGATAGGGCGCACTATAAGGGACAGGCTGCGCGAGCATATCCGAAACTACAAATCTAATAACATTGATAAATCCACTATAGCACGTCATGCAGCCGAAACCAATCATGCAATAGATTTCGAAAACACTACACTTATAGTGCGCGAGGATAAGTGGTGGCCAAGGAGAGTAAAGGAGGCATTAGAAATCGATTACACGACGCCTGGCTCTCTCTGGTGCGGAGAGAGCATGTCACGTGTCTCCCCCCCCCCCCCCCCACCAGGCCAACGGATCATGTGATGGGTCGGACCTTTGATTGGCCGGGCAAATCGAACCATCTAGACGGATGCTGGCCTCCGCTATAAATCAAGACCACTCACTGACCGAAGACGCAGTTCTGCCCTGGAAGAAGACCCCAGAATGAGGGTCAAAACGTTGGTTTTAAGAAACATGACGCGGCACCACCCGGATAGCCAAGAATCAAGTTATTAGTTATTTACTTATGGTGGTAGTTAAACCAGTGCAATCTGCATTGCTCGGCTACAGCGCACACCCATTGTTTTCAAAGAGTGGGGCATTGTTGATAACATATACTGATTTCTTCAATTCTGAAATTTTCTTATTTAGCGTCTTTAGAATGGAATCATTACATCAGAGGGACAATTCATCATAAATGATCAACTTACAAAAAAAAACAAAAAAAAAAAAAAATGAGATCTTCTTCTCAGCCATGTCTATGCTTTACACTGTGTATTCACTTCACTTTCTGAAATAAAATGGTTTCCCTTGGTGTTATAGATTTTATTTTGAATAAATATAATTATGGTTACTTGGCATGTCATAATTTTTACTAAAACTGAATGCATAATATATGCTTGTCAAATTCAAACACATTTGAGGAAAATCTTGGCTTTTGTTTATTTGTAAGTTTAACAAAGCAATGCATTTAAGGTATTTATTTAGGTTTACTCAAACATGGCATGCACAAATAAAATCTGTAACACCGAGAGAAACCATTGTTTCACAAAGTGAAGTGAACACACATTGTAAAGCGTAGCCTTGGCTCAGAAGAAGATCTCATAAATTTTTGTCACCACACGATCAAAAGACTTGACCTATTTTTCACATGAATTTTTTTTCTGGGGTTTATTCATCGCCTTCCTTTGGTAAAGTGACAGTATCTGCAAGTATTTGTTTACATTCCATCCTCAAACTACTTCTTGCCATTATTAATCCCTTTCACCCTTCTTTCCATTCATCAGATTAAATAAAATTATTTTGCATAAAATAATTTGGTCCTTTTACGGTATGTCTGCATAATTTACAAAGATTGGTATAAACTTAAAGAAATGTAGATATGTTAACTAACATTAATTGAGTACGGCATCAAATACTTGAAATCGATGATACAAAATATGTATACTCACACTTGTCTTCAACATCCTTTGGCTCACCCAAACTCAAAGGTAAGCGATAAGTTGGAGCCTCATCTGAATTCCAGATATGCATTAACTCTTCTTCGCTAACATCATCTGGTTTAGGAATTTCTGTTGTATGACATATATTAATAAAAACCTTATCACCATCTTCAGTCTTCGTTTTTACACATATTCCTGTATGAAAATTTTTAAATTACACTTGAAAATACCTTTATGTGATTCTGTGAGTTAAAGTAATACATCTATAGTTTAATAAATTGTTATGAATATACTTTAATTGCAAGAAGTTCATAACACTCTATATTCTTAATACAATAATTTACTTCAGTAATTACTTTATATGCGATCTAAATATAACTGCTTTCAAGAACTAATGAATAATAGTGATATTGCACTTATGCAAAACAGTAGCGTACAATACATAAACTAACACACTATTTAAGACAAATATAGATTTATGTTTTAGGTGATAATGTTCATAAGTGTCTAGGAATAAAGGAACTGGATTCTACATAATACTTCACAAAATTGAAGACATGTTTGAGATATAGTCTCTAATCATTAAGACACAAGTATTAAGAGTATCTAGTAAGAAAAACATATACATAATTATTTAACATCTATTCAAAGTATATCTTTAGGGAGGCATTGAGCGACGTGAAGATGGGAGTGCTGATGAATGGAAAATGGATAAACAACATTCGCTACACAGATGACACAATCATTTTTGCAGACAGTAAGGAAAGATTACAATGTATTATGCACAATGTGTCACATAAAGCAGCCATAAATACAGACTTAATATTAATATAAATAGAAAAAAGTAATAGTCATTGGCATAAATAACAATTCCCAATACCATATATATATCTGGGCACCACAGTAAATAGCCAATAGGATCCATCTGATGAAGTAAAGTTACATACATTTAATAAAATGAACACTCTTTTTAAAAGTTGTAATTTATCAGTTACCATGAAGAGGAGAAAATACTAGGAAATAAAAGTCCTGGAAGGAGAAGAACTTCCCCGCTAAGAAATCTGAGGCCCTGGACCTCCAACACAACTATGAGGGGGTACCCGAAAAAAGGAATTATTTTTTAAAAGCTATATATTTTAAAATGTTTTACAAAACAAACTTTTCCCCTTCAAAATACTCTCAATTACAACTAATACATTTGTCCCAACAGTCTTAAGACCCAAAAAACCTATGGGAGACGTCAACTTATTCCATGATATTAATGTGCCAACAAAATTCGCCTGTCTCCCATACATACAGGGTATCACAGACCGGATTGGGAAACTGTTAAAGCGGGTGGAGGTGCGAATAGTATATAAGGCTAGCTGCAAACTTGGTCAGTCACTGACAAAGGTGAAATACAGATTACACCCACACCAGCATATGGGTGTTTACGAATCCCCTGCAGCTGTGGCAGTGTTTATATCGGCGAGACAGGTCACACTGTGGTGGAGAGACTTAAAGAACATATCCGCCACTACAAATATAACAACAGGGACAAATCCGCCGTAGTCCGCCATGTTATTAATACCGGGCATGAAATAAAATTTCAAGGAACGAGGCTACTGAGGAGAGAAGACCAGTGGTGGCCCCGACGGGTGAAAGAGGCAGCAGAAATTTTAAAAAATACCAACAACATCAACGAAGATAGCAGCCTTTTACTCTGCGACGCTTGGCGCTCGTTGCTATGTCAACATAAACAGGACCTCTGACGTAGGCTGGAGGATACCAGCCGAAAGCTCAGGTAATAAAATAAACAACGCAGCATAACCCGAAAGTCAATTAATCATGAACAAAGATGGCCACGGAAGGCTGAGGAATCATTTAACTCTTCAATGAAGTCAAATCGGTATCCTTTCATGAGTCTTTTCATGTGTGGAAATAAGAAAAAGTCGCATGGAGCCAGGTCAGGCAAGTAAGGTGTGTGAGGCAGCGGAATCATGCCGTTTTTAGCCAAAAACTGTCTAACAGACAGCTGTTGGTGCAATTGCATTGTCGTGATGGAATAACCAGTCTCCTGTCTGCCCCAAATCAGGTCTTTTTTTATGAATACCGAGCTCCAAGATTACCCACTAATCTCTGACAGTTGATCAAATGTCTCTCGATGGTCTAAAAGCACAAGTTCTTGAATTTTTTCAACATTTTCAATGATTCGGGCAGTTCATGAAATTCCAGAACAAGGTGTAAGGTATCCCTCATTATATTTTCAATATTCAGTAGGATTTCGGTCGAGTTTGGGTTAACTGTAGTATCCGGTACCACACTTTAAATCAAGTTAACAGCACTTCTGGTATAATAAAGTGAATAAATAATCCATAACTAATGTAAATAACACCTAAACTGCATTAAATCAACGATATTTCAATAGAAAATAGATAATCTCATGTAGAAGCAAGATCTTAATAACAGATACTAACGTTGGTTGGCGAGATGTTTTGAACCGATTTAAACGAAGTAAACGTTGAATAATTGCAAATAATATGCATAAATAAACCTTTTATCATGTTTAATACACATTATTTCGGAGATAAATAAGTAATTTCAATAAAGGAAAAATCTAACCCATAAATTTTGGCATATTCCAGTTTTAGTATTTCTGAAGAGATTTCAGTACAGCAAAGACAATAAAGAACCTATATTACACAGGCCTAGACTCACTATAACCATAACTTCAGAAATAAATATAGTTTAGTAGGATTTTTAAAGAAATAAACTGGATGATAAAATAACAGTCTGAAGCAGAAATGAAAATAATTCATTGTGATAAAACTTGACCATGTTAAAGCTCCAAAAACAGCAATAATAATCCCTGAGACAGCCTAGTAGATAAATTAACAGGTTCTGATAGTTTTAAAGCATCTAATAACCACAAGAAGAAATTATATTGGATTTTTAATACTCATTTTGCTTAAACAGTTCACATACATAATTTTGGTCTTTTAAGTAGTTTCAGGATTTAAAAAGTAGAAAAACAAGTAATAAATAAAATAATCTTTCAATTTTAATAGGTTTTAAATAGTTTCAGTCTGTAAAATATGAAATATCAGTGAGTAAATAGACGCCGGTAAATCGATTAATTTGTCCAACTTTCAGGAATAAATTCCAGCACTTTAAAGCCATTTCAAGAGCACTAATGACATGTAAATACCAGTTTACACCCATAATTAATTTTCTAGACACATTTTAAGACATTTTACTCACCTGTTGAATGTTAATCCGATCACAAAATAATTTGTTACAGACACTGCACACATAAAATGCTTCAACACTGATTTTAAACACTGCCACACAATATAAAGTAGAGAATAAAATAAAACAGTCCGAAAGTGAAGTAAATTCAATTAAATTTGATAGTTTCCAACACTTTAAGTATTTTTAAATATAATTTTAACACGTAAAAATTGAACACCCAGTTTTGGCAATTTATCATTCAAAAACCTACTTGAATTCCGGGTTATAAAATAGTTTGCCGGGACAATCCATTCTTTTAGCTTCACACATATTAATTTCACGCAATTTAAAGCCATAGTACCGATGTTATAACTTTCCTAGCATTCACTCGACACCAAAAACACGTGGAAATCACTAAATAATTTATTGTGTCTCAGATAGGGCACTTACAAAGATAAAATAAACTCCAGAATACGCAGTTAAATGCAGGCTTTACGGTGATAATTTTTCCGGCTAGCTAATCCATAAACTTTCGGAGTTATAAATAAAAACATAAATTATAGTTCCATTTGATTGTTAGAATTAATCAGTTTACCTTATCTCAACAGAATTAAATAAAGATCATATGTAGAGACAGGCTAAAATCAGGAATAATATTTTAACCATAATTTCAAGTTAATTACTAAAGCCGATTTTTAAATAAGAAAATAACAGGACACTGATTTTGGTGGTAGGCGAGTAACACATCCACATTTGGTAATTTGTTAGAGCGAATGCATCACGTGACCCCCTAAGCTAATATAAGGCAGCTTAGTCGCGGGATTTTCATCGGTCGTCTCCAGTATTTTTTGGAATTCGGTGGTGAGCGCACGGTGTCGCGAGGTCCGCGCGGGCTGGCGGAACAAGGATGGCACTGAACCAACCTAGACGAAGGAACTTGTAATAGCAGCCATGTTGTAAATTTTTGGTGAACAACTTCTAACCATGCAACTAGTCAGTTAAATTCAGTTTTGGGGTTTTTCTCGCGGTTTTGCTCTGGAATCTCAACTTGCAATTTTTGGAAAAGATTTATGTCCGATAGCCTTTGCTAACAGTGTTTTATAACGTTTATGTGGAAAATTTTGAAGAATATATGACTTTTGATTTCAGTTGAGACTTTCATTTATTAAGATAATACCTTTCTTGCAGAAGGTGTAGCCTGCAAGTGGCGACTGTGGTCCTTTGAACTGTTAGCTTTATTAATTTTACACGGTTTCATAACTTTAGAATATCTTGGACAACATCTGGCTCAGGTGACTTAGCCGATACCTCAACCCCAGTACTCGGCATGTCCCTGACAAAGGTTTGTCAGCAATCGACATGTCACCATTTTTAAAATTGAGTTTTTCCCATAGCGTCATATTTGAAAGCTGTTTTCAACATTAAAACAGTTTCAGCGCCATTTTTACTGAGTAGAAAACAAAATTTCACAGCTGCACCTTGTTCAATTAAACTTGCCATCATCAAAAACAAAACAATAATAAAACAGTGCAGCTCAAACAATCACTGTAGATTAACAGAACAAGTCAGTTCGACAACACAGGTGCCCCTGAACCGGCAATGAGCTGTGCTATAAACACCTAGCGGCAGAAATGGGTATTACACAATCTCTGCCCACGGCAATGCTATTTTGCTAATTTTTGGATATCCCCTCATATAGAGCTAATCCACGCGTCAACTAGCAGAATCAAGACAGCCAAGAGGGTTGCCAACATCTGGATCAAATAGGGACCATAAGAAGAAGAAGTAAGATAAAACAGAAAATTGTTGAACAGTACTGACATTTAATGCAATCAAAAAATGAGCCCTTTTACACAAGGGTGGCCAACAACCTAATTGTAATATAATGCAGGTTTGGAGTTGCACTACTTATAGTCATCAAGAGCATTAGGTTCTGCAACTAGAAATGGATCAAAAAGAAATTCAAACCCATATGCATTTACTCGACAATTTTACTGAACCTCAAACAGATATCAATATGTGGAAACTGACTTATGAAAATAAATAATTTTTTTCAAAACAAGAATTTTAGTAGACGAAATAGTTGTGATACTGATTAGCATGTGTGTGAGTGTCAGCATGAGACCTAATTAACCAAACATTTACTTCTTGCCAGTATTAGTGATTCAAGACAGATTAATACAGTTTATACTGGTGTTACAGCAAATGTTTAAATTTGAATTTTTTGTTTATGGTTTTTTTCAATTACATGCTTCATAATTCTGATTTTTGCCTAACTCTACAGTTCTTTCCTCAACTGTTCCCTCCACTATCAAATTAACCAATGCCAAAAGTCTTAAAATGTGACTTATCATCCTTCCTCTTCTTTCTGTAAGAGTCTTCCATTATATTCTCTGCTCACTGATCATTATCAAAACATGTTCATTCCATATTTTATCTGTCTACTTAATTTTCAGCATCCTTCTATAGTACCACATTTCTAATGCTTCGATTTTACTTCCTTCTGGTATTCCCAAAGTCCATGCTTCGCTACTATAAAGTGCTGTACTCCTCATTTAAAAAGTTCTTTCTTCGTCCTAGATCCATATTTGAAACAAAAGACTTCTCTTTTTCAAGATAGCTTTTTTTGCTATTGCTATTATGCAATGGCCATCAATTGTAATTTTACTTCGTAAGATACAGAATTCACGTACTATTGGTATTACTTCAGATCCTATATTTATTTTTTTCCTGTTTAGTACATCTTAGAAAGTGTCAATGCAACTATCACATAACTATGACTTCAAATATGATTCAGAAAAATAAGAGGAATATGTAGGTTCAATTCAACTTGAAATGTTAGAATATAATAATTAATTAATATTTTCACTTAAAAATAGTAGTTAAAAATCACTCAATAATACTGATTAATTCTCATTTCTTTATCACTAGCTTTATTAATTTAGAATTAGCTGAAAGATAATTCTATTGCCTCCTTGCATTGACAATGTTTCTAGGGCAGCATTGCTAAGCCTTTTTCAACCCAAGGACCAGTGAATTGTTAAAATAATGCTGCAGACCACTAACTTACACGGGCCTAATTTTACTATCCATATTATTATTAACATCTGGGACATTATTATTATTAATTTTTTGTGCCATTATAACATAGTAAATTTAAAACCATGTTCTGAATTTCTACAAAAACACAATTATGAAACTGAAAGTGAACTATTAAAAGTTAATTACATGTTAATCAGACTCTTTAATATTTACCAATCAAAGATGGACTTCACACTATACTACCAGCCTACATGCACAAAATAAAATAAAAGATGCTAGACCGTACACCTTTTATTAATGTTTACTTTGCCACTCTACGTTATCAATCCTACCACATACTGCGTTTCCTCATACCTGTTTAAAACCCTTTAGGAAACGGTCATTTTCTTAAGCCCAAGACGAATGGTGACTTTCTGATGCCGTCTGGAAATGAATAGACTAATGTAGAAACAATGCTGCTCTATCCTCATCCCAGTCATTGAAATATTCAACGCTTTTAAAGAATTGGGCTTATGGTCTCATTCAGTACGAATATTGTATCAAAATTCATGATATTCTGCCTGTGGATCACCTGAACCGTTTGTGGACAACCAACCACAGCTTGAAAAGCACTGTTCTAGGGGATATTGTAAGACTCTAGGCTGACACCGGGGTTATAGTATCGCGTTGGTGACTTAACTAAAAGTTCATGTGGATGGAAAGATCTGTTTCTAAACCACAAATCTAGAAAAGGGTCCAAGATAACTACTAAATAACAAAAGTTCACTTCCAGAAAATTCAAAGTTTTATTCTCAAAGTCACATTTACTCAAATTTGCATTTAACAGTTGAGTAGGCCAATCGAACACTCTTTTCCAAAATATTGCAGATTGTGGAGAGAAATTTTACCGAACCGAACCCCTATTGAAAAATTTAAAAGTTCTTAACAGACATTATTTGCGCAGACAACCACTGATGTCCCAACATGGCCTCCAAAGTGCGCCAAATTTTAATTGGCTACTTCACACTCCAACGTAAACTGACACAAGCTCACTCACATAATGCTCCCAGGATACAGACAGAGCATAATGGCGGCAGTACCCTATATAGGGTTACCAAAATCAGTGACGTCAGCAGCTGTACCACATCTTTTTGCTTCCGCGAGGTGAAAAGTGTGTGTAATTTATTTGACGATCCAAATTATTAAGAGTGTTTAAACTTTGACAAGATCTATACTTATCTACTAGAAGTCCAACGGCAGTTTAGTGAGAAATTTAGAGTGATTAGTTTTAAAGTTTTACTTAATTTCCGCGTGGTGATACGAAGCTCCGAAGTAGGGGATTAACCCAGCCATTTGAATTTATTCAGTTTTCTCTGAATTTTGCTTAACTGCAAGTTACCTAAATAAAATTAGTGTCAAAATATTCTAAAAAAATTTACAAGTTTAATGGTGTAACTTACGTAAAAATCTGTGAACGGATAATGAAATTACAGCCTAGAAAAGATTTAGTAAATTACCAAATGGTTTAACGTTAATAACATTTCTTCTATTGCTTTTATTGCAAAGGTAAAATTGCCTGAATTATCTCTGAATTAAATTACGTATTTTGAAAGTTGTTTTATCTCTGTGGCCATCTTCTATCAGTTGTAATCAATTCCAAAGCCGAGCACATGGTTTGAGTGACGATATAATCTCTAAAATGTCTATAAAATCTGTTCTACTGCATGAAAAGATTTTTAGTCGTTTCCAAAAATATACTTTTTATTTCGGAACTTAATAGGATTCTGTGATAAAAATTCTTAAAGTGCATTCAACGAAGTGTTTAGAAATTTATTTAAGTTATTTACACGTCCAGAAACTACAGAATTTTAGTGAATTTAACTTTCTTTTAAATTATTGTTCCTTTAAAATTACTTTATTTCATTTGAAAGTGTCCAGAAATAGTGAAATATCATATATCAAAAATCTATTGTTTGGGTAGCTGGATTATTATGGATTATCCTACTTCAGGTTAGTATGAGGTTTTTATATCATTATAAAAAGTTTATTTATTTTATTAATTGTTGAGTCACTTTATTGCTTTCCAAACGGTTTAGAAATGATGAAATGCTCACATAGCAGAAGTTCATTGTTTTCAAATTGAACTATTATTGATTATTTTATTTCCGATTGACATAGAGTTTGTTTACTGTTATACAAAGTTTATTTAGGGCTTTTATTAAATACTGACAGTCTTTACTGCATTTAAATTTGTTTAGAAATAGTGAAATTCTCATATGCCAGAGTTTATTGTTTAAAAATTGAATTAATGTGAATTAAACTATTTCCTACTAAAATAATGTTTTCTTACTACTATAGAAAGTTTATTTAGGTCTTTTATTAACTATTATATGTCTTTACTGCTTCTGAAAAGGTTTATTTAATCAGTTAGGTCATGGTATCAGCTTCCTCTATAAAGCGTCCCTCTCCTAACCTATATAAGCAATGAAACTATCTGTTACTAGAGAGTTAGCTTCCTCCCCTCTACCTAAGTTAAGGAGCTAGAATTTACCAAAATTCTAAGGTGTTTACAATATCTAGTTGACAAAAATGGCGGCAGCTGCTGCTGCACTCTAGCGACAGTGTTACTAACTTTTTTGGGCTCCATAATGCTCCACAGACCGTGTGTCTGCCCATTGCCCGGGGCAGAGTGAAACGGAACAAAGTTGTCCCCATTCACCACTAACAAAGCAGACCGCCTCCCTTGTAAATTTCCAGAAAATACTAGAGCGCATGCATGATTTGTGACATCTGGCAATTGACCTCATGACAGTGAAACTGTTCACTGATGTGACCAACAAATGGTATTCAATACTTTCCCTCGCTATCACAAGTTATGGTAGAGTAGATAATCCACATTTATAAATATTTATTATTCTTTCACTACACTTATTTTTTCATTTATTTATTCTTCATTAGAAGGTGGTACCATGTCACAGTGCCCCTATGTCTACAAGCAGTCACTGTCTAATACGTAAAAATGAATGTTCGTTTGTTTGTCTTATATGCATTTGTATACCATTCATCCAATTGTGATGAATCTGTGGTGAGTTATTGTGTTCACACCTGTGAAGGTTTCTGATGAAAAAAAAAAATTTCTTACCCCCCTCCCCTCCCAAAAAAAACATCCATCTCCCCCTATACACCTCTCAGTTTTTCAAAACATTCTTTATACAAACCCACATGTTTTGTCTGATTTCACTGGAATTTGGCACACCTATACTATCAAACAAAGAGAAAAATACTGCCTACTTTGGTTTGCAAGAATCCAACCCCTCTCCCCAGTAGCCTCCCTCTCTTAATTTTTTCCGATGTTCTTTATACAACCACACAGTTTTTATCAAATTTTGATGCAACTTTGCATGCACATACTTTAAAACAAATAGAAAAAAACTGACTACATTTAGTTTCCAAAACCCCACCCCTTGCCTCCTTTAACCCACCCTTTAATTTTTTTCAAATGTTCTTTATATTAAAAGTTTTATCCAATTTTGATTAACTTTGCATTTTCCTCTACAGTTCTCACCTTCAACTGTTCCCTCTACTAGCAAATTAACAAATCCAGCATGTCTCAAAATATGACCTGCCATCCTGTCTCTTCTATCCATAAGCTTCATCCTTAAACTTCTTACTTCACCCATCATTACCAGAACTCGTTCATTTCGTACTTTGTCTGCCCACTTAATTTTCAGCATTCTTCTGTAGCACCACATTACAATTGCTTCAATTTTCTTTCTTCCTGGTATTCCTTAAGTCCATGCTTCACTATAATCAAGTGCTGTGCCCCACATATAGAGTTTTAAAAATTTCTTTTTAAGCCCTAGATCAAAATTTGAAATTAAAAAATTTCTGTTTTCATGAAGGCTCTTTTCGCTAGTGCTTTTATGCTTTTAACATCATTCCTGCTTCTGCGATTGGTTGTAATTTTGCTTCCCAAGTAGCAGTATTCACTTACTTCTCCTATTTCATCCGATCCCATTTTTATATTTAATCTACTGTAACTGGTATCATTTCTGTTACATTTCATAAATTTTGTCGTGCTTTGATTTATATTCAGTACAAAATCTTCCTTCGGTATTTTGTTCATTCTTTTCAGTCACTTCTCCATATACTCAGCCTGTTCTGCTATCATCAGTAAATTGTAGCATACTGATTTTTTTCCACTTGAACACTTATGCCATGTGAAAATTTTTCTTTTACTTCCTTTGTTGCTTCTTCTACATACAAATTGAATATTAACGGAGATAGCCTACAACCTTGTCCCACGCCATTTTTAACTGATGCATGTTTCTCATGATTCTCTACTTTTATTATAGCCACTTGTTTTTTATATAATTTATACAGTATTTTTCTATCTCGATATTTTAGACCTGACTTCTTTAAAATTTTGAACATCTTGTCCCACCTAATGTTTCCAAAAGCTTTTTCTAAATCAACAAATGCCATAAAAGTATTTTTATGTTTATTTTTATCCACCCTTCAAGTATTAATCTTAAAGCCAGGGTTGCTTCCCGTGTACTGCGGTTATTTATAAACCCAAACATATCTTCACCTACTATCTCTTCTTCCACCCTTTCCATTCTTCTGTATATTATTCTGGTCAGTAATTTTGAAGCATGTGATGTAGGACTTTTTTTTTTTTTTTTTTTTTTTTTTTTTTGCTGTCATCAGTCTTTAGACTGGTTTGATGCAATCCTCCATCCCTTCCTATCCTGTGATAACCTCTTAATTTCTACATACCCCTTAAAACCCACATCCTCGATAAGGATTGCAATCCCGCAGTATTTTCAATCCCGCGGGATCCGTGCGGGATTGGTACAAACAGTTTTTTAACACATATATTCAAAACATAGTTACTTAAAACGTTAATAAATTGAATAATAATTAAATTAAAAAATAATTTTTGATGTTAAACGATAAAAATTAACAGTTATTTAATCTAAACTAATTTTTAAATAAATAATAAAATTGGAAAATATTGAATCTTAGGTCATATTATGTGCCTTACAATGCATCACATAAGTTTAAAAATATGGTTTGCTTAATGGCCAAGTTACCAGAGTTTTTTTTTTTTTAATTCTAAATAAACGTTACATAACACCGAGAAAAGCATTCCATTTCACAAAGTGAAGTAAATATACTCTGTAAAATGTAGACTTGGCTCAAAACAAGATCTCATAACTTTTTTTCACTGCACAAGCATGAGACTTGCCCCTTTTTTTTGCGTGATTCATTATTATATCTCCTGATTCCTTGATTGATGTTACAGTTGATTCAATGTTATTAAAACAAACTACTCACCAACACGTAAACTGTCAAGTATTTCAGATTTACTTATGTGGCGTAACTACGTTTTTAGAGTGGAAATTATTATTTTTTAGTAAGAAAGGAGACTTTCTCGGCGAATGATTGCGTTGAAATCCTCATAGGTTGTATCTCCGGATTTCATTGCAAACACATGAAATTACACGCGTGAGGAAGACGGCGCAGGCAGCCGTCGAAGTATGGTGTTCCTACAACACAATTCGTCGATACACCCGTGAAAATTTCATTATAACTTTTTTTTACCTTTAGTCGAAATAATAACAAGGGATTAATCGAAAGCATGAGCGGCACATGTAAGCAGGTGGCTTTCGTCAAAGAAACGCATTGAGGCAGCGCCAAAACAACAATAAGTCAAAGGATATACAATTTCCTTTTAATAGCTGTTAAATAAATAGGTACGCGATCGTTAAAATTACAATAACATTAGTTTCATATCAACGAATAATCAAATTTTCAGCCGCAAATTAGGAAATTGTCACGATTACTTTATCTGCAAATACAGAAAATGGGAATAATGAAACCGTGAATAAAAAGCTGTAACCGTGTAGTTCAGATAACGTGTGCGACACTTAAAAAATTATTATATAGTTAGAAAATCGTACTAAATACGCACCATAACTGAAATTACAGAAATGTGTCCTCGAAACAAACGTAAGTTCTGATGAATACGTAAAAGTGTATTTATTTACTTACGAATGACGAAGGTTGACAAAAACAAACGCTTGTTCACACGAGTCAAATGCCAAGTGGAAGGGTACAGGCAAACGGTGCAGTACAACCGATAGAGACCGAGAGGGGCAGTGAGTCACGCAGACTAACACACGATTCCGCCGGATTTTGCGGATTGCGGATCCGCTTAATTTTGTATGGGATCCGCCAGACTGTCTAATGATGCGGGATCCCGCGGGATTGCAGGATCCCGCTTTGCTGGATTGCAATCCCCAGTCCTCGATTATCTGCTTCATATATTCTAATCTCTGTCTACCTCTACAGTTCTTACCTTCAACTGTTCCCTCCACTGAAAAATTAACCAATCCAGCATGTCTCAAAATATGACCTAAAAGCCTGTCTCTTCTTCCTGTAAGCTTCTTTCATAAACTTCTTTTCTCACCCATCATTTCCAAAACTCTTTCATTTCTTACTTTGTCTGTCCACCTAATTTTTAGCATTCTTCTGTAGCACCACATTTCAAATGCTTCAAGTTTCTTTCTTTCCGGTATTCCTAAAGTCCATGTTTCGCTACCGTAAAGTGCTATGCTCCACACATAGAGTTATAAAAAGTTCTTTCTAATTCCTAGATCAATATTTGAAACTAAAAGGTTTCTCTTTTTCATGAAGGCTCTTTTTGCTAGTGCTATTCTGCTTTTGGGGTGTAAGGGTTTGGGAGAGACAATACTAGTCTTTCCCAACCAAATGTCAACCTCTCCTTCACGTGGTGCACCCTGATTGCACGGACGAGGCTCTGGCAACTGAAAGATTCCCGGTATAAGGAGTCGCCCACTGCTTTCCAACGGCCTCAGAAAGGAGGGCGGAAGAGCAGGGAGTGGTTCAGGGCACCCTCATGCACTTGGGGTTGGAAACGGCCCCTAAAGGCGGATGATCAAAAATGATCAACGGCATGGGGATGCAGAAGGCAACGGGAAACCACTGCATTAAAGACCCAAAGGGTATCCCGAGGACATGTAATCCTCTCAAATTGCATATATCATGATGGCTTCTTCCTGGGTAAAATATTCCGGAGGTAAAATAGTCCCCCAATCGGATCTTCGGGTGGGAACTGCTCAGGGAGGAGTCATCAGAATGGATAGAAACATTCTACGAGTCGGAGCGTGGAATGTTAGAAGTCTGAATAGGGCAGGTAGGTTAGAAAACTTAAAAAGAGAGATGGAACAACTTAAGTTAGATGTTGTTGGGATTAGTGAGATTAAATGGAAGGAAGCACAGGATTTCTGGTCTGGGGAGCACAGGATAATTAGCACACAAGCTGTCAATGGAGTTACTGGTGTAGGATTTGTAATGAACAAGAAAGTAGGTAAACGGGTGAGTTATTATGAACAGTTTAGTGACAGGATTATTTTGATGAGGTTAGAAACTAAGCCCGTCCCAACCACATTAGTACAAGTATGTATGGCAACGTCACAGGAAGATGACGAAGAAATAGAAAAAATATACGCTGAAATTGAAGAATTAATCCAATATGTGAAAGGGGAGGAAAATCTAATAATCATGGGTGATTGGAATGCAATAGTGGGAGAAGGAAAAGAGGGGAATACTGTAGGAAGATTTGGTCTAGGAGAAAGAAATGAGCGAGGAAGCAGGTTCCTAGAATTTTGTGAAAGATATAAGCTAGTAGTGGCGAACACACTGTTTAAGAACCATGCAAGAAGAGTATACACCTGGAAACGTCCTGAGGATACAGGCAGATATCAGCTAGATTATATCATGGTCAAACAGAGATTCAGGAATCAAGTTCTAGACTGTAAAATGTACCCAGGAGCAGACATAGACTCGGACCATAATTTGATAGTAATGAAGTGCAGGCTGAAATTAAAACGAATAAGGAAGCAGCATAAGCAGAACAGATTGGCGGTGAATAAGCTGAAACAATCTAGCACAAGAGAAAAATTTGCAGAAATGGCAGACTTAGATGTAAGAAGTAACTGTGAAAGGAGCTCAACCGAGGACGAATGGAATGCATTAAAGACCGAAATATTGAAAGCTTGCAAAGAAACATTACGCTTTAGGGAACAAGCTGCCCGAAAACCTTGGATCACAGAAGAAATTTTGGAGCTTATGGATCAGAGGAGAAGGTACAAAAATGCTCAGGATGAAGCACGAAGAGAGCAGTACAGGCAATTTAGAAATCAAATAAATAGGAAATGCAAAATAGCAAAAGAAAAATGGCTACAAGAAAAGTGTGAAGAAGTAGAAAAGGAAATGGTCGTAGGAAAAGTAGATGTTGCATATAGAAAGATCAAACAGAATTTTGGAGAAATGATGAAAAGAGGTGTGAACATTAAAGCTGCAGATGGGAAACCTCTTTTAAGTTCAGAAGATAGAGCTAACCGATGGAAGGAATATATTGAGAAACTGTATGATGGGGACGACTTGAACAATAGAGTATTGGAAAAGGAAGGCGATGTCGACATTGATGACTTAGGAGATCCTGTTTTGAGAACAGAATTTAATAAAGCTCTGAATGACTTGAAAGCAAATAAGGCAGTTGGATTTGTTGAGATCCCTGCAGAACTTCTTAAATCTCTAGGAGAGGAAGGACTCGAAAGATTATTCAAGCTGATATCAAAAAGTTATGAAACAGGAGAAATTCCAACTGATTTTAATAAAAATATCATCTTCACACTTCCGAAGAAAGCACAAGCCGACAAATGTGAGAATTATCGCACCATTAGTCTAACATCACATGCTTCAAAATTACTGACCAGAATAATATACAGAAGGATGGAAAGGGAAGTAGAAGAGATAGTAGGTGAAGATCAGTTTGGGTTTAGGAAAAATCGCGGTACAAGGGAAGCAATTCTGTCTTTAAGATTAATACTTGAAGGGCGGATCAAGAAAAACAAAGATACTTTTATGGCATTTGTTGATTTAGAAAAAGCTTTTGATAATGTTAGGTGGGACAAGATGTTCAAAATTTTAAAGAAGTCAGGTCTAAAATATCGAGATCGAAGAATACTTTATAAACTATATAAGAATCAAGTGGCTGTAATAAAAGTAGAGAATCACGAGAGACATGCATCGGTTAAAAAGGGTGTGAGACAAGGTTGTAGTCTATCCCCGTTAATATTCAACTTGTATGTAGAAGAAGCAATGAAGAAAGTCAAAGAAAAATTTCCATGCGCCATAAGTTTTCAGGGAGAAAAAATCAGTATGCTACGATTTGCTGATGACGTTGTCTTGTTAGCAGAGAGGGCTGAGGATATTGAGAAGTTATTGAATGGCATGAACAAAATACTGAAGGAAGATTTTGGACTGAATATAAATCAAAGTAAGACAAAAGTGATGAAATGTTGCAGAAATGATACCAATAGTAGCAGATTAAATATAAAAATAGGATCGGATGCTATAGGAGAAGTGAGTGAGTTCTGTTACTTGGGAAGCAAAATTACAACCGATGGCCGAAGCAGGAATGATGTTAAAAGCAGAATAGCGCTAGCAAAAAGAGCCTTCATGAAAAAGAGAAACCTTTTAGTTTCAAATATTGATCTAGGAATTAGAAAGAACTTTTTAAAACTCTATGTGTGGAGCACAGCACTTTACGGTAGCGAAACATGGACTTTAGGAATACTGGAAAGTAAGAAACTTGAAGCATTTGAAATGTGGTGCTACAGAAGAATGCTAAAAATTAGGTGGACAGACAAAGTAAGAAATGAACGAGTTTTGGAAATGATGGGTGAGAAAAGAAGTTTATGGAAGAAGCTTACAGGAAGAAGAGACAGGCTTTTAGGTCATATTTTGAGACATGCTGGATTGGTTAATTTGTTAATAGAGGGAACAGTCGAAGGTAAGAACTGTAGAGGTAGACAGAGATTAGAATATATGAAGCAGATAATTGAGGATGTGGGTTGTAAGGGGTATATAGAAACGAAAAGATTAGCACAAGATAGGAAGGAATGGAGGATTGCATCAAACCAGTCTAAAGACTGACGACAGCAAAAAAAAAAAAAAAAATCTGCTTTTAACATCATTCCTGCTTCGGCCATCGGTTGTAATTTTGCTTCCCAAGTAACAGAACTCACTCACTTCTCCTATTTCATCAGATCCTATTTTTATATTTAATCTGCTAGTATTGGTATCATTTCTGCTACATTTCATCACTTTTGTTTTACTTTGATTTATATCCAGTCCAAAATCTTCCTTCAGTATTTTGTTCATGCCATTCAATAACTTCTCAATATCCTCAGCCCTTTCTGCTAACAGGACAATGTCGTCAGCAAATCGTAGCATACTGATTTTTTTCTGCCTGAAAACTTATGCAACATGGAAATTTTTCTTTGACTTTCTTCATTGCTTCTTCTACATACAAGTTGAATATTAACGGGAATAGACTACAACTTTGTCTCACACCCTTTTTAACTGATGCATGTCTCTCGTGATTCTCTACTTTTATTACCGCCACTTGATTCTTATATAGTTTATAAAGTATTCTTCTGTCTCGATACTTTAGACCTGACTTCTTTAAAATTTTGAACATCTTGTCCCACCTAACATTATCAAAAGCTTTTTCTAAATCAACAAATGCCATAAAAGTATCTTTGTTTTTCTTGATCCGCCCTTCAAGTATTAATCTTAAAGACAGAATTGCTTCCCTTGTACCGCGATTTTTCCTAAACCCAAACTGATCTTCACCTACTGTCTCTTCTACTATCCTTTCCATCATTCTGTATATTATTCTGGTCAGTAATTTCGAAGCATGTGATGTTAGACTAATGGTGCGATAATTCTCACATTTGTCGGCTTGTGCTTTCTTTGGAAGTGTGAAGATGATATTTTTATTAAAATCAGTTGGAATTTCTCCTGTTTCATAACTTTTTGATATCAGCTTGAATAATCTTTCGATTCCTTCCTCTCCTAGAGATTTAAGAAGTTCTGCAGGGATCTCATCAATTAAAAATACCTTATTTGCTTTCAAATCATTCAGAGCTTTATTAAATTCTGTCCTCAAAACAGGATCTCCTAAGTCATCAATGTCGACATCGCCTTCCTTTTCCAATACACTATTGTTCAAGTCGTCCCCATCATACAGTTTCTCAATGTATTCCTTCCATCGGTTAGCTCTATCTTCTGAGCTTAAAAGAGGTTTCCCATCGGCAGCTTTAATGTTCATATCTCTTTTCTTCATTTCTCCAAAATTCTGTTTGATCTTTCTATATGCAACATCTAATTTTCCTACAACCATTTCCTTTTCTACTTCTTCACACTTTTCTTGTAGCCATTTTTCTTTTGCTATTTTGTATTTCCTATTTATTTGATTTCTAAATTGCCTGTACTGCTCTCTTCCTGCTTCATCCTGAGCATGTTTGTACCTTCTTCTCTGATCCATCAGCTCCAAAATTTCTTCTGTGATCCAAGGTTTTCGGGCAGCTTGTTCCCTAAAGCCTAAGGTTTCTTTGCCAGCTTTCATTATTTCGGTCTTTAATGCATTCCATTCGTCCTCGGTTGAGCTCCTTTCACAGTTAATTCTTAGACCTAAGTCTACCATTTCTGCAAATTTTTCTCTTGTGCTAGATTGTTTCAGTTTATTCACTTCCAGTCTGTTCTGCTTATACCGCTTGCTTATTCTCTTGAATTTCAGCCTGCACTTCATTACTATCAAATTATGGTCCGAGTCTATGTCTGCTCCTGGGTATGCTTTACAGTCTAGAACTTGATTCCTGAATCTCTGTTTGACCATGATATTATATAGCTGATATCTGCCTGTATCCCTAGGACGTTTCCAGGTTTATATTCTTCTTGCATGGTTCTTAAACAGTGTGTTCGCCACTACTAGCTTATATCTTTCACAAAATTCTAGCAACCTGCTTCCTCGCTCATTTCTTTCTCCTAGACCAAAACTTCCTACAGTATTCCCCTCTTTTCCTTCTCCCACTATTGCATTCCAATCACCCATGATTATTAGATTTTCCTCCCCTTTCACATATTGGATTAATTCTTCAATTTCAGTGTATATTTTTTCTATTTCTTCATCTTCCTGTGATGTTGGCATATATACTTGTACTAATGTGGTTGGGGCGTGCTTAGTTTCTAACCTCATCAAAATAATCCTGTCACTAAACTGTTCATAATAACTCACCCGTTTACCTACTTTCTTGTTCATTACAAATCCCACACCAGTGACTCCATTGACAGCTTGTGTGCTAATTATCCTGTGTTCCCCAGACCAGAAATCCTGTGCGTCCTTCCATTTAATCTCACTAATCCCAACAACATCTAACTTAAGTTGTTCCATTTCCCTTTTTAAGTTTTCTAACCTATCTACCCTATTCAGACTTCTAACATTCCACGCTCCGACTCGTAGAAATTCTGATGACTCCTCCCTGGGCAGTCCCCACCCGGAGATCCGATTGGGGGACTATTTTACCTCCGGAATA